>JAHHFK020000751.1:0-291486 GCA_024533555.2 Aedes koreicus | reverse complement strand
AGTCGGATTTTCCATGACGGCGATTTTCTTCTTGTTTCGATGACATCTCAATAACCACTGAACCGATTATTATGAAATTTTCACATGTGAACATTTCACTAGCTATATCTAAATTTTCATCAATTTTTACCCACGGACAAAAAAGTTACACACGGATAAAAATGGTGCATTTTTTTCGAGTACAGGCCTTATACTGGTGTGGATAGCATTGCCTCCAAAGAAAAGAGGCACGAAATGCAACTGAAACAAAATTCAAAGAGGAGACAAGCTTCTGTTATAAAATCAGGCATCGGCACCAAAGCAAAACAATTTTACAGTTGAGGGGTGTGGCTAGTGCTGTATTTAACATACATGGAATGAAACTAAATGAAATAAAAAGAAGACAATTGGTTACCCGTTTTTGAGGACCCGAGAGGAAAAACTAAATTTTCAACCTGTTCATGTGTGAATTTGTATGGTTGCAAAATTGATCATCTTTAAGTGATAAATTGAACTACTGAAACTAATACTAATGAATTGAAATTTTAATTCAAAACATTTGTTAGTTTTTTTAATCAAATGGTGTATAAATGAGTCATTCTGTTCAGTCAAACTACAGTTATTAGCGTTCAATACCTATCACTTTTGATTAACGCTCTCATTTTTCCAAATTTTGAAATGACACCCGGTATAGAAAAGAAAAACGTAGTCCTGCGTTAGAATATCTCGTTTGGCGAACCACCCCATTTTGGCCCGATTTGGCATTTTTCCAGGGAAAGGGTAAATGTACCCTTCTTTTGGGGAAATGCTTCTTAAACTTTGGAAAAATGTTCCTTAGATGCGTTGGCCCGGTATAATACAATCGGAGGTATTAACCTTCTGGTTAGCGCTTGCCGGGTGTTTTGACCAGTCTTCAGTTTCTTCAAGATTGTATAGTTTTGACGGGTTTTAAGTTTCTGAATTTAAGAGTCGTCAAAACGAAATTAAGATTCGTCGAAATGAAATTAAGACTCGTCAAAATGAAATTTAAACTCGTCAAAACTACCTCAAAGATTGCGGAGCGAAGCTCCGTTATACAATCTTGAAGTAACTTAAGACCCGTCAAAACAACCGGCAAGCGGTAAATACCTCCGATTGCATTATACCGGGCAAACGCATCAAGGAGCATTTTTCCAAAGTTTAAGGAGCATTTCCCAAAAGAAGGGGTGCATTTACCCCTGCTGCCATTTTTCCACTACTCAACAGTAACGAAGATATGGTAAGAGGAAAGTAATGTCATTGTGGTACATCGTGTCATTAATCCTCCAAACTGTCCAGAGCTTTGCCCGATCGAGAAACTTTGGGCAATAATAACAGGTTGATTGACGGAAAATGGGAGAAGCGACAAAATCATTTCATAACTTTAAGCAGAAGTTCACAAAAGCTTACAAAACCAGAAGAGAGAAGCTTGTCCAAACCTTGATGGCACGAGTCAAAACAAACATCCAAATGTTTTGGCGTGAGGCTGAAATTTACATCTTTTTCTGCAAAAGTGCGAAGAAACAAACTTGGGGAAAATATATTTTGAGATAAATATTTGTTTGGACTTCTGTTAAGCCTATAACGTTCGTTTGATGATACAAACTTTATTTCCGGACACGCTTTAGGAAATATCTAGGTTTTTTTTTTTCTACATTTGAGAGACTATCTCTTTTTACTTTCTCTTTCACCAATAGCCTCTAATCATCGGCTTTCGCATTTGGTCTTTTCTGGACGTGTTGGCTGTTTGCCCAATATGCCTAGCAACCTTTGCACGTCTTATCGGTTGCGCCTTTTTTTTTTTTTTTTTTTTTTTTTTTTTTTTTTTTTTTTTTTTTTTTTTTTTTATCTGTGTAAAAAAGGAAAATCAAAATCCAAAAAAGTCAAAAAAGTTTTTTTAAAATGGAAAAACACAATCTCAGTAATAACCCCCTAACAAAAATGACCCCTGAAGAGAACGGAGGAAACAACTGAGAGTTTAAAAAAAAAAAAAAAAAAAAAAAGTCTAAAACCTCAATTGGTGATTCAAAAATCCCTCAATGAATAAAAACCCTAAAGAAAATTCTTCGAATTATGCGGCAAGACGAATATCAGCAACAAAGATCATCAACCGGGAAATGCAAGCTAAACGCACTTCCCAGCACCACCTCAAACGTTTCAAAAGCGTAATCCATTTGCACCAACAACGACCGAATTTATATCCCATCCATTGTGATACATTTCAATTTGGAGAAAAGCTTCCGTTGGACCCCCGTAAGTCTCTGAGCAGCCAGGATAAATCTTCCGAAACCCGTAGTTTGCAACGCGATGATAAAAAGCATTCAAGCCATTTTATCATTGCACCCAGAACACCCGGCAGCAACAGGACAAGCTTTCCATTGGATGGCAGAAAGGAAATTTATCATCCCGGTAACAGCACTGCTCCCAGCTAGGATAAATGGGGATTTATTCGAAATAAGGAAGAATAGCCTTATCCTGCTGGCAGACCGAAAGTGCACTCGAAGTTAATTTCGCATCGATTCCCACACATTTCCAGCGAAAAAAAACCCTCATGACAAAAACAATCTCAAGGACAAATCAGTCACTCCCAGGAGTCCCATCATAACTGGGCCCTAATGGAGTCGCGTGTTGGGACTCGTCTTTCCTATCTCAGCCCATCGCGATATCAAAGGGGCATCGAATTAATGACTCTTTAATTTGTAATAAATTCTCAACTTTGTTCGACGCTCGATGGAATTGAATTTTAATAACCAGCAGAAAGGAATTCGACGGACGAAAAAAAAAAAACCAAATTGTTAAGGTAGAGCGAGTGGGGGAAGGGGTGAGTCTGATTTCCATTGTTTGGCACACGGCCACCATCGGTGGTGGCGTGGCGCACGGCTTACAATAGACCTTCGGCGATGACGACGAGAACGACAAAAAGGATTGATAAACTTGTCACCGCTTCAATTTGATATTGTAATTTCGATCTCGCGACATTTTTTTCTCCATTGTTCGTCCTTAAAGTGTGTGAGTCGGTGAGTGCAACGCGATAGGATCAATATTGTGGTATTATCATGTTACATGCGGGAGGGGTGAGTGGGGTGCCGAGCTGATGGATGGCTCGAGTTGACTGAGTGATGGGAAACGTATGCAAATTGATGGTTCGGTCGCTGGCTCGCGCCTGCAAGGTAGACAACCGCTCAAACCAGCAGCATTGTGCAAACGTGATTAAGTGGGTTTGCATGTGGGAAGAACGTTTTGTTGAAGGTACCACGGCGGGCTTATTGATTTCGTTGACGTTCAACTGGTTTACAAAAGGGTTACATGTCGGTTGCTGCCGAGATTTCGAAAACTGGTATTTGATATGCAAATCGGTCATCAATCATGTCGGTGAAAAGTGACTGGCGAAAATCTTCAGTTGCAAATCTGATCGAACAATGGAAAATGATTCCAAAGCCATTGAAAATGTAATATCAATAAAGGAATGTTACAAACCGCACGAACGGCGGACGAAAATGATTGATTAATGATCATCAACTAGATTTATTACCGACGGATTCTTGCACTCATTAACATCCCTTCCACCGTGCTGTTTTAGCCTTCTATCAAACTCCAAACTCCCCTCGATTGATCCTTTTGTTTTCCGACCTTATTTTTTCCCGACGCTCCTCTCAGCGGCCACGTGGCATCTTTGGCTCATTTCCGGACTGGCTCGGTAAGCGCGCTCTATCTTGTCGTCTGTGCGCCATTATTAATGGACGCGCTCGCCAGGCCGGGAATCGGTTAATGAGAGACAAACCCCGCACCGGCACACGATTGGGCGTACTGCGTCGACAAATTCATTAATTATCTGGGCGGCCAACGTCGGCTTGGGCAATCGAAACAGTAGATTTGTTACACTTTTCAACCCGGCCTGACAGTTTGCTGTCGGAAGTCATCAGACTACGGGATGGCTCAGCAATGGGACGCAGTGCGAGCTAATTTGCATACCAATCCGGACGAGATTCACGTAGAGGATGGATGAATTGATGACGTAATCGGGAGGAAGTGTTTTCCGGTGGGCGAGTGATAAGCCGGGAAGATTCATGTTTTTGCGCTTTGGTTGATGCTTTGGTAGTTTCTATACAAACCCTTGATCAGAATGGCGATTTTTTGTAATGGTGAAAATCTACTTTATAGTGTTCGATTTATTCTTCTTATTTTTATTTATGGTTTACGGTAGCATTCAGCCTTAGACTGGTTCACTACCGCAAGAAGAACCTACACCCTATAACTCGCAATCGTCAACACGTGAGCCGGGACCAACGGCTTTAGATCCTTTCCGAAGTTGTAGGAATAGGGTTGCTTCACATAATGTTGTCTTGCCCATATACCTTATAAAGTGCTGGAATTAATCAAGGGCTAAAAATTTATCTTTTGACCTATTCTAAAATTCAAATTTCTGAAAAACTAGTAAATGAATGATTTACTAGTAAGTAAATGAATCCAACTAAGTCGAAATGACAAAAAACTGACTAAAAGAAAATTGTTAGGCACAAAAAGACCTAAAATTCGTGATTCAATAAGTTTAAAAAGTCCATTAAAGGATGCTCTACAGAACATTAATTATAACTTTATTGTTACAGCATTATATGGTTACATTTCTCCAGTTCGAACGAAATCTTGAACCTTCCTCTTGATTGAGCCCATCAGCGCCCGCACAGTGGAAACGGACACGGAATCAGCGCATGCCTTTTATTTTTCCCGCCTTTGCTGGATGTCCTTGACCGCCGCTTTGAAATTGCCCAGTAATTTTCGATTGGTCAAAATTCCGGGCCATTCGGAGGATTCATTAGCTTGGGCACAAATCGATCTTGTTGGCAGCAAACCACTCCAGAACCAGCTTGGAGTAGAGGAAGCTGGCCAAATCGTGCCAAAAGATGACTTTGCCCCAATGCACAGTGGGAAAAAATGGACCCAAATTCCCACAGATGAGACGCCGCTGGATTGGCTGCTTAAAATATATCATTTCTTATGGGAAATTTGCCAAAAAATTGACTGGTGCTGGTTTCATTCTGCGCCGGGCCCGGGAAATGGTCCATTTTACCCCATTTACCCCTAAAAATTTGTCTTTTTGAGTTGGCACATATATAACTAAAAACGCCGTTGAGTTTTTTGCCCGCATAGAAGCATATTTCATATTTAAAACTCTTGGAAATCGAATGGTGCAAGTTTCATTCAGTTTTAAGCTCGGAAAGTGGCTTATTTTGCCCAATTTCCCCATTAATTTGAGATTTTCTTGTTCGTACCCTTTCAGCTACAATCGCTGCGAAAGTTTCTGACTGAAAATAGCCTATCTTACGAGAAAAAGTCTAAGGAATCGAATGGTGTTGTTTTCGTCTAGTTACAGAATCGGGAAACTGTCCATTTTGCCCCATTAAACCCCATCTTTGTGTGTTTTCAAGTTTTTATTCATATATCTACAATCGCCGCTGAATTTTCTCCACGGAAAGCACCATATAATACGTGAAAAACACTGATAAATCGAATGGTGCCATTTTCAGCCTCCGCCGAGCCCACGGAATGGTCCATTTTACCCCATTTACCCCTAAAAATGTATCTCTTTGAGCTAACACCCTTATAACTAAAAACGCCGCTGAAATTTTTGCCCGCCTCGAAGCATATTTCATATTAAAAACTCTTGGAAATCGAATGGTGCAAGTTTCATTCAGTGTTAAGCTCGGAAAATGGGCTTATTTTGCCCAATTTCCCCATTAATTTGAGATTTTCTTGTTCGTACCCTTTCAGCTACAATCGCTGCCAAAGTTTTTGACTGAAAACAGCCTATCTTACGAGAAAAAGTCTGAGGAATCGAATGGTGTTTTTTTTCGTCTAGTTACAGAATCGGGAAACTGTCCATTTTGCCCCATTTAACCCCATCTTTGTGTGTTTTCAAGTTTTTATTCATATATCTACAATCGCCGCTGAATTTTCTCCACGGAAAACACCATATCATACGTAAAAAACACTGATAAATCGAATTATGCCATTTCCAGCCTGCGCCGAGCTCGGGGAATGGTCCATTTTACCCCATTTACCCCTAAAAATTTATCTCGTTGAGTTAGCACCCTTATAACTAAAAACGCCGCTGAATTTTTTGCCCGCATCGAAGCAAATTTAATATCAAAAACTCTTGAGAATCGAATGGTGCAAGTTTCATTCAATTTAGAGCTCGAAAAGTGGCTTATTTTGCCCAATTTCCCCATTAATTTGAGATTTTCTTGTTCGTACCCTTTCAGCTACAATCGCTGCCAAAGTATTTGACTGAAAGCAGCCTATCTTACGAGAAAAAGTCTGAGGAATCGAAGGTGTTGTTTTCGTTTAGTTATAGAATCGGGAAACTGTTCATTTTGCCCCATTTAACCCTATCTTTGTGTGTTTTTAAGTTTTTATTCATATATCTACAATCGCCGCTGAATTTTCTCCACGAAAAACACCATATCATACGTGAAAAACACTGATAAATCGAATTATGCCATTTTCAGCCTGCGCCGAGCCCGGGGAATGGTCCATTTTACCCCATTTACCCCTACAAATTTATCTCTTTGAGTTAGCACCCTTATAACTAAAAACGCCGCTGAATTTTTTGCCCGCATCGAAGAAAATTTAATATCAAAAACTCTTGAGAATCGAATGGTGCAAGTTTCATTCAGTGTTAAGCTCGGAAAATGGGCTTTTTTTGCCCAATTTCCCCATTAATTTGAGATTTTCTTGTTCGTACCCTTTCAGCTACAATCGCTGCCAAAGTTTTTGACTGAAAACAGCCTATCTTACGAGAAAAAGTCTGAGGAATCGAAGGTGTTGTTTTCGTTTAGTTACAGAATCGGTAAACTGTCCATTTTGCCCCACTTAACCCTATCTTTGTGTGTTTTCAAGTTTTTATTCATATATCTTCAATCGCCGCTGATTTTTTTCCACGGAAAACACCATATCATACGTGAAAAACACTAATAAATCGAATGGTGCCATTTTCAGCCTGCGCCGAGCCCGGGAAATGGTCCATTTTACCCCATTCTACCCCTAAAAATGTGTCTATTTGAGTTGGCATCCATGTTACTACAATCGCCGCTGAATTTAACTATGGAACACATAAAACAATCATTATATTTTTTTTAGTGTAGTTTTTATCTTTCCAGTGAATTTCCCAGCATGCCGTGCTTGACAAGAAACGTCAATTTTTTTCCAGGAGATTGTTGAGAACTGTTATTATTTGTGACGGAAATGCGCCGTTCAAAGTTTTCGATACGTTATACAGCTCATTTATGCTTCAACTGGAGCAAATGAAGAAGCTGTTTTCGTTTGCGTTGAAGCCTGGATCAAACAGTTCATACGTCGATGGAAAAACATTCATTGCAATGATAAGTTCTTTGTGAAGCATAAGGAGTGGCTCGATTTGCCTATAAAAGTAAGTTCAAATACCTCCTGCTCATAGTTTATGCCAAGAAAAAGGAACCCACATATTCCACCCAACAGATAAATGGAACTTTCTTACAAAACTTTCTGAAACTTAGCATAATTTTCAAGATTTAATCGCAGCTCTACTGGATGAAAAATAATTTCAATATATTCGTTTTGCATCTATTTAGTTACAGTTACAGTTTCATAATAAAGAGATGTTTTAGTTTTTGTACACAATTTTTGAATTGATCTGCTTGTGATTTTGACGGAAGCATCAAATCAAGCCTTTCCGTAGCTTTGAGGATAGAGCGCCAGTCTAGCGTACTGGGAGGTGTGGGTTTGAGTGGCACCGGTAGACAGTGGATTTTTTTCGCCATTTATCGGAAACACGCTTCTATCAAAATCACATGTTCTTGCCTTTAGGTATCGTTCATCGAAAATAAAAAGTGTTGCAAGTCGATAAACATTGTTCTCCTGCGATCAATATCTTTTGAAAACTTAAAGCATCAAAACAAAAACTTAAAGGGTGATACGGTCAATATTTGGTCAAGGGAAAACGCGTGTAAATCGGTGAAATCGTTTATTTAAAAAATCAAATTAAATTTCTTTTTCAAGTTCAATTAGTATAAAATTCAGGAAAAATATTCAGTTAGGCTTCCGCTTTTCCAAATCCGAATTGCCGGGCCTTACGCTTGATCCCTGCCATCAGATTTTGTACAGCCACCTTGTCCACCTTCTTCGCCGTAGAAAGCCAGTTTGCCTTGAACTGCTGCTCGTCCTTAGCAGTTTTTTTGGTCTTCTTTAGGTTCCGCTTGACAATAGCCCAGTATTTCTCAATTGGGCGGAGCTCTGGCGTGTTGGGAGGGTTCTTGTCCTTGGGAACCACCTGCACGTTGTTGGCGGCGTACCACTCCATGGCCTTTTTACCGTAATGGCAAGATGCCAAATCCTGCCAAAACAGTACGGAACAACCGTGTTTCTTCAGGAAAGGCAGCAGACGTTTATTCAAACACTCTTTCACGTAAATTTCTTGGTTGACAGTCCCGGAAGCTATGAAAATGCTGCTTTTCAAGCCACAGGTACAGATGGCTTGCCAAACCAGATATTTCTTTGCGAACTTTGACAGTTTCGTGTGCTTGAAAATATCTGCTACCTTTCCCCTTCCTTTTGCCGTATAAAACTCCTGTCCCGGAAGCTGCTTGTAGTCGGCTTTGACGTAGGTTTCGTCGTCCATTACCACGCAGCCAAACTTCGTCAGCATCGTCGTGTACAGCCTCCGGGATCGCGCTTTGGCCGTCGTATTTTGTTTATCATCGCGATTTGGAGTCACTACCTTCTTGTAAGTCGATAGTCCGGCTCGTTTTTTGGCTCGATGCACGGTTGTAGACGATACACCCAGCTTATTTGCGGCATCTCGGAGAGATAGGTTAGGGTTTCGCTTGAAACTACCGGCAACTCTCTTTGTCGTCTCAGCGGCTTCCGGTTTTCGATTTCCCCCCGATCCAGACTTCCTGGCTGTCGACAAACGTTCCCCAAACACTTTAATTACATTTGTAATGGTTGATTTGGCAACTTTTAGCGATTTTGCCAACTTTGCGTGCGAGTAGCTCGGATTTTCGCGATGCGCGAGCAAAATTTTGATACGCTGCTCTTCTTGCTTGGACGGCATTTTGACAACTGAAGAGTGAATTCCAAAATCAAAATAGGAGCAACATTCTACACACACACACCTTCAAAATGAGGGGTGTTCAGGTTTTTTAAATGCAAAATTGAAAGAAATACGTCAAGTTGATATTGACCAAATTTTGACCGTATCGCCCTTTATCAACTTTTAAAGAACTGTTTTGTTGAACAAATATTTAAAGAAGTGATAACTTGCAATTTTAATTATCATGTAAAGATTGTGTATTTTTTCATGTTGGAAAAAACGTATTTCTTTGTAATTCCGAAATAGATACCTTTTGCTACCTCATCGCCTTTGCCTTTGCCAAAGCAATGGAAAACTCACAGTGCACCAGCCAACATACGGCTTCCAAGTAAACGAAGCGAGACAAAGCGCAAGATTTTCAAGAAGTTGTCAGAGAGATCTAAACATGAGCGAAGTAGGTTATTGGCGAGGACAGAGCCGTTAGAAAAGCTATTGCGATCTGCTGAGAAAGCTGCACGTAAAAATTCAAACCCAGCGATGGCTAATATACTTCTGATGCTAAGGAAGAGATGAGAAGGCTGGGCCTCCAAGAATCTGCTGCTATCCCATAAATCAGAGAAGTTGAAGCAACCCTCTCTGGAATCATCATTAATGCTTAAAACTCGACTAGGATTGAGTAAACGGAAGTATACGGGAATTGAAAAATTCGCCAACCGTGTTCACGGGGCAAAATTATTGCAACCTTGGGGTGCTATAATGGAGCACCGAAACCTAGTAATTCCAAAACATTCACCACCGAACTGGGACAGCGGATATTTATCGACCTATGTCACCCTACGAGAAATGGTGACCTGTGATATGACTCGTGTTCTTGAGTTAGAGGAGGTCAACTTGAACGCATCGAAGCTCTGTGAAAGTAGGAAAACGGTGGACTGCATTCTGCATGTGTCAGCCGGAGTCGATTCAGCAACTGGTTTCGCGCACTACAATCAGGCAGATATCGTTAAGAAAGATGATTCGTTACTCTCCGAACACGTGATGTCGCTCATGTTGATAGCAGATGGGGGAGAAAACATCTGGACAGACCCGAATCCACAGTCAGATACATTCTGTCGAGCGAAATCTATGAGTTGGGTGAAAGAGACAGACACTGTTACGAGGAAAATATTTCAGAATTTTTTTCGCGAGTTGGAGGAAATAAATCAATGCCCAATTCTGATCACTTTGAAAGGGATAGAGCTGCGCATAAGAGTTTCCGGAATGTTTGCGATGGTTGACGGGAAAGCGGCAAACGCTATCGTCAACAACAAAGATATGCATGCATGCCCCGTTTGTGCCCCCGTTTGTGGGCCCGTCTTGTTTCCACTCTAGATTGAATGTTGTGGAATGGTTCATCCGAGTGTCAGCCCAGAAGCAGGTTGAAGGACATCGGGCACAAGCCAATCCAATCGTTAAAGAAAAGGCTCGAGCAATGACGGATCGCTTGGAGGATCATTTCAAGATGAGTATCAATAGACCCAAGATTGGAGGAAGCGGGAGTTGCAACAACGGGAATATGGCTCGTCGTCTTTTAGCTGATCCGGAGATGTTTTCGGAGATTCTTGGGATTAGCCAAGCTCTCGCCGAAAATATTCGGCTAATAAGTAATTTGGCCCTTTCCACAAGTAAACTCGACGCTGAGAAGATGAAGCAACTTTATCAAGAAATTGAGAGCCGAATCGCCATTGAGTTTTCTTTTTGTTAAACGTTTACCGCCTTGTGTGCATAAATACAGGTGAGTAAGTCCAATTTTTGTGTCAAGACTAATGAAATAGGAAACTAAATATTAATTTAAATTCACAAAAAGAAACTATTCAATTCTTAACAAATGTATTTTCAAAAATACAAATGAAGCACTACTAGTAGTAGAATATTAATATTTTTTCTGGTTTTCAGCCCTATACCATGAACTTCGTTGATGAGCAGGCAAGGGAGAGGTGTCATAAGTGGTATAAATTCGCCCGTACTCATCTTGCTCGTAAAACGTCTCCAGAAGACAATTTGACGGATCTGATGAGACTGTCTTTAACCTGGTCGGACCCTAAGATGTCTCATTTGGAATATACATTACAGCACCGAACAACAGAGGACGATGAATTCTCTCGTCAAATGGCAATGTATACTATGAATAATTCGGAAAGCTCGATTCAGCAATACGAGGACAGTGACAGTGACTGTCAGAACTCGAAGACAGTTATTCGGAAGATAGCGAAGGATACAGTGATAATGAGGACTGGTGGATTACAAAGACGTGGTGTACATACCTTGACATGAAACCAAATGGCCCTTTTCTGGGCGCTCCATGTTTCTTGCAAAAAAGTTTATAGCTCCTAATATATAAAAAGTACGTTTTAGTTGTTTTCAGATAAAACCTCTAAGTATTTATCAAATGCGCATATACTTTTTTAATAATTCTGTATTGGCCACTTTCCGGGCTTTCCGGGCTAGTTTGGCCATTTTCAGACTTCGGAACAGCCTCGTTTTATTCGCATATTTAAGAAGAAGTGGAGCAAAAATGGCCACTTTATGGGCTCGGAACTGAATGAATCCTGCACAGTTGGGGTTAAATGGGGCAAATTGGACAGTTTCCCGATTCTGTAACTAAATGAAAACAACACCATTCGATTTCTTAGACTTTTTCTCGTAAGATAGGCTGTTTTCAGTCAAAAACTTTGGCAGCTATTGTAGTTGAAAGGGTACGAACAAGAAAATCCCAAATTAATGGGGAAATTGGGCAAAATAAGCCCATTTTCCGAGCTTAAAACTGAATGAAACTTGCACCATTCGATTTCCAAGAGTTTTAAATATGAAATATGCTTCTATGCGGGCAAAAAACTCAACCGCGTTTTTAGTTATATGTGTGCCAACTCAAAAAGACAAATTTTAAGGGGTAAATGGGGTGAAATGGACCATTCCCCGGGCTCGGCGCAGAATGAAACCAGCACCATTCAATTTTTTGGCAAATTTCCCATAAGAAATGATATATTTCAAGCAGCCAATCCAGCGGCGTCTCATCTGTGGGAATTTGGGTCCGTTTTTTCCCACTGTGCAATGCTTGCGGATTAACGGTAATACACGCTATTTAAGACAATCTTCGATGTAAACTTGGGATGTCATCGTCGAGGATGTGACAAATGGTTCCGTTTTCAGGCCACAACTGCAAATCGCTTGCCAAATCATGGCCTTCTTCGCGAACTTGTTTGGCAAACACGAACTTGAATTTTCCCGGCACATCCCCACGTGCAGTCTAGATTGTAAAACTTTTGACTGGAAAGCTGCTTAAAATCGAGTTTGACGTATGTATGGCCACGGAATTCTGCTTTATGTGCAGGTTTGGATGTAAACTGGCTATGTACGACTTGGATCCTTCCGTGGCAAGGATGTTCCGCACCGTTTGAATGTTGGCGTTGTACCTGCTTGCCACATCTCACATCGAAAGACCGGGGTTGGCTTTCCATTAGAGAATCGTATGAAATTTGCAAGTATATATTCTGGCAAATTTCCATGCGATATTTTTATGCACTTATTTTCTCTCAGTGCGTGTATCTTTTTGCATTAAGAAAAAGATACACGCACTGAGCGAACAAATCGAGAGGAATTCATAAAAATATCGTATGGAAATTTGCCAGAATATATACTTGCAAATTTCATACGATTCTCTAATGGAAAGAAGTTCATAGGACGATCGTATGAAAATTTTCATCACAGAAAAAAAAGTTGCAATCGGGATTCGAACCATGGACCCCGGGATGCAGAGACAAGCCACAATCCCACGAGACTATACACGCTTGATAAGTGATGTCAATTAAAAATGCATAAGCCGGCGTCGGTGGTGTAGTGGTAAGCGTGACTGCTACTTTGCACCCCAGTGGGTCTGGGTTCAATCCCAGTCGACGTCGGTGGTTTTTCTGAGGCGAAAAAATCTGGTCACGTCTTCCTTCGGAAGGGAAGTAAAGCCGTTGGTCCCGGCTCATAATCATGAATCGTTAGGTAGGGTCCAGGTGGTGGAGTCGTCTTCCTGGCGTCGGTGATTGTCACCATGTGAGGAAATAGGCCGACGTAAAATTGGAAAAAAAAATGCATAGGAGGCATGTTTTTATCGACCGATGCAACAATAATCATTTCATACGATTTCATATGGAATGAGTCTTAGACCCTTGCTTTGTGGTTCATAGTTTCGATCGTATGAAAATCGTACGGATAGTTTCCTAAGTGCGACTTCCATTTTTTCTCATATATTGTGCAAGAGACAATCTCTGCATCAATTAAGACTGCCATCTGTTGAGAAAAAAGCTCATAAAATTGAACTTCTGAAGAAAAACGATTTATCGTGCATGTGCGATACAATGACAAAAGAAGACACACGGTCTCCGGAATCAACCAAAATTTAAATTATAATTTACACAAAATCACAAACAAATACATGCAACGAAAAAACTCTTGAATTACATATTTCAAAAATTGGATACATTGGAATATTCAGTCCAATTTCTCTTTTTAATGTTATACTCTAAGATTGAATTTTTTTTTGCCACTTTTGCCCCGGAAAAGTGAGAAAGAATTTGAGAAGAATTTTGAGTGGGAAACACCTCAAATTCGGTTCTATTTTGGCGATCGTGCGTATGTTAACAAATACCATCATCCATCAGTTTGTTATGGGCAATAATTCAAGCAGTGTTTTTGTGTTGTTTAATATATTTGGTGCATCATCGGTGAACAAGCGAACGGTGCAGTTCGTTCTGTCCGCTCTCTGTTGCTATGGAAGCTTTTCGCGAGTTGTTTCAATTCTTCAGTATTGTTTTTTCGCGATCGCGAGTGAAATCGAGTCCTAGTTTTGAAGAAGAAAAAGTTGTGTGTTAAGCAGTGTAACAACGTCATTAATTGCAATTAGCAATATGGCCACGATCGAAAAGCCATATTGTTCCGCATCTATAAGGCACGCACACCAGCAGTCCATCGTGTGTGGCGTGCATTCGTCCATCCACCAACTACCACCGACCAGCAACATCATCATCATCGTCATCATTATCATCATGGTTCAGCTCCATGCCTAGCCGGCACACGCGGCCACGGATCGTCGCCCGGCAGCAGCAGATCCGTAATACATATAAGATAAGTTTTTGTTTCCTTCTCTTCTGAATACAAGAAGCGTAATTTTATAGTGTGTGTGAGTGTGCGGGAGTGTGGTAGAGTGTGTGAGAGAGTGTGCTTAGCTTTAGTTTGTTTTTCTGTGTTTAGTTATATATAGATTGCGTCAGTGGTTGAGCGTCATAAGCTCCCACGAACGAGCCATGGATGATTTATCGGAAGATGAATCATCTATGCCGCAAAATGATGGGGTAGCTCATAAAGTTACCCGATCACGTGCTTATCCAGATAGTTCAACTGAACCTCTGAATGTCTATCAAATTTCGAACGATCTGACCAAACGATTCTCGGCCGTGACCGAGATAATTAAAGTCAGACCCAATAAACTTCGGGTCGTTGTGTCCAACCTCAAGCAAGCTAATGAGATTGCTGTCTCCCAGCTCTTTACACTAGAATATAGAGTGTATATCCCAGCTCGGGGTATTGAAATTGAAGGTGTGGTCACCGAAACAAGTCTGACCCCTGAGATCCTGCTAAAGCAGGGGGTTGGTCGATTCAAGAACCTTCTGCTATCTCCAGTTAAGATACTGGATGTGTGCCAACTAGGCACAGTTTCGACCAATAAGGGTGAAAAAAAGTTTACACCGTCAGACTCGTTTCGTGTGACCTTCTCTGGCTCAGCCCTCCCTCAATACGTCGCAATAGTTGGGAAAACTTCGACTACCTGTGCGGTTGTTTGTACCTCGGGTCAAAAATGCAAGCAGATGGGACATACGACCTCCCATTGCGGCAATAAGGCACGCTGCTCCAACTGCGGGGAGAAACATGAGGATGGCGCCTGCGCAGACAACACACCAAAATGCGCTTTCTGCAAAGGAACTCCTCCTCATGCTCTCACGTCGTGCCAGGCGTACAAACAACGAGGGGAGAAATTAGAACGCTCGCTAAGACAGCGTGCCAGGTAATCGAAAATTTTGAGAAGCTCTTTGAGTTGAATACTCAAACTCGCTTCATGACTTTGTACCATTTGTACATAACACAGGATGTCAGCCGAATATTCCCAATCGTGTTTGCTCCTCCGACTTCGGCAGTTTGGTTCATTTTGATTTATCCATGAAGCAGGAGCTTCGTGGAATTCCAGAGCATCATCGTCCTATGATTGCTCCGGTGATTTTTGCTGCAAAGTTTGGGCAAGTTGATTCCACTAAAACGTTCTTCACTGACGGATCATTGATAGAGGAGTCAGCAGGTTTTGGTATATTTAATAAAATATATAGCGCCAATCGTAAACTTCAAGCTCCTTGTTCCGTATATGTCGCTGAATTAGCGGCAATACACTTTACGCTAGAAATGGTTGCCTCATTAACACCGGTTCAGTATTTCATTTTCACGGATAGTCTCAGTTCTATAGAGGCTATTCGCTCCTTGAGGCCGGTAAAGCACTCCTCGTATTTTCTCATGAAAATACAGGAGCTTCTATGTGCTTGATCTTCGCGTTATTTTATCACCACCTTTGTATGGGTCCCATCTCATTGTTTAATTCTGGGCAATGCGAAAGCGGACTCGCTTGCAAAGGTGGGCGCTATGGAAGGCGATATTTATGATCGACAAATTGCCTTCAACTAATTTTTTTCCTATTTTTCGTCAACAGTCACTCGTCAGCTGGCAGTATAAATGGAGTAAAGGAGATTTGAGGCGATGGCAACATTCTATCATCCCAAAGGTGTCGAAGAAGTCTTGATTTCGGGGTATGGATGTGGGTCGAGACTTCTTTCGTGTGATGTCTCGCCTTATGTCCAATCATTATTCTTTGAACGCTCATTTATATCGTGTTGGGCTGAGTGACAGCAATCTCTGTGAGTGTGGATAAGGCTATCAGGACGCAGATCACGTTATTTGGTCTTGTGCTGAACATCGTGGAGTCAGATCTGAGCTTTGTGATTCCTTTCGGGCTCGAGGTAGAAAACCCAATGTGCCAATTCGAGATATTTTGGCTGTACGTGATTCGGAGTACATGAAACTCATTTATGTGTTTTTGACTAACATAAGCCTAAGATTGTAGTTAGTTTAACCTGTATGTTTACTTTAAGTTTTTTTTTATCTGTTTATGTGTGTGTGTTTTTTTTTCTTTTTCAAAAAACGTTCAAGTCAAAAGAAAACCATAAATTGTATAGCTATAAGTGTTTCGATAATTTAGAATTTAAATTTAATGTGTTATGTAAACCTAAAAGTACAGTCTTTATGCTTTAGGTCGTTATCCTGCTGAAATGCGAACTGCTCCTCAAACCAAGTAGCACATTTGTTGCAAATGAGTTGTGACTCTTATATGTGACTCATTCTAGTCATAATCAACTTTCTGTAACTTGCTTAGAAGGTTGTGTGCTGCTCGGGAAGGCCCGTCTGGGTCGACGAAACCTCTAGATGTTCCCGCATTCCACCTCACGAAAAACACCCCAAGATCATCACATTTCCTTCTGCATGCTTCACCGTGCCTTTTTCAGAACCCTAGTGTCTTATCAGTATACTGATTAGCAAGCTTAAGCCTGTTGGCTTGGTTTGCCTTGCTGATATATGTGCGCTTCCGGGCAACTAAGCTTAGACACTGGCTGCTTCTACAAATACCAAAAACCGCAACTTCATCGAAATTCGTCGATCTCCCGATTCGACTCAAGAACTCCTGACTTGTGCGTGTTTCTTCGGCCGTCCAAGATGTTAACAACAACTGTTTCCAGAAGTGTCATTGTGCAAGCATTTTGGATTGGCGAGAACCAGTGGTGTGTTGTGGGTTTGATCGAAAACGTCGTTCTAAGTACTGACGAAGCTGTTGGAAAAGCAGACTTCGTGACACTGGTGACTAAGCAAAGCTGCTTTGGATGGCTTGTTCTGGATGATCACTTCACCGGGGTTGGTTGACGGTTTCCATTGGGCAAGTTCGGTTGTCCGTACAAGAGAAAAAAAGGAGAGGATGCTGTTATTCTATTGACTGGCAGCTTCTGCTTGTAGCTTTTCTCTGAAATACCGGCCTCAAGCTTTATCGTGCATTTACGTAAGTAGATGGATGAGTTACAAATTCCGAGAGTTCACTGGTTCGACCAGCTAGGAAAGGATACGAACATGACGGTGATAACACTGGTCGACAAAGATTTTTAGACCCAGAGCTCCATTTTGATTTCCTTAAGCTTGGGCCCCAAAACCAATGGAATCTCCTCCACCATACTTTGACATAAGAAAACTTTTGCCTTGCAAACTCGGTGCTCGAATTGCACAAACTCACCGACGCACAGTGATCGGAAAAGTCCTTTTTCACGGCCAAATTAATAACTCCTAAGGGTTACGTTTCCGAATCCTGTTTTCTTCTACATAGTTGTGTTTGAAAAGTTGTCCATCTTGTGGTGATAGTTTCGTAGTTCCAAACTGTTGCTGTTGCTAACTTTGGAACGAAACACAATAGCAGGGTGATGTCAAAAACAAGTTTTTAGGGAATATAATTTCAAGCAACTTTGGTGAAAACACCATTTTTCTAGCTCTTCACTCGACCATGATAGAGCTATTTTACTGATACTCTCCGCAATCAGCGTTCATCTTATATTATCAAATATCAAAATCACCTCGAACATGTCCTCCCTTCAATTGACAGTACCTTTCACAATAAATCCCCAGAAAATCTCAACTCTCCGTCCGCTTCATGAACGCCCCTACAAACAATAGAACTGACCGTTTGAAGCAATCAAATTGCTCGGACGCGAAGGGATTCATCGTTGACCGGCGACAACGACACTGCAAACATCTCATCGTCCACGTATGACCAGGGAAAACCGCCAGAAGTGACCGCGGAGGTGGTAGGAAAAAATGCTCCACCCACACCCTTCCAGCCAGTCAGTGGTCCAGTCGACCGACAGAAGAAGCGTTGTAAAGCTGTGCTTCACGCTCATTTCATCTGGTAACAATCGCCCCCTCCCCCCCTCGCTCTACGCCAAATGGTGGTTGTTTGGTTGGTGGGAAATTGTGAAAAATGGGAAAAATTCTACCACTGATGGACAGCGCGCTCTGGTCTGCTTCTTGCGCCAAATGGTCGGAGATTACAAACAAAATTCCACCGCTGCTGCTGGGCATCTGCCCAAGGGGGCAAAAGCTATGCAAATGGAAATTGGTTTGTCACGTACACATCTAGTGAGTTCAGTTTCCGGTTGGAAGAATTCCCATTTTTTTTCCTATTCTATTTGCGTTCTTTTTTTTCGGCTTCTGGACTCTGTCGAATTGTAATGAATCTATTGTCCCAGCGAGGTTTAATTAATTTTCATCCACACATCATCGAATTCAGACGGGAGAATGTCGGATTCAACGTTTTACGATTTCTCGTAAAATGTCGGAAATGCGACGCGTTTCTTTTTTTGTTTTATTCATTTAGGAGAAGAATTTCGCAACCTTCACTTGCCGCAATCGAGACACATTAATCGCTTCACTTTTCTCACTTTATTGTTCCTGTGGTGTGGCTTTGGTGCAATCCGTAGCTCATTTCCATTTCGGAACGAGAACAGGCAATGAGAATTGCATCGCACGAGGTCCTGCGGTGGGAGACTGAAAGGGATAAGATAAGCCATAAATAAACAAAGCGCAATGAGAAATCCCAGTCCCTTCGCCTCGCCCGGCACGGATTAAGCGCATAAAACTGTCTCTGCCGAAAATGTGCTCCTTCAAACACTGAAAACCGGTGCCGGAGGAGTTGGTCCTTCATTTACTGTTGGTTTATAGTGTGGTCGGTAAGTACATTGTCTGATGTAGAACGGGACTCGGTTGGGATGGGGCCAAACTACTAAATACCTTTTTGAATCTAGTAGATCCGCCACGAAGAATGGTAGAAGAGGACACGTCGGATGTGGAATCAGACGAGCTGCGGTGTTTGTTGGTGCATATTAACTAGCATCAACAAGGACGATGCTCTCTGGGGTTGAAAATTCTACCCTCGCAGAACTGTAATACAAAAATACAAGTTTTCAAGAGAATATTCATTCAGTAAGTCACGCTTTTAGAGGAGAGGGTTATCGAAACTGTGACGATCCATACACATATTTTTTCAAGTCCATACAACATTCATATTGGTGCTGGAGAGGGGGAACTCACGTACCTCATAGACGTTCCCAAAATGGTTCAATTTTAGACGTCTTGCTCAATTATAATCCATATCATCGTAATAGGCGGCTTCGTGTATACGTTTAGACTATTTACATTATCAGATCAAAATAGACAAAATAGATAATGAAGACGCAAGGCTTTTAAATGCAACGTCCTTGGTTCGATTCTGATCTGCGGCTCAAATATTTTTGTCTCCTCAAAAATGTTTGTTGAGTAAAGCCATGTGTAAAAAAATTACACTTAATTCAACAAAACCGATTGTTTATTTCACATTAGATATAGTTGATAAAGATGTTAATCCTTCTTTCTGTGGTACATCCGCCATCAGGTTCCGTACGGTATCGTCAGATACGCCCGCCGTGACGATTCTCCATCTTCTCTTGAAATAATCGGTACCATTTGTTATCTTCTTTGTTTCGATGAGTTCCCGCTTAACTAGAGCCCTGTACTTCTCCGTTAGGCAAAGTTCAGGACAGTTTGGTAGATTGGCTGTTTTTGGCACGTATTTGACCTTTTGTACCTTATACCATTCCATGACAGATTTCACACAGTGACAAGAGGCCAAATCAGGCCAAAACAGAGCTGGAGAGTCGTGGCTTCTGATAAACGGTAGCAACCGCTTTTGCAGACATTCTTTCTCGTCCAAATCCTTATTGATTGTGCCGGTAGAGACGAAACTTTTAGATTTTGAACCACAACTACATATGGCCTGCCAAATCAACCACTTCTTCGGGAATTCGCACACCTTCTTTGTCCGGAAATGCTCGGCAACGGCGTTCCTTTACATTGCGGTACAAAAAGCCAGACACAAAAACTGTTTAAAGTCTTCCAGTACGTATGTTTCGTCTTCCATCATGATAAAGGGTGTATTCGATAAAAATGGCACACACATATATACTCATCAAAATTAAACTGATTATCGGATTTTCTTGAAATTTTCAGCGAATGAAGAACTACTAATGAGTTTTGATTTACAACATTTGTTTTATTCAATTTCGTCTCCCATCCCGAATGCCCGCACCTTCCTTTTCACTCCACCCATCAAATTTAGTACAACCGATTTTCCCAGTGTTTTTGTGGTTTTTACCCAAATTTTCTTCAATTCTAGCTCTGTTTTTATAGTTTTGGGATGTTTGCGAAGTTCCGTTTTCATAATTGCCCAGAATTTTTCAATTGGACGAAGTTCCGGTGAATTTGGTGGGTTCATATCCTTTGGCACAAAATTGACTCCGTTGGCTCGGTACCACTCCAATACGTTTCGAGCGTAGTGGCAGGATGCTAGATCAGGCCAAAACAGAGTTGATCCTTTGTGCTTCTTAATGAATGGCAAGAGACGCTTCTTAAGGCACTCTTCCGTGTAAATCGCACCGTTTATTGTTCCGGAAGTGATGAAGGGAGCACTTATTTCACCACATCCGCAAATCGCCTGCCAGATTAGAAACTTCTTTGCAAATTTCGATAGTTTCTTCTTTCGAACATCCTCCGGAACATCGAACTTCGACTTGGCAACGAAATATTCTTGCCCAGGAAGTTGACGGAAGTCGGCCTTGACGTATGTTTCGTCATCCATCACGATGCAACCGGATTTGATGAGCAGCTTCGTGTGAAGTTTCCGGGCGCGGGTTTTCGCAGTGATGTTTTGTTTTTCATTCCGGTTTTGGGGCTTTTTGCACTTTGTAAACATGTAACCCAGCACGTTTCATGGTTTTCTGCACAAAACCGACTGACACCTTAGACTTTTTAGCGACATCTCGAATTGACACGTTTGGACGGTTCTTGAATTGTTGTACGACTTTCCTGGCCATTTTACTGTCCATTGGACCACTTTTACGACCACTCCCTTCCTTCCTTTGGACGCTCAGACGCTCCTTGAAGGTTCTTATTTCACGCAATTTATTTGCAATTCCAAGCCTTTTAGCAATCCACCGGTGGGACGCCCCTGGATTTTGATTGTGAGTGCACAAAATTTTCTCACGGACAATTTCTTGTTTCGACGACATGACTGGAACTACTGAATGTATAACTATGAAACTTGGCAGATGTAAATAATACACTATCGATAAGATCTACTCAAATTTCTAGGTTTTTTACTCATACGATTCAAAAGTTACAGAAGATTTTCTGTGTGCCATTTTTATCGAATACACCCTTTACAAGAAAATGTTTGCATAAAAGCTTGTATAAAGCTTCTAAGCACGACTTTTGGTAATGAAATTTTGCTTGTCATCACGGTTGGGCACCTTTTTTACATTGCACGCCTTCAGTTCTTGCCTCTGCTTCACTTTTTGTGCGTATGATTTTGACTTCACAACTTTGCGAGCCACATTTCGCAATGAAAGATTGGGATTTTTCTCAATAATGGCAACCACCTTCTTATTCATTTGTCGGGAGAATACTTTTCGGTGGTTTTAGTTTCTTGGCAAGATCGCGTACCGATAAATTTGGATTTTGCTACCGTTCCTACAAATACGTTTGTGCATTTCCACTTGATTTGACGCCATTTTACTGAATGTAACAAGAATGTAAACATGTTGTACCACGAAATAAAGTGGAGATTTTCAGCTGTCATATGAGTGAAACGTTTCAGTGATCCGTGAAATAATACAAAATATACACTGAAAGAAAAGTATCCGAACGTGTGGGGTGAATTGAAGCAGCGCTTAATTGAAGATTAACCTCAAATTCTTTCGCTTTATTTGCAGCTGTAAGATACACATGCTTCGAAACATCGTACAGAAATCAGAAAGCAGGGCTGGCAGCAGGTAACATTTTAGTAACTTGTTCACTATTTTGAGCCTAGTCACTATTTGCATCCAAAAGTCACTAAGGTCACTATTTTTTGGAAAAATTTTCGCACCGCCGATTGTAAAAAGTTAAAAATAAATCACTTGTACCTATTGAACAATAGTCAACCAAATTAAGCGATCTGGCCACACTTTATAAAGTCTAGAAATATTCACCAAAACAGCTCTATCAGTCGAACACTAACCGTGATGGCAAAAACAGTGAAGCAACTCCGTTCCGAAGTGTGCGCGTTCAAAGAACGGCACCCCGCCGCGTCGAAAACGGACATCGTGTGGCACTTTGTGGACGCCGGATACGCCCGTTCCGGCATCTACAACATCTTGGCACTATTGGACAACAATCACAGCATCGAAAGAAAGCCCGGTTCCGGATGGCCGACGACCCTGAGCGACAAGAAGCTCCAAAGGATGCTGAAGAGGAAGACCAAGAGAAAAGTGGTGGTCGGTTCAACCGACCAAACAGTGAAAAAGTACCTGGCAAACATGAACATACATGTCAGGAAGCGGAAATCGCGTCCACTGGTTTCGGAGCTGTAGGCAATGACGCAGCGGCAGCGGCTGAATAAGATGGTCAACTTGATTTTCCCGGCGAATCGCGACGTGGCTGTGGTGATGGACGACGAGAGCTATCTCACCCTGGATGGCAACGACTGGCAGGGCACTTCGTATTTTACTTCCCTCACGAAGCAAGTGAGTCAAGGTGAAGTTCATTTTACATACCAAGTTCCCCAACAAACATCGGTGTCGAAAAACCGTTTGTTCAATCAAATTTAGAGAAGTTATTCAGCTTTCTAGAAGGAAAAGCTGAACAACTTCTCCAAATTTGTTTGAACAAGCGGTTATTCGACACCGATGTTTGTTGGGTCCCCAAAAAGGTACTGCTGTGGCTGACAATCAGCGAGAAGGGGATATCAAAGCCGCTCTTCTTTCGCTCTGAACTGGCCGTGAACGGGGAAATTTTTAGCACGAAATGCCTGCCGGAAGTTGCGTCAATCATCAAGAAATACCATAGGGGCGAAGACGTGGTGTTCCGGCCGGATCTGGCGTCGGCCCACTTCTCGAAGCGATCGTTGGAGGCGATGGAGCGGCTGAATATCGATGTGGTACCCAAGTCGGCGAACCCGCCCAACATCCCCCAGCTGCGTCCCATCGAGAATTTCTGGGCCAGCCTGAAGCGTACGATCTACTCCAACAATTTTGTCAAGAAAACTGAGGAGAAATTTATAAATAAAACGAAAAAAGAACTCAAAAACATGTTCCGGTTAACTGCCGGAAGGCCACTCGCAAGGGCGTAGACGTTTTTGCAAGTGCGCCATGGAATTACCTTCCATGGGCAATTTATCAAAAGCAATTATCTGTCTAAGCTTATTTTTTATCACCACCCGAAAAAAGTCAATTTATTTTAATGCAAACGTTAAGTAGGAAACCAACTAGGGAGTGTTTTTTACCTCGAATACCGGAATATAACACTACCTGTCCTGGCTGTATTTTGTGTTCTCCAAAGTTTGGTTAACGGACTTCACTTAGCCCAAGGATTCCGAGGTTCACGCGTCGCGCTTCGTTGAGGAGTTTGACTAACAAACCGTGTTGAGCTAACGTTAAAACATTCCTTGTTCCAATTCGTGTCCTTTGTTTTGCGCTAGAAGTCGTCGACGTAAAATTAGTTCGTTATCTTTCTCTATTCGTTTCTGGACAAGTTCCAAGATTCGGAGAGAGTAAGTGGTTGGCTTAAGGTATCCTATCTCAGTATTGGGGCTGTCGCTTCCGGGTAAGAGCATTTCTTATTCAGCCGCTGGATGCCAGTCAGACGCTGTTTCAGTTGCACCTTCATGGTTGCCAGACGCTCGGATTGTCTAATAATTTCCTCTACCGCCGTGGAATAGTTAACATGCTAGTATTTGTGACATAACTTGTGATCATTGTGGAAAAATTTACGAAGGGTAAATCAAACGTTCTTTCAAGACTCAAACATCAAGAGTAACTAAACATATTTTCAACTATTTTGCAGACGAAATAGGCCCATCTGTCAATAACAATTAGATTTTTTTTGTGGAATTTCAAAAAGTGATCGTAAGAATTTTTTTTAAATTTTCTATTCTTTATTGCTTTAAAGTGAAGAAGTAAAGTTTTAGTTAGTTTTCCTAGAGATATCGCATTGATTTGTGTTTATTCCAATACTAAACATGCATCCAAAAACAAACTAAATCTCCTGCTGTTGATGATAACTCTGATGTAATACTATCATCTATTGTAGCAAGGTAACTTTCCATAGCAGGGGAATAATCTGAAAAACGATTTGATTAGGATTCTATTGCTGTTTGTGATCATCAAGCTCATGTATGAAGGGCCAAAGGGGCCCACCAAAAAAACCCCCACACACCCCACCAAACCACAGAAAAAGAACCCCCCCCCAAAACAACCACACACACACCCCCCCCACAAAAAGCTCGCTCAAAACACAAAAAACACCCCAAAAATGGGCAAAGAGCGCCCCCCCCCCCCCCACAAAATACAAAAAACAGGAGGCGGACCCCCCCCCCCCCCCACCAAACCCCCTAAATTTGGGTCCCCTAATGGCCCCCCCTTTCCCCCTTTATATTTTTTTAAATTTTTAATATTTTTTTTTGTGTTTTTTTTTTTTTTTCCCTTGTTTAAAAAAATTGGGCAAAAAAAAAAAATGGTAAAAATAAAAAAAGATTTTTACTTATTGCTTTAATTTGATGTAATGTACCGGTTGTCTTCACGGTAAGTCATATGGTATTACTCGCGGTCATGGGATACGGAAAAGAACTGGAGAAAGGAGGGAAAGCATAAGTAATTGGTAACATACTGTTCAAGACGTCGACACTGTCGAGCTCTTCTAGTTAGTAGAGCGTTATTGCACTGGTTAAACTTGTTTCGAGACCTTAGCTCTTGTTTCGTCACTTCAGTTCTTTGTTTCGACACTCAGTTCTTGTTTCGACACTTCGTTCTTGTTTCGACACTTCGTTCTTGTTTCGACACTTAGTTCTTTTTTCGACACTAGCAGTACCCCGGAAATCTCTGAGACGCGCGAATATGTTCCCCAGAGCCCTTGGTCACACTCAAGTCCACAATTCGTCGTCACAATGTCACAAATGTTCTTCAAGCTAGGTCAATCTAGTATTCGAGTAGCACTCTCCGACACAAAATGAACCGTAAGACGTTCGAATAGAGGTTGTGAAATAAAAGTGGTCTCGCCTTGACAAACTACGTGAAACTAATGTATTTTCTCTTGTGCGCACAAATTTTATACATTTTATTATTTACATAAGGCTATATACATCAACGCTGGGAGAGAGCTCCACATTTACATTTACTCACAAATGGGAATTATATGCATATTCGACATTTACCTACTGCCGGCTCGGTCAACACACGCTCGATACTGACGACGACGACAACGATGATGATGTTGATGATGTCTCGTTACCCACACGCTCGTCCCTGCGTCGATGACGATTAATCTTGTTATTCGTGACTGCGGTAGGGTAGGGTCGTTCATTGTTGGCCCAATTTACTTTGAACACATACTATACGCATGTTTTTTCATGGTGATATTCTCACACCGCCTCTTCAAAGGGTTTTAACAGACACATACAAGAGATATTTCGCGTTAATTTTCCCCACTTTTATTTATTCCCCCCACTTTAAAATATAAAAAACATTTGGAACATTTGGACATTTTTTGAAATATCGGGTCAAAAATCCCCCTTGCACCTTCAACAAATCATTACAACCCGCCCCTTTGGTTCCGGCACTTTTGAACATTGATGTGGCAGCCTATTCACACATGAAATCTCTCTCGACCAAGTTGGCAGAACACGCCCATGCACTATAAGATATCTTTTTCTTTTTTTTTGTCTGGATTATCGAGATTTTCAGCCTCGGCTGGTTCATCTCCCGTTGTAATCACTCAAATACCTCTTTTGGGTATTTTCGTAACTTGTCCGAGGGTGAGATTCGAACTCGTGACTTTGGCGTGACAAAACAAAGGACGACAACAAAAAAAAAAAACCCCCACCCAAATTTTTTTTTATTTTTTCAAAAAAACAAACAAATAAAGAAAAAAACTAACTTTCAAGCCCCCGCACCTTCTCCCCAGAATAAGCCACAAGTAAACGAAAAAAAAACGCACTTTTCCCCAAAAAACCCCTTTATCTCAGTTAATGTTGACCTGTTTTTATGAGATAACCCCTGCTCACTATACAGATGAAAAGGTAACAAAACTAGCTTTAAAAAATAATAATATGATAAGTTTCATTCAGAAATAAAATCAAAAAAATCTTTAAGAGAAGAACAGACATTAAAAAATTAGAAATTTCAACTTTGTTGATCAGCACCTTTTTTTCCCCGCATATCCCCGCATAACCCAGCAGCTCTGAATCAAGTGTGGGATGTATAATAACAAATTACGAAGGAAAACTCTGCGCAAACTTGCGCCATTTTGAAATCAGGTGGTTTAAAAATATGACCACTTTGGTGCAATTCCATTATAAAGGTTGATGAAAACGTATTTACTTTTTTGGGCGATTTTGGTAATTTCTGGCGATGGTTTAACCAAAATAAGTTATAAATTAACACTTTACAGAAAATTTCGACCATTTTTTGAAAAGGGCTGAGCCTTTTTTAAATTTAGAATTATTAAAAATATGTTTAAAACAGTTTCTGCTATAATTGGTTATAAATAATAAAATCGGTATTATTATCATCGCATGCAAGGGCTTCTTCATGTTAACATGTTTTCCAATGTAAGTTTAAAGTTTACGTTCTTTTTGTTATTTTGTCTTGTTTTTGAATAATGTGTTTCCTGAATTTTTGCTGGTGTTGCTTTATTAATTTTCGTAAATTCGTTAATTCGTACCTACGTGTTTGTGGACCTTGCTGCCATTGACTCGCTTAGGTACTCAATGTTTGAGGCTCATGGTAAGTACATAGAGTACGATTTATTACCAGGAGTGGTATTTATACTGACAGTGTATTATTTGAAATCCCATAAACTGCGGTTGAGTGCAAGTGTAAAAATGGATAATAGAGTTATAATTTCGTTGTTTGATCCTAAATTGACGAATAATGCGAATGTTGAAAGAGCTTTTAAATTTATTTGTGAAAACTATCCTATATCGGAGGAAAAACGTGAACGTCTCCAGGATAAACTCTATAGGACCGCTTGTAAATACAAGCTAAAGTGGAATGAAGCTCAACGAAAACAGGAAAGATTCGAGGCATATTCTCGGGATTGGGTAAATGGAGACTTCCTCATTACGGAGTTCATCGAACAAGAACAAGATGCTCCTTCAACCTCGGCTTCATCTGCAAAGTGTGAGAGACCCTCAAAACCTTTTGCTGATCTGAGCGAAAGAGGAAAACGACGTGTCATTGACAACGAAAGCTTGGATCCCAAAGAAGACAACATCGAAAAGGCTCTAGTAATGGCGAGAAGGACAGCTTACAATAGGAAAGAGATAAATTTAGTTAAAGTCATCGGCCTTATTCTAAGAAATCGAGGAGATTCTAGAAAAATGTTGTCGCAATTAACTGATCAACGTGGAATGATGTCACCCGAGGGAGCTTTTAGTTTTTTCATCGAAGCTGGATTTAGTCGATTCCAATACGAACTAATACACAGAGAATCACCGTCACGATTTCCACCTTACGGCGTCATCGGGGAAGTAAAAAAGAAATGCGCACCTCCCAACGAGTTCATCGAAGCAACCGCTTCAAAAATTAGAGTAAAACTGCAGGCGCTTCTGGACAATACAGTGCATCGAATCGTGAAAATAATCGACGCAGAGCTGAACGAGTACATGGATTCTAACGAGCTGGATAGTGCTGAACTAATTCTATTATGTAGTTGGGGTATGGATGGCTCAACCGGGTATTCTCAGTACCACCAGAAGCTGCCAGAAGGATGTCAGAATGATTCTGATGTATTTTCATCAACACTTACTCCAATTCAGTTATTCATGCATAATGATCGAAAAATGATTATGTGGTTCAATGCCTCAAAGTGTTCGATTTTGTAGGCCCATCATCCTTGAATTTATCAAAGAGAGTAAGGAGGTAATTCTTGCCACAAAAAATGACATTGAAAAAGAAATGAATGAATTGACGCCAGTGAAGGTCGAGCTTTTAAATGACAAAATAATTCTTGTTGATTTTGTACTTAGCATGATAGATGGGAAAGTCCTCACGTATATTACAGGAAGTTCATCAATGCAAAATTGCCCAATCTGTGGAGCAAAGCCTAATGTAATAAACAGTAAAGAAAAGTTTGAAGAAGGATTTTTAACAAACGAAGATGCTCTACATTACGGTATATCTCCGCTTCATGCTTGGATTCGATTTTTCGAATGTCTTTTGCATATTGCATATAGAATGGATTTTAAAAAATGGCAGGTTTCACAGCCATTTAAAGAATTATACGAACAAAGAAAAAAAACTGATAACGAAACAGCTTCAGTTTTTAAGCAGAATTCTGAACATCGACGAAGAATTGATTGTGAGGTTTAGAAATATTTTAATTGCTATCAACTGTCAAGACCCAATAAACCCCGAAAAAATAGATTCGTATTGCAAGGATACCTACCGACTTTATCTGGAATTGTACGATTGGTATAAAATTCCTGCAACTGTGCATGAAGTACTCGCTCATGCCGGAGAAATTATTATGCATTCTCCAGCGCCGCTTTGTATATTAGCAGAAGAGGCAGCAGAAAGCCAGCACAAACAGTTAAAGAAATACCGAACCCATCATGCTAGAAAGCGCTCAAGGCTGGACAACTTACATGATGTCTTCATTCGTGCCATGAATGAATCAGACCCATTCATCAGCTCACTTTGGATGGAGAAAAGACGACAGAAATTTTTTTTTCTAGATTATCCAGATATCGTGAAAAGTTTTATGATTTTTGAAGATTCTGAAACACGTTCAACATCCGACACCGATAACTGCGATGCGTTGGAGGAACTTATGAAAGCTGTCGATGAAGTTGATGAGGATTTTGTTTGTGATGAAACAGAAACATAGTAAGATTAATGCAAATCGACAAAAAAAATATTGGAGTTGTTATTGTATATTCGCTTTGTAAAAATATATATGTATTTCTACCGTTATGTAAATAAATAAACTGAAGCAGATTATGAATTTTTTGTTGTTGCGTGTTCTATACAAAGAAGTCATCTATTAATTTTGCTGGGGCAGACGGGTAAAGGGATCTTGTGTTTTCTCACGCGTCATGAAACGTTTATCAGGTTTATTCGTAAAAATCATACAGAGGGAAGGCAGTATGGAACAATTTCGAAAAATATATGACGTTATTGATGGTTGGACCGAAAATCAATTCTTATTATTGCCGTTTCAGAGAAAAAATTGCATCAGGCGTCAGATTCAAATACCCGAAACTGACAATCGTCACTGACAACCACAGCTATTTTGTTCAGCGATTACCTTGTACCTACACAGAAAAAAAAGATGAAAATTACTAATGATGTAATCTAAAACTTCTATGAAAATATATCGACATAATTAATGGCTAAATGCAATTTTCAATTTTAAATATCGTAAATAGCTATAAAAACGGCCTTCATGGAAAGTTATATTATATTCATTACAATCTTTCAGCTTGAGTTCATATTTGCAGCCAATAACATATAATTAATCGACACGCTCTTATTTTTGCGTTTTGAACGCTTGAAATTTACGTGATATCAACACAATTAAGTGCCACCGCTCAATTTCTCAAGTTAGAATAAACAAGTGGTCACCGCCATATTGTGTTTGTGCACGTTCGGGAGTCAAGAATTGTGAAAAACATTTTCAAAACGTATGAAAAAATTTTATGGATCACACACGAATATACCAGAACCGGCATGATTTTAAGTGCCCGTTGACAAATGTAAACTCGTCTCAAAACTTGAACCTGAAAATAAGCTATCTAACTGCTGTACCCAAGTGGAAATATTTTTTTAAAAGGCCTATAAATATACGGGTTTTCCGAAATCAATAACTTATTCCATTTATTTTCATCAATGAAAGAAATCAAAGATCTATTTTATTTCCAACCTCAAAAAACCTTAACCGTAGATTACAACATATTTTAAATTTACAGCTCATATATAGACAGCACAAGTAAATTTACAGCTAACGTTTTTCAATGCTGTAAATTTAATATCACGCGTAAATTTCTATTGAATATAATAGAGGTAAATGTGTTACATTCAAGTACTCATAATTTTACAGGTTTTGTTCGAACTGTGTATGGTAATTAAAAAAAAAGAAAAAACCACCCGGGGGGTTTTTTTTTTTTTTCTTTTTTCCCATTTTTTGAAAAAAAAACTCTTTTTGTGCCCCCCCCCACAACCCACCCAAAAAAATATTTTCCCACCCACCCCCCCCCCATTCCCCCCCACAACACATAACTTTTTTTTTTTCCCCCCCCCCCATAATATATCACGTAATTTGTGGATGTTCCCTTAGAAAGATTGAAATATTATTATCATGATTTATCCTTTGAAATTAGAGTTTTAGTCACATCCATTTTCAAGATATTATAGTTTTTTTTTAAATCAATGGAAAGTTAAGCCCTTTTTAAAAGTTAATCCCGAAATGTTAAAAAAAGTATATTTACAACATATTTTGATAACATCAACCAAAGAAAACTCTACAGAACAAGAAAAAATGATCAAAATATTTTCGTCCGCCTGCTTGTATGGAAATCACCCATAGTGCCATGCCCCTTTCTGAACCGAAGGGCAGAGAAACTAAATCTCCTGTTCATACCCTGGAAGACTAAAAGACATTTTGCATAATCTTTACTGCATATTTCAGCCAAATTTCCGTCTTTCGTTACGATCAACCACCGCCGACGGATAATTTTAATCAGACGATATTAAATTTTCCCACCGCGGCCAAACCCAAGCAAAACAACAAGGAAACATTTGCGCTCCTTCTTTGTTCCGCAAGCAACTTTGGTTGCATTCTTTAGAAAAGCGAAACCTCTTCACCCATTTCCTCATCAACAACGCGAAACGCCACTGCATCGAGGCAGCGAAAAGTGCAATTTACATAATTTATACCAAGATTACACCCGAATTAATTCATCATCAAGCAGCAACAACATCAGCTTGGCGAGGGTAAATTTCCCGAAAAAAAAAATACTGCCTTTTGCATGGGTTCGCGTGTCAAGCACCTGTTAATTACGACCTACACCGGACCAAGCGTCTCCATGACTAATTTTTAATTAAAACCCTGAACTGCGATCGAACCGTGAATGACCATGTGGTGGTGATAACATTTCTTCTTTTTTTTTATCCACGCCTTGTTTTACGACGGCGCCAACCCTTTTGATGTCACTGGGCGACCCGAAAAAGGCGTGCAGCGAATGAATCGGCATATGTTTTTGCGAGCATTTGTTCGGCTGATCAATCGACGCTGATAGCGGAGAGTTTTTATATCATTTCGGTTTGACTTCTATTTTTTTCCGGTTCAATTTGAGTGATTCAGCTTCGTGGGCGGAGGGAAGAGGGTGGCAATCAGATTCTGTTTTTTTTTCCGCGTGCTGACCTGGAAACCTGTTATTTGCAAATTATAATCAACTGTTGCGATTGGATCTTTTGTTTATCGGTTTCTGACATGTGTTTCAATTTCGGCGAATGTCATTTCCGATGGGGTCGAATCGATTGACGTGCATGACTTTTCGATTGAAGTTTTTGATTGTTTTGGTTGGGGGAAATTCTTAGCAGTTTGAGAGTTTAACAATTAATCAGAGAAGTATTAGTACAATCATTTAATGGCTTTCGACTGAGGGATGAGCAAAGTTTTAATGGCAAACCGAGTGGTAGCAAAATAAAGCAATAAACATGTCTCTTCGAGTGGTTTTCCCATTCATGGTCGTGTCTTTCCCGAAGGAGCACTTGGCCGCAGAACATCCGGGATGGATGCAGTTCCGGAACGAGATCCACATTTGCATAAACTACATATTTTAGCAACGTTTTATTGCTTGGAAATTCAAATTTAATCATGATATAATTTGTTCCACTCAGACACAAACGCAGTGTGGAAGGTAGAAAGTGTAGTGCAAAGTTTCAATCGAGCTTCGCCCGAGGTGGCATGGGGGCAATAATTGTCAAAAACATTCGTAAATGGTTTTAATTTGCTTTCTCAGTCGCACAGAGCCCCACTCGTCCCGGAAAACTGCTTCGGAGCGATAATCAACACATCTTCCAGGACTCCTTGGAGCTCAGACATGGATGGAACCTTGCTTCGAGATAAAGCCATAAAGTGAATTGAGACCAAAGACCTACATGGTGCCTTTCATCGGAAGTCGGTTCAGGAGGGGAAAAAATGAAAGAATGGAATGGAAATTCTCACGTGCGGGTGATGTTCTTCAGAGAAATGGAATTAATTAGGAAAATTGCTGTTTTATTGCTTTTCTACAAACAACCGGTGGATCTAGTTAGTCCATCGTTAATGAACACGGTTCATTTTGTAAATATTTTGCAAAATGATCTTCTGAAAAGCAAATCATCAGCTCGGCAAAATCAATTTCAAAAAATTGCAAACACAAAACAACAAATGGTGCGACGTTTTTGTACTCAAGGGAAATAAAGAGCATTTTTTTCACTTTGCCACCAAAGTCGTTGACTCCGACCTCATCGTTTCGACATTTGCACCAACACAACGCACACACGCCATTTTCTCTTTATCTCTCCGCTGGAAGATGATTTTACATTGTAAATATTTGCAGTTGGACGTTGGTCTACCGGTTGGAATGCAAAAGGGTTCATGGCGAACTGACAAACGCTTTGATGGTACCTTCTCTATCTAGAAACGACAGGACACGTACACGATTTTGTATCTTCATTTATTCCTGCTCTCTACCTGTCGCGTAGAACAACACTAGCGGCAGCGTTTTGGCAAAAGTGCTTTTCGCGTTTTCATTTCACGGTGGATTTGCAAGGAAGGATGGAGAGGATGGTGTAAAACCCATTAGGAAAAAAGTTCTTTTCCACGATGTTCGGAGCATTCCTCTGAGGATCCTGTGAATCCAAGGTGGACGACGGTGACGATGACGATGAAAATGACGAACATATTTGTACTATTGAAGATATGGTAAGAACTGTGCGTCACATTCTGTAAGTTGTTTCTATATTTAAGGTCCATGTGAAATTGATTCATGAAATTGAAATTTTTGGGTTGAATTGAACGTAATTCAAATATCCCATCGTTATAGAAGAATTGTTTATAACGGGTGTTACAATCAAAATTTGGTCGATTAACTTGAAGAATTCCTTTTAATTGGGAATATAATAAATGAACACCCCTATTTTTACAAGGTTGATGGAAGCCCTTTTGCACTTGTTCATCGTACACTGTGTCGGAGTGTTATCAGGGTTGACTTAGAGAAAAGGCTGACTGCTGATGATGATGATGATGATGATGGAAGATGATGATGTAATACTATTATACATCTATTGTACATCTATAGGCAAAATAAAGTGCCCACCTCATCATTTTTTTTAATTTCTCTTATTTATTTGGTTCAAATTAAAGTAAACACACTGCAGTCTCTTTTGATATCTTATTTATTATATTCTTTTCAAGTTTCACATATGGAATAATAATAATAAAAAAGAGTAAGATAAAATTAAAAATAAATCAATTTGTATTGAAAAAATAACAGTGACAAAAAAAAAAGTGCCAACTTCAAAAATCGATGTTTTTGATAAGTTTCCGTCGAAAGACCCCTCGATTGTTTCTGTTTTGAAATTTGACGTGTTTTGAAGCAAACGGCTTGACCTGGTGCATTTGTACACGTGATCGCGTTTGATTCAGTTGAAAAAATGGAGAACGCAGTGATTTTGATAGCAATTCCCTTGTGTATCCGAAAATTGGTGATTCGTGATGTGCAAAACGAAGAATCGCACCGGGCTGTCGCTTGGAAGTTCAGTATTAGCAAGGCAGCGGTTGGCAAAATTCTTCTGAAGCCTAAAACGTTTGGATCAGTGGTGGATCGCCCTGGCAGAGGCAGGAAGCGGAAAACGGATGCGAGAACGGACACCACGATCATGCGCGAAGTAAAGAAAAACCCAAAAGTAACTGTCCGTGAGATCCAAGAAACCCTTCAGCTATCAGTTTCTGATCGAACTGTTCATCACCGTCTTGTAGCACAGGGGCCGATTAACAAAATTGCCCGGAAGCCCAATAATCAGCCAAACGGCTCAGGTTTGCTATTGAGTATGCTGATAAGCCCGTAGAGTTCTGGAAAACGGTTCTCTGGATGGAAGAATTAAAATTCGAGCTTTTTAATCGAAAGCGGCGGGTTCATGTGAGGTGCTATTCGGGTGAGAAGCTTCAGGAGCGCCACATCCAAGGCACGGTGAAGCATGGAGAAGGAAATGTGATGGCCTGGGGGTGTTTATCGTGGACTGGATAGCCTCGTGAAAATCGATATGACGGCGAAAATCCTGCGAGAAAATCTGGAAGTTTCGCTGATGCAGACGGGTCTTGAAGAGAAGCTCGTATTTTAGCAGGGCAACAACCCGAAGCATGCTGCCAAGAAGACCAAGTCTTTCTTCCGGTCTTGTTGGATCAAACCGCGAGAATGGCCTCCACAAAGCCCGGAACTCAACCCCATCGGGAATTTGTGGGCGATTCTAGATGCCAGGGTTGACAAAACTGGTGTTACCAATAAATTCAACTATTTTGAAGCCCTGAAGCGTGCCTGGGAAGGACTTGATCCACAGCACCTTAAAAACCTGGTGGAGAGCATGCCAAAGCGCCTGCAGCTGGTCCTGAAGGCCAAAGAAGGACACATTAATCATTAAAATACTTTTTTTTTACTTAAATTTATCTTCCCGGGAGCCAAAACGAAGCACTGTTTTTTTATCCAACACGAATTGAATTTTTTTTCAAGTCAAAATTTTTAAATTATTACTCCATAAGTGAAATTTGAAAAGAATATGAAAAATAAGATATCAATAAAGATAATAGTGTGTTTACTTTAATTTGAACCAAATAAATCTTTATTTTGCCTATCAGTTTAGCAGGATAACTTTCCAAAGCAGTGGCAAATCTGAAAAATGGTTTGATCAGGATTCTATAGTTGTTTGTGATCATCAAGCTCCTGTATGAAAGGCCAAAAACGTTTGGGCGGGCCTGTTAGCAGAGACACTTAAGTGAAACCTGCGAATATGTGGAGGAGAATCTTCTTCCAAAAATTGACAGAATTGACAGAATATACCCAATAGATGGAGTCGAAGAGCCCGCCCGCGTTCCGCGAAATGTTAACAATAGGGAGGAGGCAGTCCCATGCTCCCTATCCAAATCGCTTACATGGGGTGTCCTGATGGTCCCTCCCTTTCCCCGTTATATGTTATTTAATATTTGGTATGTTTTGTTGTGGTCCTTTGACTGCTTACATTGTGTTAGAAAAGTCAGCCTTTTCTAACACAATGTAAGCAGTCATGCTTACACAATGTAAGCAGTCATTTTTGCTGATGCCACTAAAAGCCGTATCCTTGTTACACCATCAGAATCCTCCCGGAACTTTCCAATGGTATTACTTCATGAGAGATCTTGGTCATTAAGCCACTCTCTGAGTCATTTAGCTCCTACGCCTTACCTGAGCCATTTGGCTCGATCCTTCTACGAAATTGATTCGAGTAGTCCCCGACGATGGATTTTACATACAATGATGGAGAGTTCCCCGTTGTTGGAACATCCCCCGAGATCTACAACCCACTACTCCGCTCAACCATTCGTTTCTTGGTTCTCCCGTCATTTTCGCTGCAGAGCCGACAAGATCTGACGTAATCACGCACTTTCTGCATGGCACTTTCTATAGACGACGGTAACTGGGTTGGTATCTGCCCCGCTGATGCCAAGCATCTTGACAGTCAAAGACCACGTTCTCCCTGATGTCTCTTGGATGTCTGCGCGCTCCGGACAGCACGGTGATGCTGCGTGTCCGAATCAAGCAACCATGGCCAGACAGAAACGGCGTAAGGTGAAAGTCTACCTCTTCATGCTTCCTTTTCATCCAGATTGACAGATCCGGTACAAGCTGGTGAATCCATCAATCTTTGTCCCATTCTCGCTGTCAATTTGGCCATGGACTCAGCTTTCACCAGCTTCCGTACTCCTCTGATATGTCTCCGCTGATAACACTCACTGTCCTCCGCCAGAGTGATGTGAGTGGCACATACTGCCTCCGATGAAATAGTTCACTCACGACTCGCATGGTCATGAGGCTGTTTAACTTCGCCCGGTTTTACTTAGTATCCAGCAATGCGACCCAGGCTGATTCTCCGTATCTCAGTGTCGATGATGATGCACTAGCCAGTAGACGCCGCTTACTACTGCAAGGTGTAACCAAAGGGGCGATCCTTGCCCAGCACCAATGAGACCCCCTTCTTCCACTCGCCTCAGGGTCGGCGTATGCGCTTCACTACCGCGTCCAAGGAATCACTTGAATATTTATCTGAACATTCACCCACTTTATTACAAATTTGTACACAGGAAACGACTTCTCCCACTTCCTTACTTCCTATCTCCTACCTCTTTCCTCACTCTGTCTCACACTCCTATCGTCGAGGCCCCTCTTCCCGTTCCGCTACTTCGCCAGTGCTTCTCCTACGCTGCTTCTCGCTGTGCCTGGTTTTCGGGCTAAACAGCCAGACCATTACTCCTTGAGCTCTCAGTCCAACGCTTCCTTTCCTTTGTACTCTTTCAAGTCTCACCGATTCGCATTTACAATGGCGTCCGCGTCGGCTGTAGACGGCAAAATGGCCAAGTTTTCGACCCAAGGCTTGAGACGTCACTAGTTCTAGACACTAGGACTCCCACAACGACCGGGAACTAACGGACGACGGAGTTGGCTTGGGCAACCTGGACGACGGTCAGGAGTTTGACCAGCTCAGGCCAAACTGAAGGCAAACACAGGGGTCCTGGTGTCGGTAATGGAATATTATGGCCGTTAGTTATGGGGCGATTGAGATAGGGGTTTTAAATGGTTTACCTGGATTCTCTATACCTATGCTTCACTTGCTTCTACTTCTCCACTTCAAGACTATTTCGATTACTTTTCAAAATATTCTCTACCTTGTATTTTTTTTCAATTTCAGTTTTAACGTCTTTACTTCAAGTGTGCTGCAGACTTAATGGCAGATAAGCGATGGCGGTTTGATCTTCCACCGACCGTTGAGGAATTTTCCTCCCATAGCATGTTCGCCCTAAATGGCCGCCCACTCCTTATCTCCTGCGGAGTCTGGTGGCAGGTAGTTGAACCGTTGATGTGTGCCTGCTTTTGCCACAGTGGGTGTTGGGTGGTGTCCAGAATATATATTTTAATGTTTACTTGGTTGTTATTTAAATGTTTGCTAATTCCCGAATGGCATTCACCGTAGACTTCCCTTTCCGGAAGTTTCCGTTTTTGTATTTTACACCTGCACCTGCAGCATTCCTGAATCGCCACTGTCACCTCAAGCCAAGGGGTGAGTCGCCCAGCACAACATCTCTTGTGCCCATTTTTTTTAGTGTGCCTCTAAGCGTCACGATGAGTGCTGATGTTCCGATCGTGGTGCCAATAGGTGCCCAAGTGTGCCACGGTAATTTGATAGTTCAATTGTTATGTTTTGGTGACGCATGGTAACTAGGTGAATGATTTGTTTTGCTTTGCAAAACTCTTGCTGGAGATTTGGGTCTCGGTCAATGTGTTTGTTGCGGAACCGCGTTATTAATGCTCTTGTGTTGAGATAACAACTTTCAGTGATGGATGGATAATGAATGCAGCTCAAGATGCTTATCGCTGGAAGTAAGTGCGAGGATACTTATAAACTGTTTTATATTTATGATTAATTTATCCGCTTTCTCAGCAGTCCACCTACGGCTGTGAAAACAATGAACGAGACGCAACTCTACCCTATTTACACCCTTTAACTGGCTTAATATCTATTCAAATCAAATTGGCACATTAATTTGGAAACTGTTGATCTTAGGAATTTGTTTTTATTGTGTATTCTTGATTACTTCCACAGAAGGTTTTCCCAAGCTTTTTGAACGTTGAACACAGAACAGGTCAGAGTGAACTTCGTCGAATTGTATCATCCACAGCATTCGAATCATCTGCAATAATATTAAGTGGTTAATTGGATCCGTTTAATATAATGCGTATTTTCTACATACCATCATGATCTTCTTCAATTCTTTCTTCTTGCATGGTTTCTTTTCAGCTCGAATCATTTGGTAAATCTCTAGACCACTCAATAGATCACAAGAGATGATATCTGAGTCGTTGTATGAGGTACTAGTAGTTCAAACAGGCAGTGGTGGATGTGACGGTTGTGGGATTGAGAAAATACTTGATACTTTTTTGCGCATGATAGCTTGATGCTTCCATAATCCGCCTCCAATTCGCTCCAAAAATGTGCCTCTAATTGAAGCTGCAAAGTGACATCATGTCACGACTATTAATATTGTCATTTTCATGACTATTTAGATTCCTGCGATAATCATGCATTGTCTTTTTTCCAATTTCGCACAGTCAATCTGACATATCAGTGACGTTTCGCTCGACGGTGAAAAAAATTTTGTTTTCAGAACAATTTTCTCTGATACGCTGTTTCGGTTAATTTACTATACTCACGAGCAATTGGAAAAGTTTTCGTACTAATAATCAAGTGATATTCCTTATGGCAAACATCATAGCAGAAGTGAAGAATCGAAGGGCTTCAATTAACACAGTGTACCATGTGCTGTACGGCTTTTACTTTTTGGGCCTCTTAAAAGCTCAGCTCTCGACAATTTATAAGAAAGGCAAAACCACTATTGCCAACTGGATCGAAAGATATGAGAAAGATGGATATTTTAACAGAACAGCCTATGCTAGAACTGCACAAAAATTTGGAGCCGAAAAGCGTCGCTGGTTAGTCCAGCTTTATCATGCTAAACCGACAACGTTCTTGGACGAAGCAACAAAACTTTTTCTTAAGTATTTCCATACAACGATCTCTGTGGCATCAATTTGTAGAATCCTTCATCACGAAGGCATGACATGGAAAACCATTGAACGTAGAGCTCTACAGATCAGGGAGGATGATGTCCTTAGATATTATAATGAAATTTCTGGGATTACCACAATCTTCTTTTCATTGATGAAGTCGGCTTTGATAACAAAGCTATGCTGCGAACCAAGGGATTTGGTGTGCGAGGAAAGCGACTTCTTTTCAGGGGTGAGTTTATGAGGAAACCTCGGGAGTCCTTGTTATGTTTTGCTGGACAACAAGGTATGGCGGAAGTGTGCCACACTGCAGGAACTTTTACGAGGGCGAAGTTTTTTTTATTGCTGCAAACGATTTGCCCTATATAGTGGAATTGTACAACATCATCCAGGAGTACATTCCTTGTGGATCCTAGACGGAGCTTGGTATATTACTTCAGGTTACTCGGAGTTCATTTGATTTTCCTCCCTGCATATTGTCCTCACATGAATCCAATCGAGGTGCTATTTGGCTTGTGTAAAAAGCGTCTACAGCGTGAGTACGATGAAAGTGCGACAGCAAACCTGAAGATAACTATTGCCAAAATTATGAAACATTATTCAAACTATAATATGGACAGTTTATTCAGGAAATGTGGCTACACCAAGGGTGGTAAATTTAATCCTACGGCAAACGATCCAGCTGACTATGAGTTTTAGAAAAATAGCAAGAAGCGCAATGAATTTCAATGGAAATATTGTTTATTGGACACAAAATACTGAATAAATGATTAAAACTGTACTATTCGTTGTTTCATTCAGTTTATTTTCGGATAGTGCATAAAAAAATCAAATTTTCGTAAATATTAGAATTTACATGTGGTCTACATCCTCGGCATCCTGCACTCTGGAAGCAATTGATGCAGAAAACTCACTCTCACGTACATCTAAGGCGGACTCAGCGGAACTTATGAATGCTTCTCCAATTTGACATCTCAGGAGCAAATTTTAGATGTGCTTCTCCAACACAGAGAGCTTTAAAGTTTGATGCTGATGTGCTACCTTTAACTCTGCGAACGCATCCACGACTTTCCTAACTTCTGCTTCGTAGCCATCGTTGACGTTGTGGGCGACACGGTACTCTCGTCGTATGCGAAGGAATTGCTCATTTTCTCTCATTGACAATAGATGCAAACAGCTAGCTGGAGGTGTTGATTCATCCGTCAAGGCAACGTGTTGATGACCTGGTGCAGCGAGTATGGTGTTTGCCCAGATACTCCATGCAATATCATGGCCGCTCCAAATATGACCATGTTTACGACGCAGGTCATTTGCCAGTTGCTGCGTATATTCGGTCGTTGCCGCATCACCTCGATTTTTAGGTTTAATATCGATAAGTGCTTTTTCCACTTTCTTCCACGCGGTTTTCGAGTTCACAGTGAGCGAATACTTGTGCAACAAGAGTTCAACAGTTGATTTCGTTCTCCAGTTTTGAAGAATACTCGTTGTCAATTTATCCACTGGTATTGTTCTTCGGTTCTGCTTGTCATAAAATAGCGCGAATTGGACAAAATCAGCCTCATCAATCACTTTCTTCGGGTTCCAGGTATAAGTGATATTGCCTTCATCATCACAAACGGTTACAACGTGACGAGCGAGGTGTTTCTTGGACTGCTCCCAGATACTATGCAAAAACTCCTCAACACTGTTCGCACAAATCAACCAAGTATCAAGTTCGCCAGCCGAGGTTTGTCCTTTGAAATCTCGTAACGAAACAATCAAGCTTACTATAAACAGCGATGATTCAGCATCCTCAATGGAAGTAGTGGATTTTTCATAGCCTGTGTTTGAATTTGCCTCGGTGGGATGAAAATCATCTTCGTCTCCCAATTCCATTTCACGATCTTCTTCCTCTGTATATTCTTCTGAATCAATAAGCCGTTCTTCTAGATACTCCTCCTCCTCCTCTTCTTGTTCCACTAAATCGCAGTCATCCGCGGGATCATGCATTTCCAATTATCAATACCTGTAAAAAATATCTGTATTATACAATTCTACGTTTTCGTAAATAAATATTAGAATTATCAAAATTTACCTCAAAGAATAGCAAGAGAAAATAGTTAGTTTCCGAAAGAAGAATATTTCAAGAAAAACCCGAATCAACTTCACAGAGTAAACAAAAACAAACTGTACGATCTCAGCTGTGCTGCTCACAGATTGTGCAAGGTAATTTAAAATAGGGGTGTTCTAAACGGCAAATCTATAAACACAATAGATAACCCTTATTCCAAACCACAAAAAAAAAAAAAAAAAAACCCTTATTCTTTGGTATGCCGTGCTGGCTGCGAAATTGTGTGCGAGATTAGACTGTGATAATCATGAATTCAGGGCGAGTCCAAATGGGTGTAAATGTCGCATATAATCCCTTCCCTCATCCGTTGTTCCACTCAAGATTTCGCCTCAACAAACAGGATACTCGAAAGTTCATTCATAATCAACTCATTCTAAAACTTTTGTTTTGCATGGCGGAACAATAAAATCAAAACAACACCACAAAAACTTACAACTTTAATTTTCCAGTGCTGCTAGGTTATATCTTCAAAAGGTACAAATGTCAAAAGTGTGCCACAGAGTGTTCCGTTGTGGTGTAAAATGTTCTACTACGGCGTAACTGGCACACTGTTCTAAGCGACTCACCCCTTGGCTCAAGCCCTTTCGCAACCGCAACGAGCTCCTCGTTGTAGACTTGCATGCCCTCAACGCTATTTCTTATTTCCTCGCCGTACATACGAAGTGGCAACGTCGTTGGATCGTGCGTCGGGAAAAGTCCATCTGCGAGTTCTGAGAGAGAGACAGAGAGAGAGAGAGAGAGAGAGAGAGAGAGAGAGAGAGAGGGGGGGGGGGGGGAGAGTTTTTACAAAAGTGTTGTTACATGTTGTGCCTCCAATGTTTCATCGTTCTTTCGAAGATATGACTAGCCACTCGCCACGTGTTCTAGGTAAGACATTTTGGGGTCGGACCATGCCAGAGCAGATCGAATCATGTCCGACAAATTGTCTTCCGCTAATTTTTTTTCGTGATAAATGCGACCGAGAAAATGTATGCCACTTGTGACAACTTTTGCCGGCTTGCTCGTCTACGTAGTTCATGGTATATGGCTAAACAAAAACAAACAAAAAAATCTTACAAAACAATAGTATTCTTCGAATTAAATAAGCTTACTAGACGTTTCGGGTAAATGTTTGTACTTATGGATACACGGTGGCAAGTGCTTCACAAATGAAAATTCGTTCTTCATTTGCTTCTCCAAGCATTCGTAGAGTTGTGCCAGTTTATTTGCCTGCAGTCTTCTCGATGACAGAGCCATGCTGCTTGAAACCTTAAATGTTTCACCACTTTAACGCTGATCCCAGTTTTTCTATCAAAGAACCTCGTTTCACATCAATGCTTGATCCAGTAGGAGTTGAACACTTTCATCTACGAATTGAAACTACTCTTAATCATTTCCTCGGGCACTAATAAGTTTTGACTTGGAAATTCATACACTTTTGTTTATTCCCGGTTTTGACGTATATGTCGGCTAATTCACGGTTAGAAAACATCCGGAATTGATCAAATTAAAACCAAAAATAACAGTAAGCCTTTTGAATTTGCTAAGGAGAACCGCAAATGCACACAAAGATGTATATTTTAGAGTCATGGCAAACTCGATATGGCTAAGAGGAATAATACTGAAAACACAAAACACGGTAAAAAGAAATACGCAGAACAAGAGCCTTCGTGTTAACTTTCACTAAGTTAATCTTTGATATAAAACACTGAAGCTGCGTTTTGTTTTTTTTTCTGATAATTTTTCCTTCAAGAATAAGTAATTTTCAATGACTGCATTGAATTCTTAGTTTTAGCTGCAATTATTTTTAACGTTACTGTTAGATCGTGTAGTTTGTCTTCGAGAATCGACTTAACTTCAGTATCAACGTGTACAGCTGCAATGGCCTAGTCCTAAACTCGGTCTGCATGGGCTTTTTATGAATCAGGAGAGGACGTCAGCATGTCCAAAATTTGTCGTCGAAACGTGCTTGATCTCGAAGTCATACCGCAAAAGAGTAAGGACCCACCGCTGCAGTATATTAGTGGTATATACTGGAATGCCCTTTTCTGATACGAAATTCTTGAGAAGTGGCTGATGGTCCGTCTGTAAAATGAATGTATTTCGTAAAACATGTTGTGGAATTTTGTGACAGCAAAAATCAGGGCCAGAGCTTCTTCCTCAACTTGATCGTAATTTGTTTCGCAGGCGTCAACGAACGAAATGCATGAGCGATTGCCTCGATCTCTCAAGTTTGGCCGCCGTCCATACTTGGAAGCGCCGACAGCAACAATGATTTCCTTTGAAGTGTCCAAAAGGGTGAGCTGCTAATCTGATAGAAGAATGGTTTTGAATCGATCGAAAGATTATTGGCACTCTTCCGACCAACTCCATCGTGCGTACTTCTTGAGAAGATTATCCATTGGGGCTCTGAGATCCTTCATCTGCTTGACAAAGCAGCCACTCCAAGGGAGCAGCTCAGGCTGCTGGACATTCTTCGGAGACGGCATCTGGGAAATGACTTTTGCCTAGGCAGGATCGGGGCGAATGCCATCTTTGTCCACGATGTGTCGAAGAAGCTTGATTTTGCACGTGGCAAAGCGACACTTCTCAATCTTCAAGTAGAAACCATACTCACGCACTCGTTCTAAAACTGCTTGAATAGTGCGGTCATGCTCTTCTCTGGTTCGACCAGCGATGAGGATGTCATCCAAGCAGGATTTGACTCTGGGAAATACCAGCAACCATGCTGTCGACTATGCGCTGGAGTGCATTGCCGATTTAACTCCAGGCGGAATACGGTTGTACTGGAAAAGTCCTCGACGAGTGTTCACCGTTAAGAGTTTTCTTGAAATTTCCTCGTTTTGACTTGCAGGTAAGCGTCAGACAAATCGATGTGCATGAAGTAACGGGAACCTGTTAGTTCGGCGAAGATATCGTCTGGGTGTGGTAACGGATGACGATCTGACCGGTTGAATAATTTCCACAAATACAAATCGAGACATTGTCCGCTTTTCGAACGACGACTATTGGTGCTGCCCAATCAGAAAAACGCACAGGAGAAATGATGCCGTTGTCTTGAAGTCGTTGAAGTTCTGCTTCCATTTTCGGAACCACAGCGTATGCTACGGGGCGTTTAGGACAGTAGACTTGACGTGTTTCGTGCTTCAAGTACAATTTCACTTGTGCTTTTGTGCAGCGGCCTAGCGTGCTCTGGAGCATTTCAGAAAACTGCCACTTGAGTCTCTCCACGGTTTCCTCGAGTTATTGATGAAGTATATTTACCAGGCTGCTGATCGGTATGGACCAGAGATCGAATAAGTCTATGGTTTCGATGCCCAGTACGTTCAAATCGGGATTGTCAGCAATGGAGACTCGGTAACGTTGCCAATCGTGAAGCTTGTGCTGAATTTTGCAATAAGCTGGTCTTTCGATAATATCCCATATCTGTTCGTGCTGGAGCTTGACTGCCATGCCATGAACTGGAACGAATTTTCGCTTGCTGCCGATATTACGTACTGTGTGAATGCTCATGGTTTTAATGTGTTCCTTCGGTTTTGGAGTGGCGGACTGCCTTGGAATGGATGGTTTGTTGCTCGAAAAACAGCCTTCCTTGTGTCCTTGCGGCTTGCACTTCACGCAAGTGTGAAGATCACTGCAATTCCAGCATGGGGTTTTGGGAATTTTCTTCACAGGTTTCGTGTGATTGCATTGACATTGCGTGAATCCTTGTTCTTCACTATTTGAGTGTCCTGCATTCCTTCACGAGGTTTTCCAAAGTAATTTTACTCTTCTCGTTTGCGGTAGATGCCTTGTCTGCATCTGGCATGGTAATCAAGCTGGCTGGATATCACCATCTCGGGGTGATTGGAGTCCACAGATGAATCGCAAAGCCTTGAATTGATCGCTTGAAAGTTTCGAGAGCTGGAATGCTTCACAGTTCTTGTTGACGATTGCTGCAAACAACGTAAAATCGTCCACTTCGTTCTTAGAATACTGTAGGCAATAATACCGGGCATGAAAGATGGACTTCTGCCGGCCGAATAGCTTCTTGAGTATGGAAACCGTCTCTTCGAGCTTGAAATCACGCGGATGCTTGGGAAGTATACTGTTAACGTACTTTTCATACATTCAAAGGCTCAGCTTGCGTAGAAGCAGACGTATCTTGGCCGCCTCGTCGGGGCGCCGTCCATCCTCCTTGAAGACATCTTCATACCTTGCATACCAGTCGCTAAAGAAGATTGCTCCATCCGGATCGAAATCGAACTCCTGAATTCCGTTAGTCAGGTACTCGATGATTTTCTCGCTGCCCTCAGCCGTTTCGTTTGTCTGTTGAAGGGCGAAAAGCTGGCGCTGTTGCTGAGAAAACAACTCGGTCAGGTGCAGAATGGCGTTCTTGAGGTCGTCGTTGGTCATTTATTGGTTACAAGGGCTTGAAAGATTGGAGGATTGTGAGGGCTTCTTTCGTTTCTCGTCGCCAAAATCTCGGGTATTTTTTCAAACAGACGTATGTCATTTTGTAAACAAAGAGGGGAAGTAAGATTCAAACGTAAATTTCTCGGAACTCTTGGCACTTTCATGCAAACTTGGGCCACCAACACAAGGAATAACATTGCTTTACATGATTGTGATGCTACTTTATGTGAGGGTACTGAGAATTTCGAGACCTCCTCTCCCCCCATCCATTCAAAATAACCAAAACACCACACTATTTTATTCTTACAACAAACACCCCCCCCCCCCCCCCCCCCAACCCACACCACCAAATCAGAAAAAAACAACACCTCATTTATTTTTTTCCTAGTTTCCACTCACTTAATTGAAAATGTCAATTATACTCTTAAATGAGCAAGGTATTTTAAAAGTAGTAAGTTTTCAGTATAAGTGCGAGGCGCCTTTCGCGAAACTATCCTAATCAGAGTGTTGTGCTGTCACTTTGCGTTGGCTGAAAATTTTTGACCGCCATTTAATCAACATCGGTGCCGTTGAGCGGAAGCAAATTTGTTTTTTTTTTTGCGTACCGTGTCTAGTGTCCGGTTTAAAATTCAACGCTTCCGAGGCACCTAATTGATATGGAGCAATTAATGAAAATTTGGGACTCGGGATGCTACAAAAAATTAACCGGTAGGTGTAATTATTTCACTTATTCAATTGCTTTTCTTGTCACATTGAAGATCTTCCAATGCAGATATGATCCCGGAACGTCGATGTGATGTGTCAAGAAGGTCCATAAGTTTCTTTCAGGACTTTCCTCGATCATTCTTTCGAGTCAACGTTTAGAGTCCCAAGTAAAACCTTTCTTGACAAACGAAAAGTACTCGTTTCAACATGAACTTTCAGTAGATTTAATGAAGCCGAGAATGTACCAGTAATCAAATACATTTTGTTTTATTTGAATTTATAGTTTTCTTTTATTGAATTTAGTGCAAGAAAGTTCCAAAAGCACATTTTAGAATAATATTTTCAAAAAAAAACTCAGTTTTGGATTATTGTTACTGTTGATTTGTTTTTAACAAACAGTTAATTTCATTCGGCATTAAGTCTTTTCGAAATTTTAATAATTGGATACTTTGTAAATAACTCAATTATGACTGGCTTTACTTTGCTGTCGACATGAGTGAAAATGACTTAATTTTGGATAAAGGGTGTTCCAATCAAAATTTGGTCAAATAGTAATGTGTGTGAGTCGATCAAAGTGTTTATTAATGAGTCAAATTCTTTTTCTTTTTCCAGTTCAGCTAATACAGAACACAGGATAAATATTCAGCTAAGCTTCCTTTTTACCGAATGCGAATTGCCGGGTCTGTCGTTTAACACCTGCCATAAGAATTTGTACAGTCTCCTTGTCCACTTTATTCGCCGCAGAACGCCAGTTTACCTTGAACTGTTTCTCGCTCACAACAGCTTTTTTAGTCTTTTTAAGGTTCCGCTTGACGATGGCCCAATATTGTTCGATTGGGCGGAGCTCTGGTGTGTTGGGAGTAGAGCTTCCATTTCTTGACCAATTTGCTTGTCCCGGGATTCGGGATAAAATTTGTTGCTTGTCCCGGGAAATCCCGGGATCCCGGGAAATTTTTCGATGTGCTTAAAAACGCTGTTTTGTTGTTTTTGTTGTTAGGATTTTGTTGTTAGGAATATGTTTTATTCATCAATAAAAAAAATCAGTGGTTCAAATCAAGTAACTGGTCTTATCAATTTGAATTCGTTCTATGAAAATACGACTTCAAGAAGCAAATGTTATTAATGCTTTCATCGGACAGTGAGGTTCGCTTTTAAGGACAGATATTTCCGGTGTTCGAAAAGATGCGCTAGCTATCGGCTGACTCGGTTTGATTAAGCCGCTGAAAATGCTTTCAAGATTCGGGCTCAACTTACCATGTAGCTCAAAACGTGACAGCTCTTTCGCAATTACTTTTGAAAAATCAATCATTGCCGAATCAGTCAGGGACGGGTTGGCATATTCCTTTATAGCCACTTCCAGTTCTTCATGCATGCTCGATGGTGTCGATCCTGAATCGTCATGCATACAGGACAATCCAGCATTCAACTCAGCAGCATCATCATCGGTCTGTCTTTGGGAGTCTTGCATCAATCGAACTCCCAGCCATGCCTTTAAAATAATTGGATGTAAGGCTACATTAGCACAAATTTTGCATTACTACTTACTTTGATGTAACGCCAATCCGAAATTATTCAATGAACACAGAAGCAGTAATCAGAGAATGAAAACAATGTTTTGAATGGAAATGGCAGTCTGCGTCGTATTGGCGCGCGCGGCAAAAATGCGAATGCCTACTGAACCAACACAAAAGGAATGATGAATAACATCGATGTAGGTACAGTAAATATGTATGTCCGCGTTGTATGAGTTATATTGAATGCGCGTAAACGGTACACCGAAATTTATTGGGAAGTATCAAAGCGAAAAAATATGTAAGAAATGTGTGTCCCGGGAATCCAGGGATTTTCGGACGGTGAAAAATCTTATCTCAGAATCCGGGAAATCCTGAATTTTTCAAGACCCGGGATTTTTTGTCCAGGGATATCCCAGGTTGGAACCTCTACTATTGCATATAATGGTTACAATAACCATGAAAATGGACTAATTCACCACGTTCATGGCATACTTGACAATGACCATGGTAACAAGGACTATTCCGACATTATGGTAAATGTTGAATCTACTATTTATAATGGTCGTTTTGACACAGTCGGTTCAAAATCACTATACTTCAAAAGTCCTTCTAACCCCCAATAATGGTAAAATTGACTATCAAATTTGTCTCTGTGTTGATGGTTGAATCGATAAAATTGTTATCAGATAAAACACTCTTACCAAACAAGAAATCACCTGTTCCAGCCGTGTTTTGCGCGGCTTTTCATTTCCGGCCTTTTGAACACTATCGAGACTTGCAAAAAGATTTTTACTGCTGGGGAATAGTGACTGTGTGCTTTGCACCGTAGTGTTGATCGACATAATTATTTACTTTCAGCTGGCGTATTCGATAATGCTACTGCAATGAGAGCCTGCTCTGAATTCATAAGGTTTGCCTAGTGAGTTTTTCACATCAAAACTTGTGACGAAAAACATAACGCATATCTTATGAAAATTACTCGCACGTAATTTCTATGAAACTTATAAGGCGCTTGAATGAATTTCATAATAGTGCATCTAAATTTCATAAGATACTTAATGAAAATGAAAATTGATCGTTCTTCTATATTTCATAAGGTTAAACTTATGATTATCCTAAGGTAATTTGGTTGAGTGGTTCTGTAAAACGACCATCCTCGGAATCGTTGACTACAACATATTGTTTCATTTCCTTTAGCAATACCTTATGAAAATCAACAACTCTAGAGTGGTCAAAAACTCTCCGATAAGATGGCCCTTCGCTACAGGAAAGTAAACCCTGGCACCGCACAAACCAGCTTCGAATCCGATTACAACGCAAACACCCATTTATCGAGCGCTGTTTGATCAGCCTTTCGCTCACCGGTCCTAATGCCAAATTGTTTTCGGAAATGGCCATTAATCGAGATTTGGTCCCATCATCATCGTCATCAGTGCTGGTCAGCCGTGGACACTCAACAATGTATGGTGGTGGGGCGTGAGAATATCGATAAGGACTGTAAATTGAATTTGCTCTCCATTCATACCTTGAAGCAAAAGGAAACACGAGCGGAGACGCGTGTCCTTTTTCCGGGCCCGGGATTTGTTCGTTATTTGTTTTCGGCAACTCGGAAAGGGACAAGATAATGGGATTTTGATTTGTTGTAAATGGAAGCCCTGAAGTGTGGGATTCGACGCCCGTTGTTTTTTTTTTTTTCATTCTTCTGGAGGATGAAAAATGACCATCATTGGAAACGTGCTCGGAATGGATGGAAGCTGTTTTCAATTACAAATTATATTTAATAATTCATGTCATTCATTCGCGCGAAGCGGCGAACATTCGTCATGTATAATTATTCGAGGAAGCTAAGAAAAAAGTGCCCCCTTTCGACTGCGTGAGTCGGTAATTAATCACATTCAATTTACAATTTGACAATGGCAAGATTAGTAGGAAAAAATTTAAAAGGAAAACTCTCGCGTGAGATGAGGGTGGTCATTTTTTTTTGCTCGTCTCCCGAGGGAATCAGGCGTAATTAGAATAAGACTTTTCTTTTCAGTCTTGAGGAAAATAAGCGAAGTGACACAACATCCCATTTCTAACGGTGCGTGTGATTAACGATGTAATTCGGTGCCAGAAAGAGCACCTTTTTTTTAAGGATTCAAGAAACGCATTAACTTCTCACTCATTACCTCATAATCGGCCTATCACACCATTCCCTGTGCAGTTTTGGGGGAATTTCCGAGACTTGAAAAGCAAAATCCAATAATCCATCCGTCGGAGAAACAGAAATCAGAAAAAAAGGACGGCGTTGGAATCCCCTCGAGAGAAAGAGAGAGAGAGAGATTTGAACAAAAGCCGAACGGAAACGGGACAGATTCGGTTGCGGAAATTTTCATAACAAAGTACAAATTTGATTCCATCAAACCGAGAATGATGCGTGATTGAAAAGCGTTCGATGGCGGCGCGATTACGAATCTAATTTTATGGTTGATCAATGTTTTTGATGGATTGTGACTACGTGAGAAAATTTGTTGGAATCCCAATCCTTTATTGAGAATTGAATATTCTAAACAATCGAAACTTTCAACAAGATATACCTACCATCTATCCAACAACAAAAAATGACCCCCTCGGAACGAAGGACAATTTCATAACTTTTTCCACCGGGGCAAACAAAAGCAAGGGAGTTACTACACAAGAGGGTGGAATCAAACATAAAAACTTACAAGTCCATTTTCGATCGGTAGGTAGCCGAATATGATGAACACCTGGTCGTTTTTCCTCCGCAATTGCAATGTAAACACGCATCCAGGGTTATTCCGTCTCGGGAGGGACACTTTTTTGTTGTAGGGATTTTGCTTTCTGTTGTCGTGCACCCAGCACGAAGCCAAATAAAAATGACTCAAAGAGACACACCGTTTTTGGATCATTATCGGAGTGAATTCGAATCCGGATAAAGTTAACCATGGTGAGGGATTCTAAATTTCATATGTTGCTGTGTTTTTTTTTTCAGCTGTAATTAAGATGTGTGTTTTTTCGGATGGCGATTTTTTTTGTGTCAGTTTTGTGGGGTGACAACAGGAAGCTCGGGCTGACCTGGCTTGTTACGGTATTAGGGTGAGCTGCAATCGACGGGGTGTCACTCGGGAGACAATGGCTTAATGGGTTTTTATTGTGATTAAGTATCAGTTAATTTATCATCTTTGGTTATCGGATTCGGGGATCATGCTGGTTGACGCTTGATGGAAAGCAATCGGTTTAGAATTCGATCACGATTCCAAATCGGAAAAAAACGCAGAATTTGCAATCATTCGCTCGTCCACCATGGAAACAAATTGACTATTTTACTCCCGACTCGCAACAATACTTGCAATCATAAACCCACAATTACTCCTCTCAATCAACAGACACCCCTTGATTGGCCTGTTTTACAGCGAAGCCATAATCATTCCATTCGCTCGACACACAAAAAAAGTATCACTTTCATTGCTCTCTTTTCGGTTCGGAAAATAAAATCAACACCGTCAATCACCTATTATTCTCCACAAATACACAGCGTTCTACCTTTGATGTGCCCATATAATGGGATCACAGCCGACAGAGAAAAAAAATACAACATTTGATGACACCTGCATTTTTTCCCCATTCAACCATCAACATATCTCAAGTTACAACCAAACAAAAAAAAACCAGGCTCGGTACTCTCGATCCGAAAAAATATAAATATCATCTCCATGTCGTCGATTCCGCCACTCCGACCCTCACGAAAAAAAAACGGTCCAATAAACTCCGGAGAAGTAATTTATGATTCTGGTGATAGAAATCAGTGATCAAACATGATGAAATTGCACAAAAATTTATGCGAATTCTGGTTGTAAAAATTCACCCAAAAGCCGACAGCAGACGCAGGGAAAACTCAATTTTATTCAAATTATTTCCCCCTGGTACTGCGGAACGTTCGAGAGGTGGTTGCCGATGGGAACCACGTATGTGCAGGATGAAAATTTATTAAATTCAAATAACAATAATCGTAATGAAAAGTAGTAACAGAAAAAAAAAAAACGAGCACCGGCATCCCACATGGCGAAATATTTCCAATAAAAAAAAAGGACGATGTCATTGCCGACCGGTCCCACATGTCCCGTTAGGCAGGTTCGGATGAGATTGTAATATTGATTCGAACATGAATTTTGTATCAACAATTTAAAAAAAAAATGTTGTTATAATCTTTGCGAGAAGGACACAAAAAGTCAACATTGATCAATTAAGCCATATTTGAAATTGTAAAAATTCTTCTCATGTTTTCAAACTTAATTAGAAAAAACTAGTTATACGGTAGGGTACGGCTTAATGAGGGGTTCCTATTTTAATCAGCTGTTAGGCCGAACGGTGTGGCTGGCAGAGGAGGTGATGCCCACATGTCCCGTTAGGCAGGTTCGGGTGCGATATTGATATTGATTTGAACATGAATTTTAGATCAAAAACAAAATATACATTGGCAATCATTCATATTTGAAATTGAACAACTCCTTCACATTTTCTTAAACTCAATGAGGAAACAAAACAAGTTATACCATAGGCATTGATTAAAAGGTTAAACATTTAGTTCAAGATTGAATAATTTGAAATAAATAATGCACACGATCAAGGAATTTTAATGCTACGAAGAATAAAAAATATTTAGAAAATCAGGGTTGCCAAATTTTCCGAAAACATTCAATTTATGATTATTTTTTTCAATTTTCCCGGATATTAACTGCTTCAAAAAGTCGTATCTCAAGACAAGAACATCGTAGAATTGTTTGTTTTCCCAAATCGATAGAAAATTTACGAAAGAATTTGAATAAAAAATCAGCAAGGTTGTGTATAACTTCGTGTAGACAACGTTAAACCATTAGATATTAGAAAATAAGAAGAATGATTAGTAATTTCCATTTAATTCCAACTACCTTTATTGCTTATCTTGACAGATACGCGTATTTCGTCTACAATGTGCAGACTTCTTCAGTGTCGTGTACTAATACTCGACTGAAAGAAAACCTTCGCCACCTGCCGTATTTATCCTATTTTCTAAATACAAACACTTGTACCTACAGCTAACATTTCTGGTACCTAACCTATCTTGAGTCCAAAACAAATTTTATGCTTGATATCTACCTCGCCTTTTCTTTATACCCAACCTGATTATTCCGTAGCAGCGGGTGTTCCACTGCGTCGGTTTTTATGTCGTTTGGGTATTAAGTTAAAGAGCCATGTTTGGCTGTCAAACAGACTGACAAAGGAATTTCACATAACTTCAAATCGACAGTTGCAGAACACATCTTTACGGAAAATCACGACATAACAACGAATGACATCACAATCTTACGGACTACCTCTACACCCTGGAAATTAGACGTCGCAGAAAGCTTAGAAATCAACAAACAACAAAACACAAATCTACTAAACAAAGACCAAGGTAACGGGTACACATGGCTCTTTAACTTAATACCCAAACGACATAAAAACCGACGCAGTGGAACACCCGCTGCTACGGAATAATCAGGTTAGGTATAAAGAAAAGGCAGGGTAGATATCAAGCATAATATTTGTTTTGGACTCAGGATAGGTTAGGTACCAGAAATGTTAGCTGTAGGTACAAGTGTTTGTATTTAGAAAATAGGATAAATACGGCAGGTGGCGAAGGTTTTCTTTCAGTCGAGTATTAGTACACGACACTGAAGAAGTCTGCACATTGTAGACGAAATACGCGTATCTGTCAAGATAAGCAATAAAGATAGTTGGAATTAAATGGAAATTACTAATCATTCTTCTTATTTTCTAGTTACAGGTATTCCACTAAAACAGCTCACACTCTCCATAATTCATAATAATATTTGGAATTTTTCCCCGCCCCCCCCCCCCCACACAAAAACAGTTCAAAGGGGAAAGTGAGGCCTTTTGTCTCTTCCCCCCCCCCCCCCCCCCCCCCCCCCCCCCCCCCCCCCCCCCCCCCCCCCCCCCCCCCCCCCCCCCCCCCCCCCCCCCCCCTCCCTCCCTCTCTCTCCCTCTTTTACAGATCTCCCCTGCCCGCCCCCCCCTTTTACCCCATTTTTGAGTCTTTTTTGACCCCCCCCCCCCCCAATGGGTGTCCCCCAAATTTGAGTAAATGTACAGTATGTAAAAAAAGTTTATCCACCCCTTCTCACTTAGCACATTTGCTTCAAATAATCCACCGAAACATTCAAAACCGATTTTTAATATTAAGTTTATTTCTCTAGGGATAAAAAGAAAGTCAAATAACGATAACTTGATGTAAAAGCACGAACTGTTCGTGTCCGAGACCAAATAAATAAGAAAACGATAAAAAATTATGCAAAAAAAGTATATCCACCATAATCCTGAAAATCATTCAATATTTCGTGTGACCTCCCTTGGCTTCAAGGACAGCTTGACATCGTCGTGGCATTGACTGGACAAGCTTAGCAGTCGTTTCTGGTGCGATTCTGTCCCATTCAGTTACAACAACTTGTTGTAATTGCTGAATGCTTGATGGTTTGTGTTCCTGAACCTTAATTTTCAAAATAGACCAGAGATGTTCTATTGGATTAAGGTCAGGAGACTGTGCTGGCCACTCCAAAACATTGATTTTCTTTTCCTTAAACCATTGGGATACCAGCTTCGATGTGTGCTTTGGGTCCCCATCTTGCTGGAACGTGTATCTCCGGCCCAGCTTCAGTTTTTGTGCACTTGCTGAAAGTGTTCGTTTCAATATGTCCAGATAAACCTCCTTTGTCATTATTCCGTCAATGAATTCGAGTTCTCCAACGCCAGATGAAGCCATCGAGCCCCAAACCATGACTCTACCTGCACAGAAAATGATAAAAGCTAGTTAAGTTAGTTGAAAATTAATTATGTTGCAATAACTCACCTCCACCATGTTTGACTGTAGGCTTTAAACACTGGGTTTTCAGACTTTCACCGGTTCTGCGCCATTTTCGTGTGATACCATCAGACCCAAATAGCATTATTTAAGTCTCGTCTGACCAAATGACCTTTCTCCAATTATCGACTGTCCATGTAATATGATCTCGAGCCCACTTCAAAGTTTTTTAATGTTTTTCGCTGACAACCATGGTTTCTTAATTGCCACTCTACCCTTCAGACCTTGTAGATGCAATCGATTTCGGATTGTTTGAGGTGTCCCATGGATAGAAAATTCACTCTCAACTTGCTTTGCAATTTTTGGAGCTGACAAACCTCGATCTTGTTCCGCCTTTCTGACGATGGCCCTGTCAATCCGGGAACTTGTCTTCGCCGGTCGCCGGATCGCTTTTCTGGTGTGAAAGAACCACTCTTTTTGTACTTCTGAACAATTTTGGCAACCGTATCTTTACGTATCTGAACGATATTAGCAATTTGACGGTAGCTTTTACCGCACTTGTGATGCTCTATGATAAGTTTTCGGATACTCAGCGAAATTTGTGCGTTTTTAGGCATTTCGAAATACGAGAACTCAAATTTGAATCACGAAAGCTTCTACACTACGAAAGGATAACTGTATGCAATGTTTACATTCGGAAAAGTGTCAGGAACCGCTCAATACACGGCAAAATGGTACTAAGCATGTTTGGGTGGATAAACTTTTTTTGCATGTTTTACGTCCCTTTTCTGTTGATCTTGGCATAGATTTTCAAGAGCAAGATTAATTCAAGTATATTTAATGGTATAATGATAGGTACTATATAATGGAGCAAACGCATAACAACACTCATTTTATCAACTAATATTTGAATCGATAACAGGAAAATTGTAAATTTGAAGCAGGGGTGGATATACTTATTTTACAGACTGTAACTGGGATCGACCAGTCGACTAACCAAAAACATCCAATTGATTTGAGTCGAGAACCTCCGTCTTATGTCAATACGAAAGAAAAGTCTATCGCCTCAAAAAAGCTTTTTTTTATTTTTTTTTTTTATTTGTTAGGCTCAGGCGTGTGTAACACTTTACGGAGCCGATATTCAATATTGTTATTTACAATGTATAATTTTTCAATTTTATTAAAATGGGGTGCAAATTACTCGAGGTTAATGGGTCACATTATCGTTTGGAAGGGGCTAGGCAGGTAATATAGGTATTATTTTCTGCTCATGGTAGCGACATCTACCAAATCCACGGTCCCTGTAGTCCCTTTCAGGAACTAAGCCGCAGATGGGTGACCACTGCTTGCAGGGCAGGTACAAGTAGCACGGAAACAAAAGGATAGTATAACTGGGACACAATGGCAGGGAGTTTACTAGACTGGAGGGGAGGGGGTGATGACATTACACTCTTAGATCAGACAAACAAAGGAATTCATAAATCGCTTGTATGTAGGGGAGATCACGCATTCCCAAAACATCTCTTACCTCGCGGAAGGGTTGTCTACCTCGGGCCACTAGTGTATCCAATAGTCGTGCTCTGGAGGCATCATTACCCGGGCAATGCCAAACTGCGTGATCGATGTCATCATAACCGGTTCCGCTCCTACACATGTTGCTATCGACGAGGTTAATTCTGTAGAGATGTGCGTCTAGCGAGTAGTGGTAGGACATAAGTCTTGACATCACACGAATGAAACCGCGATTTACATCCAGACCTTTGAACCACGATCTCGACGAAACATTTGGAATAATGGAATGTAACCACCACCCAAGAAAATTACTTGTCCAAACGTTTTGCCAACTTTGAAGAGAACTCTGACGTACTAATGGGAAAAATTCATCATGTGAAATTCTTCTTTCAAAAATATCGCCTTCTTTTCCATGATCTATTTATTTATTATCGTCAATCATAAGTAGACCATATAATATATATATATTAAATATAATATAATATTATTCATTCTTGTATGTTCTGGTTTCTTATGGAGCTAAAATACTGTTTTACTTTATGCCGAGCATTGTAAAGTCAATGATTTCACAGTGTTTATTGTAAGAAGCCATCATGCGATTTATTGGTCCATTTGTTGCATAGTTTGTGCGATGATGGCTGATGGCGAATAGGTTACGATTTCGAAGTTGCCGAATAGGTGCATATATGTTTAATTTTGATAAAATTTCTGGTGAGTCAATACGCTGCGAAACGATATCGTTTACAAATGAAACGATTGCATACTCACGACGCTCTTTCAATGTTTGGATGTTTATAAGCATGCAACGCGCTTCATATGATGGAAGACGAAATGATGTCCAACCCAACCTACGAAGAGCATATAATAGAAATTGCTTTTGTACTGATTCTATTCTGTTTTCGTGTGTGGTTAAGTGAGGAGACCATACAATGCTGCAATATTCCAGAATAGACCTAACATAAGCTATATATAGGGTATTGATAGTGTATGGGTCCTGAAAAATATGACAAAAGCGCTTAATAAAGCCCAGCATGTTATTTGCCCTGTGAATAATTGTGTTGTAGTGGTCTATGAAATTAAGTTTGGAGTCTAAGATTATTCCTGAGTCCCTAACTCTTTCACATTTGTCTACATTCTGATTACCTAGTGCAATTGATATGTTTGGTGTTGTTATTTTTTTTTTTGCTAAATGATATTGAGTTGCATTTTTTTACATTCAGCTCTAATAGGCTTTTTTTATACCATGTGTAGAATATGTTTATTTCATTCTGGAATAAATTGATGTCTTCCTTATTTCGTACTTCCAAATAAAGCTTCATGTCATCGGCATAGATTAGTACTTTAATGTTTTTAAGAATGAAGGAAATGTCATTTACGTACAAAATAAAAAGAAGGGGTCCTAAATGAGGCCTTGTGGGACACCAGAAGTTACTCTTGGTGAACCAGCTCAGGAGGCTGAAAGCCACTCTAATAAAGATATAAAAAAAAAAAAAAAACCAGAAGTGACCAGAAGAAAAAAAAAAACCAGAAGTGAGTAATTGGTATGTCAATACGATCAAAAGCCTGGCTAATGTCTGTATAGAGAGCTTCCACGTGGTTTCCATTATCCATTGCATTCAATGAATAGTCTATAAATTCAATTAAATTTGTCGAGGTTGAACGGCCCTTAAAAAAGCCGTGTTGCTTGTCAGTTATTCGATTTTTGATTTGGAGAAATAATTTTTCATTGACAATTGCCTCGAAAAGTTTAGGAATGCAAGAGATAATGGCTATTCCACGATAATTACGTATGTCAGATTATCGTCCAGATTTGAAAACAGGGACCAGAAATGAGCTTTTCCAAATTGTTGGGAAAATTCCTGATTCCAGTGACATATTAAAGAGCCAAAACAATGGAGATGTGTGTTCCATTGCTAAACTCTTCATGAACACTGGAGGAATTCCGTCAGGTCCAGGACCTTTTGCGGCGTCCAAATTTTTTAATGCTTGGAAAATATCTTACACATACAGTTGGATGACGCCAATGCTGCCAGTAAATTCAGGGTAAAATGCAAAATATTCGCGATCGCGATCCTCTTCAGAAAATGTCGTATAGATTTCTTGAAAAAATGTTGCAAAAAGATTGCAATTTTTTTTCCGAGTTATCACCGACACGTTCATCAAGGTACATTGTGGATGGAAAATTGTCAGATTTTAATTTGGTTTTTACGTAATTGAAGAAGTTCTTCGGGCATGACTTTATTTCAAGTTCAGTTTTTGTATTGTATTCTTCAAATGCAAAACCGATGGCTAGATTCAATTGGTCGCATATGTCCAGATAGTTTGCTAAATTTTCGCTGCTGTTGAATTTTTTGAAAATTTTGTGAGCTTTCTGCTTTCGATTTTTTAAATTTTTGATTTGTCTGTTAAACCAGACTGGATGACTCGTATTTCGGTGACGTCGTTTTTTCTTCAGAGATTTTCTTGCAAAATTATTTCCGATAAAATTTTATAAAAAATGTCTACAGCAGTTTCGACATTTCCTTCATTCTTGAAAATTTCCTGCCAGTTTACATTGTTTAGTTTGCTTCTGATATTCGCATAATTAGCTAGTTTGTATTCAAAGAATTCTTCATATTCACAGTCTTTGGGTCTTTGATATTCATGTATATATAAAGAATATTCGATTGCCGTGTGACGCATTTCATTTTACCATAATGGGTTCAGCGATTCAGTCACACAGAAATCTTCTTGAATATTCGTGAGCAAGAAGTTCAAAAAACAATTTTCTTCATTTCTGATTAAGTCCAAGTTTTGCGATTTCGTCGAATATGAATTGCAAAGTAATATTCTCCCCAACGACTGGGAGTAAGATAATTTCATTTTCGGAGTCTAGAATGAGGTCAGCGTCGCGTTGATTAAAGTCCCCATAGATGTGAACTTTTACTTCAGGGGAAGTTCAGATAAAAAAATTTCTGCACATTCGAAATTTTTTTCTTATGTATTTTTATTTGCATTATATGGTGAAAAATACACTGAGGCAAATACGTGTGTTTCACCTGCTATTTCACCCAAACATGCTCAAATTCATTAAATTTTGATGAAAGAATTATTTCTGAGTTGAATTTTGCAGAGACGGCTACGAGGACTCCACCGCCTGACTTCTTTCCAGACTCAAGAAAATTCCTATCATTTATGAATACGTTATACGCACTTCCGAAAATTTCTTCACTTTTTACACTTTCATCCCAGCTAGTTTCAGTTGCCAGAATAATCGAAAAGGATGTACCAAGAAGATTTTTATGAATTTCCTTCATTTTTGCTGGGCTTTTCATGCGATTGAAATTTTGACAATAAATCAAAATTTCAGTAGCATTCTGTTTTGGTGAAGAAATTGTGGGAAGCGCGTCGGTTGATGAAATATTTACCGATATTGATGATGTTTCTTCATCTTCTATGGAGGGCGTCGTTTCTTCTTCTTCTATGGAAGGCGTCGTTATTTCCGAAAATGTGACCCTGGGGAGGTAGAGTAAAATTTGGTGCTACTCTCTCGTAGTTGCTGCAGGCGGTGTGTTCGATCGCTGGATAAAGATGTGCGGTGTGACTGCAGGTCTGCCAAGGCGTCATTGCGTGATACTCCCATCTCTTTGTATACGTCCAGGAAAATTTCACGCAGAAGGTTGGTGTCCGTAGGTAGCATTACTGAGGCAATAATTTTAGTCATTCCGCGAGTACATACATTTGTTGGCTGGTCATGGAGATAAGCAAGGTAAGTCCGCACCGTCTCCATGATTCTGTAGTCCCGCAAACGAGCTTTTAAGTAACGCCTGTCCCCATCAGCTGATTGCTGCGTTAAGTTTACGATGGGTGGACGCATGGGGTCGGGTGTCCAGTGAGGTGTCGAGTGCGATTCCAAATGTGTTGATGCCGTGGTATTTTCCGCTGGTGATTCATTGTTGTTATGGTGTACCTTGTTGTTTGTACGGTAAGGGTTTATGGTTTCACCCTTTCTGAATTGGATGAATTTTGGCACGGAGAGGCCTGGTATTGGGTGGTCGGTTGATGATGGTGGGCCGGCAAATTGTACTTTTGCTGTGGCCAGTAATTTTTTGTCCGATTCGTTGGAACGGGTGTGTTCATTCTGTTGGGTGCTTTTGGATTTGGGTGCTGTTAGATTTGTATTGCTGTTGATGTTTGTTGGTTTGATTTGTTGATGTTTCCTGCGTTTTCTGCTGCACTTAGCAGCAGCTTTTTCCTGGAGCTTTCGAGTCTTTTGTTTTTCGTCATATTTTGACCAGTCCTTCATCCAGCGCCATTTGTGGCCCAAAAATCGCCATCCCGGAGACGAATGATCAGTTTTCTTCTGAATTCCACTGTTGACTGGGGAATTTTCAGCTAATTCCTCCTCCAGTGTCTCCTCTGGTGGGGAGACATTAGCTTTCGTACAAGATTGTAGGCTGGAAACAGCACCAGAAATTTTTTTTATTTCATGTAAAATTTCTTCAAGGGCTGCCTCACAGTTGAGTTGTGGTGTTGATTCAGTAGTTTCTGCTGTTGCTGTTGTTGTTGTTATTGTTGTGGTGATTTCTGCTACTGCTGCGATCGCAGCCTATTTGGCTACCAATTCAATTGCCGTCGATGTGTCTGTCGGAGGTGCTTCCAAAAATGCCGTGATTTCATGTTTTATTTCTGCTACACTGTTTTTGCAGCTGGTCTCGATTAAACTGCACATGTCTTTGTTATTGTTGTTAATTTTTTTTAGGGTTTCATTGACATCGTTTAGTTGTAGCTCGATATTCTCAAAAAATTCTGAGACAGCAGAAAATCTTTTCAAGTCAGCGGCAATTCGATGGTTGGCGTCAGTTTGTGAACGGATTGCTTCCACAAGTTGTTCCTGTTGATGTAGCAGTTTTCTCATCGGCTTCCTTCCGTAAAATTTCCTGGCAGTCAGCACACATAGGCACCATGAAGGCGGTGATGAAATCCTCCCGTTGGCGTTGTACTCCCACGCAGGCCGCATGGAATCGTTTTGTGCAGAACTCGCATTTCCATAGGAAACGGTCGTCTAAACTACTACACGATTTCATTCCGCACGGCATGGTTGAAGTTTGTTGAATTGGTCTTCGTCAGGTTGGATAAAACAGAAAAAAAAATGTTTTCGTCGCGATAAACGTAGTGGCAAGCGCAGCAGCGGGTCAAAAAAAGTATTCACTAGGTTACTGTTGAAAACGCTTACGCGACGATAATGTAAGTAAATTAAAAATAATTATACGCGCGCGTACGTACGGAGCAGCGAATCGAAATTGGATAATTATTGGAAAATATAACAAACATTATAATATCTTTCAATTTGCGGTACGTTACCGTTTCCACTGCCGCTGCAATCTGCTCCGTTAGCTGAATGAGCGTTTTTAAATTTGAATTTATTAAATTTCACACCTCACTTCGAAAAATGGCGACTGACGCTGACGGGTATTCACTATAGTCTAACTGCGTAATAAAGGATTGAACCAGATTTATGAAGAACCGAGTAAGATTTACCCACTCTCATAGATCGCCTTACCCATGGTTGGACATTTCAGCCTGTTTTATGAAAATGGGTACAAGTTACTCAATATTGGGTAATTCCGAATGAGCATGTACTTTGTTACTTCATGCACGGTCAATGAGGCTTACGCAGAAGTAAATACATCTAGGGGTTTTTTTTTTTTCATTAGGGCGAATCTAACATTGAGATATTCTCTCCGGTCTCGCTCTCTTTCGTTTGTTATAGCGCCATTATAAAACTTTCGAGGGATTCTTTAGTACGGGGGTGGGACGTTTGCCATATGGATCTTTGGCATATGGATGTTTGGCCGAATGGACGTTTGGCCGAATGGACGTTTGGCCGAAAATTGTCTATTAGCATACATGTATTGCTGAGAAATGGGAATAAAAACCTAAAAAAGTATTTTCAAACGCATTAGATCTAAAAAAAGGAAATAAAGAACCAAAAAACATTCTCGAACGCATTAGATAGCATCCCGATATTCTAGACTTATCACGCTTCGAGTTTATCAATATGTGTGGGTATTTGCAGTAATAAGCATTCTAATTAAGTTTAAACTATATCAATTCACTAAAAAAGGAAAATTTTTGTTCAAAAATGCAAAAAAATGGTATTCGGCCATTTGCCCATATACATGTAAGGTATGAATATGTTTTGATAAAATCGTAGACTCCTGATTTTAGGTGGAAATATGTGTTATGTTTAACAGCTAGACAGTATGGGTCATTATTTTTTATAATCTTGAAGAAATATGCAGTTCCTCCGAAAGATACCTTCTTTTGATTCTTTGCACATGGACCTTCTACGACGATACATATTCCTGTATTCGAAAGCAAACTTCTGAATCAAGCGCCTGCCCGGTATAAAACTCTTATGTGAGATTTCTCCTTCTTTCAAACAAGAGCAGTTCTTTGGAGTTTCACTGATCAAAAAAATTCAATTCTCATGATTTCATGCTTTTCAATTTGAGAAATTTTGAACCAACTGGTGAATTATGTGAGAAACTAATATTTGATAATTTTGAGCTTTATTAAAATTGCATTTTTCTTATTTTACTTTTGAGACGTTGTTTGGAATCAAATGATTAAAAGATATTTGGCTAAATAATGTCGAACCCTTAAACCCTACTTGGCATGGCATTTCACAGTAGAATCTGATTTTAAATTTCGACTTTTCTCAAATGAGTTATTCGTCCTTTTGACCAATAGTTACAATAAACTTTCTCAGAAAAATCTAGCCTCAAAATGACTGACGATTTTCAAAACATGGTGAGAGATGATATGAACTGTGAAGAGAATGTTGATTTTCCCGATATATTTTTGAGAGTTGCTCTAGTGAAGAAAAGAGAAAATCGAAAAAATTCCAAATTTTGAGCTCTAACTACGTCAACAGTTCATAGTTGTCATGGGAACATTTTGCTGTTAAAGGGTGTCCACGAAGAAATTGCCACACTATGAAATTGCTCTAACTTTTTAACCGTTGGGTAGAATTTAATGAAAATTTGGGTGGATTTAGTACATAGTGTTATTATTTACATCCTGCAAGTTTTAAAGTCCTGTGATCAAAACTCGCGGAAATGGAGTCGAAAGAACAGCTCGTGCCTGATAAAATCTTGCGCATTCATCACGAGAACAAGGATCTCTCGCATCGTTCCATCGCTAAAACGTTGAGAATCGCGAATTCCACGGTGTCGCGAGTGATTAAGCGGTTCGAGGAACGGTTGGCCACCGATCGGAAGCCCAGAAGTGAAGGAAAAAGTATTCCGTACAACATCAAAAATCACAACCGCGAAGTTGGGGCCTTCAACCGAAATCCGAACGCCTCCGTTCGGGATGTGGCTAAGAAGCTGCACCTAAGCCGAAGTTTTGTCCAGAAGGCCAAAAATAAGGCTGGGCTTCGAACGTTCAAGGTACAAAAGGCCCCTAATCGCGACGAGAAGCAGAACAAATCCGCCAAAACCCGTGCCAGGAAGTTGTACCTCAACATGCTGACGAAAGTTGAATGCTGCATCATGGACGACGAAACATATGTGAAGGCCGACTTCAAACAGATCCCCGGCAACCTGTTTTTCACGGCCAAGGATAAGTTCAGCGTTCCGGAGCATGTCCGCACTCAGAAGATGTCCAAATTTGCGAAGAAATTCCTGGTTTGGCAAGCCATCTGCACGTGCGGGAAGCGGAGTGCACCTTTCGTGACCCAGGACACGATGAACGGACAGGTGTACATAAAAGAGTGCCTCCAGAAGCGGCTGCTTCCTCTCCTGAAGGCCCACAACGTCCCAACAATCTTCTGGGCGAATTTGGCCTCATGCCACTACTCCAAGGACGTGCTGAAGTGGTATGCAGACAATAAGGTCAATTTCGTGCCGAAAATGTTCAACCCTCCCAACACTCCGGAGCTCCGCCCCATCGAGAAGTACTGGGCGATTATGAAGCAACACCTTCTTAAACGACCTAAGGTAGTGAAGACAGTCGAGGAACTGAAGAAAGTATGGGTTTACATGCAAAAAACGGTTGATTCACAGGTTGTGCAGAATCTTATGGCCGGGGTTAAGGCCAAGGTGCGGGCATTTGCGTATGGACTGTAAATAAAATACGAGTAAAATGGTAAAATGAAGTTTAATAGTTATTTCTCAATCCCTGAAAATTTGATGGCAATCGGATGAAAACTAGAATTTTGCGAATCAATTTTGTGTGTGGCAATTTCATCGTGGACACCCTTTAGGAATGAAGTAGACTTTTGAATGATCGAAAATGTTCGTGCTAAGAGTGCCATGCTTTTGCAAAACATGATTCAGTCTCTGTAACATGTGACAATTCGATTGATTGAAGATGGGTCTTCAGTGGTCCCATAAAGGTTACGTCCAAAGGTTGCAACTGCAGTGCGGCGGGAAGCTGATTACAGTTACGTGATTCCGGCTTGCCTTTTCCAAAAACGGCATGTTTTTGGCATGTGAGCTGTGTCCATCAAGCAGCAACAAAATTGGACTTGATTCTGTTGGTCGAGTATGTTCCAGGAAGTGATCGAAAAATTTGTCGAAAATCAAAGGCCTTCATCCACCCGGTTGTATTGCAACAACACAACGTTTCCGGTGGAGCACCCTTCTTCAAGCACTCCGCCATTCTCGCTCTCACATAAAGCAGCATCGGTGGGACGAAAATTCCGTTCGCTGACATGGCCACGCAAGTCGTTGCCATAACTCCGTGCTCCGCTGATGTGATTCCGCCAACTTTCTTTTTACCTCTCAAGGCCAGCACTCGTGCCTTTTTAATTTGAACCTGGTTTATCTATATATATAAAAATGGATTTCTGTCTGTCTGTCTGAACCTAATAGGCTCGGAGACTACTGAACCGATCGGCGTGAAAATTTTTATGCAGTGGTTTTTGGGGCCGGGAAAGGTTTTTAAGATAGTAAGAGACCCCTCCCTCTTCTGAAAGGAGGGGGGGCTCCCATACAAATGAAACACATATTTCTGCATAACTCGAGAATTGATCTAGCAAAGAAACCCAAATTTAGCATTCGGAAGTTTTTGGAGGCAAGAAATGTTTCTACGGTAGTTTGAGACTCCTCCTCTCTCTAAAAAGGGAGGCTACCATACAAATGAAACAGAAGTTTCTGCATATCTCACGAACTAATCAAGCAAATGGAACCAAATTTGGCATGTATGGTTTTCTGGTGGCGAAAAATGTTTCTATGGTGGTTTAAGACCCCTCCCCTCTCCTAGAAGGGTTGCTGTCATACAAATGAAACTGAAATTTCATCATAACTCTAGATCTAATAAAGCAAATGGAACCAAATTTGGCTTGCGGGGATTTTAAAGGCAATAAATGTTTCTACGGTAGTTCAAGACCCCTCCTCTCTCTCTGGTAGGAGGGGCGGGGCTCGCGTACAAATGAAACATAAGTTGCTGCATAACTCTAGAACTAATTAAGTTAAATGGAACCAAATTTGACAAGTGGAGGTTTTTTAAGGCAAAAAATGTTTCTAAGGTAACTCGAGACCCCTCCGCCCTCTGTAAGAGGGGGGCTCTCATACTAATGAAACACAAATTTGTGCATAACTCGAGAACTAATCAAGCATATGGAACCAAATTTGGCAAGTGTTGGTTTTTGGAGGAGAGAAATGTTTCTATGGAAGTTTGAGAGTCCTCCGCCATCTGGAAGGGGGAGGGAGGGGGGTTTACATACAAATGCAACACAAATTTCTGCATAACTCGAGAGCTAATCAAGTAAATGGAACCACATTTGGCTGGTGGAGGATTTTGAAGGCAAGAAATCATTCTAAGGTGACTCGAGACCCTCCCTTCTCTGAAAGGAGGGCTCATATACAAATGAAACGCAAATTTCTGAATAACTCGAGAACTAATCAAGCAAATGGAACCAAATTTGGCATGTGGAGATTTTTGAAGGAAATCAATGTTTTCAAGATGGTATGAGAGCCCTCCGCCTTCTGGAAAAAAAATGAAACATAATTTTTAGCATAACTCAAGAGCCAATGAAGCAAATGAAACCAAATTTGGCATATTGAGGCTTTTGAAGGCAAGAAATGTTTCTATGGCAGTTCAATACCCCTCCCCATTTTGAAGGAGGGGGGGCTCCCATACAAATAAAAAGCAAATTTCTGCATAACTCGAGAACTAATCAAGTAAATGAAACCACTTTTAGCACATGGGGGTTTTTGGAGGCTAGATTTCTATATACATAAAAATGAATTTCTGTCTGTCTGTCAGACCCTTATAGACTCGGAAAGTTCTGAACCGACCAACGTGAAAAATTATATGAAGGGGTTTTTGGGGTTGGGGAAGGTTCTTATGATTGTTTGCGACCCCTACTCTCTCAGGAAGGGGCGCTCTCATACAAATGAGACACAAATTTCTTCATAACCCGAAAACTAATCAAGCAAATGGAACCAAATTTGGCATGTGGGGGGTTTTGAAGGCAATGATTGTAAGGTGGTTTGAGAAACCACCCCCCTCTAGAAGGGAGGGCTCCCATACAAATGAAACACAAATTTCTACCAAAAATGAGAAATATCCAGGTAACTTAAACACAAACCGTGTTTTTCTCGGGTAAGAAGCATGTTTTGATAGAAGCTTATTCAAGAAAAAAAAACTCATTTCGAAAAAAAACCATAAACGTGCCAGTTATATTAAATTTTCCTTCATTTAGTTGCAAGCGTAGCAGCGCACGCACCGGGTTCAGCTAGTAGAAATATAATATTAAACAAAAATAGCTACATAATTTTAATGATCTTATTTGGCGAGTGTTTTCCGTGGAACTTCATGTTCCTGCGCGGCTCGTTTCACCGAAGTGCCCTTTTCGATCACGGACCGCACTGCCGCTTCCATCCTGACCGCTGGCCAACTTTTTCGGGATGTAATTCGCTTATATTTACGCACCATCCTGCTTCACTGTGAACTCAACAACAGTGTTTACGTTTTTGACAGCTTCACTCTGAAGAAGAATAGCGAATACAGGGGTGGCACTCTTGCCCCAAACAGTGGTGGCACTTGTGCCCCAAAAGTTAACTTTGTTTTAAATTCGGATTTTGATTTGATTTGAAATATTATAAGATTACATTATATCTAGTAAGAGGAATCAACTTATCTGTGTACTCATTTGGTCATTTAAATAATTTTTTACTGAAAAAATGCCAGGTGGCTCACTTACCCCTATGTCACACTTGCCCCAAATGCCGCTACGACGTTGGATGTGCTCTTGAGTTTTTGGTAAAAAATATCCAAGCTAAGAGAATGAAACGACTCAAAATTGAATTATTAGTCCTGTGACTAAATATGAAACCTATTCTCGACCAGGGTTGTTAATCGTTAACGTCTTATAAGGAAATTTTCCGGGCAGACATTAACGATTGAGTACACAACCCCGTTCTTGACAAACCGAGTTGTGTTGGTCCAGTTTGTCCGCAAAACCGTAAGTCAACCCGGATCGATACTGGCCCACCCACTGACAGGTCGAACGAGGAGGCACACTACAGAACTAGTTGCCACCTACCAACATCCAACCGTGCATTAGCCCATCGATGCGTGAAATGGCACAAAAGTGGCAAGCAAGCAAAAATTTGACACCTACACATTGCTGGCTAAGAGACTTCCTTTTCCGTCTCGTAAAAGCCAGGCACTAAAACGCCTCCGGTAGAAAGCAGGAGCTTCGAAACACATTCGTGTGCAAGTCAATCCTTCTTCTCCCTGGCTTCCATTCTGCCATGATGGAAACAGAGGTTAACAATACATGTAATAAGCTGCAGGCGTTCTCATCGTCACCACCCTCCTGCGTGGGTGGAGATTTGGGTGGTAAAGCACTTTAGGGTTCTTTTTTTTTCCTTTTCAAGGACTGCATTCGGTTTTGAGCGAGTAGCACTGCGAGGTAAGAAGACGGATGATGGAGCTGAAAGAGGTTATGTTTGCATAACCCATCCATTCGGAAAGCTTAGCCGGGCTTCGGTTTGGGTGAAATTGATACCGAGGATAATCTATGGTAAGATAAATATAAAGAATATTCCTGGGAACTGTGCGCCGCGTTCCGTTGGATGCTGTGCGTGTTTCCAAAAACCGGAGTTAAGCTGAAGGAAGGGCTGTTTGGGAATGCCTCCTGCCTCTTCTTGCATGATTCATCGAATTTGGCCTCCGGTCGATTTGCGAGGATTTTCGGGCCGTTTTTAAAAGAGGATTTATTTCCGACGGTGATTTGTTGGATTTGATTAACATCGATGCGAGACCGGTGGTGGCACGGGTTGGTGTTGTTAATGGATTAGAACGGATTATTTTTCGATTCGTATTTCTGCTCTTTTGAAAAATTATATCCTCGTGTTCAAGCGAAGCAACACAAGCAATTAGGTACACGCTGGTTAAGTCTTTGTTGATTGTTGCAAAGTCGATTTAAGATCAATGTTTGGTTTGTGACAACTTTATGAAATTTCCTTGAAGGGAGGGAATCGCAATCGCTTTTGTAGAAAAGCATTTCCACGCCAAAATGACGATTCCGCCCAGTACGACCATCTCCGTTTTGATTGGAACTACGGATAACACGGCGCTGCTTCGTCATTTAGCGTGGAATTGTTCGGAAGTCGAAATGTGAAAGCGAAAAGAGATCCGCAGTCCGATAAGGTTCACCCTCGGAAGGTCAAATTGCTTCGAATTTCCAAATGAAATCATTAGCCGGTTTATCGGTTTCCTACAGAGAATGGAACGAGCAACCGAAAACTCGTAATAACGAAATGTGTTTACTCTTGTTGCATGGCTAATCAGTAATTTCTTCGGGGTGGGAAATTGGTCCTTCCTAAACTCAGTCGGTTGAAACTGTGAAACTATTGAAGTGCATCTAGAACCGACAAAAAAAACTAATCGTGATGAGTTATAAACTTGAAATCCCAAGAATGTCATTTCAGCCTCGTATTCAAAATCTCGATCAAGATTTTCATCGTGCCCTAAATTTATAATCGAATCAGCCTCGCCGGTACTGAAAATGTCAACCTCTGAAGAGAAACTCGGTCCAAACGAAGTGAGCATTAACAACACTTCGTTCAAACCTCGTTGCACGTCCAGCAGCTTCCAGTCGTTATCAAATTTGACACCTCGTGCCATCATGAAACCCCCACGCAAGAACAAAAAAAAACCAGTAAATTTAGATTGAAGCGATGGTCGCACAGGAGAATTTCATTTTCCATTTCGTGTTCCACCCACACGCCAATTTTCCGGCGAAACAGAAAAACAAATTCTTTCACTAGAATCCCCTGACAAATGCTTTACGGCATCATGGTGCCAACCAACGCGCACGTCAGAGAAAAAAAAAGCTGAATTCTCTGATCTTATCACCATAAAGAAACACCTCCCTACTCAGAACCCCGCCTTCCCATGTTTCCGACGACGATGAATAAAGTGGAGACTGTTCGGTGGGTTTTTCCTCGATTCACAAGAAAGTGCCTTGAAAAATTAATTCCTTCACCGTTATGGAACTGTTCTTTTTTTTCGCTCAACTTCGACAGCCATTTATCATAAAACACCTGCGCGGCACAGGCCATTATAAATTCTCTTTATAACGATTGGTATGTTTCTGTTCTGCTCTTCCCACTCTACAGGTACAACTCCAAGCTGGCCCTACTGGCACTGCCGAGCGTCATCTTCGAACCGCGGTTCCGCGGCTCGGTGCGCAATCTCGTCTACTCCGATCAGCCCGGAGTGTCCCCGCGGCGACAGGAAATGCGCCAGCCCCGGGACATTAAGGTGAGTTTGGGTTTCGAATTCGATTTGATTAAATTTAATGTTCTGCCAACGGGACAGAATGCATTGTTCAAGGGAGTAACTTTTTGAAGAAAGAAATGATGATGTGATTCAACTGAAGCTGACCAAGGTATTGCCAGTTTACTGCCTAATCTAAGCACTCATTGTTTTCTAAAGCTTATAGGGTTGTCCCAGAAAGTCTAAGCACGATTTTGAATGCGCCACTGTTGCTTCCAGATGACGTTTAAACAGCTGATCATTGCTGTGTATCATTGTTTTCATTTCAATCTATAATTCTGTGAGTCTCAAGTGCCGGTGCATTTAAAGGGTGTATTCGATAAAAATGGCACACACATATATACTCATCAAAATTAAACTGATTATCGGATTTTCTTGAAATTTTCAGGGAATGAAGAACTACTAATGAGTTTTGATTTACAACATTTGTTTTATTCAATTTCGTCTCCCATCCCGAATGCCCGCACCTTCCTTTTCACTCCACCCATCAAATTTTGTACAACCGATTTTCCCAGTGTTTTTGTTGTTTTTACCCAAATTTTCTTCAATTCTAGCTCTGTTTTTATAGTTTTGGGATGTTTGCGAAGTTCCGTTTTCATAATTGCCCAGAATTTTTCAATTGGACGAAGTTCCGGTGAATTTGGTGGGTTCATATCCTTTGGCACAAAATTGACTCCGTTGGCTCGGTACCACTCCAATACGTTTCGAGCGTAGTGGCAGGATGCTAGATCAGGCCAAAACAGAGTTGATCCTTTGTGCTTCTTAATGAATGGCAAGAGACGCTTCTTAAGGCACTCTTCCGTGTAAATCGCACCGTTTATTGTTCCGGAAGTGATGAAGGGAGCACTTATTTCACCACATCCGCAAATCGCCTGCCAGATTAGAAACTTCTTTGCAAATTTCGATAGTTTCTTCTTTCGAACATCCTCCGGAACATCGAACTTCGACTTGGCAACGAAAAATTCTTGCCCAGGAAGTTGACGGAAGTCGGCCTTGACGTATGTTTCGTCATCCATCACGATGCAACCGGATTTGGTGAGCAGCTTCGTGTAAAGTTTCCGGGCGCGGGTTTTCGCAGTGATGTTTTGTTTTTCATTCCGGTTTGGGGCTTTTTGCACTTTGTTAACATGTAACCCTTCATGGTTTTCTGCACAAAACCGACTGACACCTTAGACTTTTTAGCGACATCTCGATTTGACATGTTTGGACGGTTCTTGAATTGTTGTACGACTTTCCTGGCCATTTTACTGTCCATTGGACCACTTTTACGACCACTCCCTTCCTTCCTTTGGACACTTAGACGCTCCTTGAAGGTTCTTATTACACGAGACACAGTTGTATTTGCAATTCCAAGCCTTTTAGCAATCCACCGGTGGGACGCCCCTGGATTTTGATTGTGAGTGCACAAAATTTTCTCACGGACAATTTCTTGTTTCGAAGACATGACTGGAACTACTGAATGTATAACTATGAAACTTGGCAGATGTAAATAATACACTATGGATAAGATCTTCTCAAATTTCTAGGTTTTTTACTCATACGATTCAAAAGTTACAGAAGATTTTCTGTGTGCCATTTTTATCGAATACACCCTTTACTTTTCATGCAAATCCGGAGCATTCCCAAGCAGCACAACTTGTTTCAAAAGAGCATACAAATCTCTCTTGAAACAAATTAGCGATAGTGTTGTTTGAGCATTGATGATGATGTGAAAAAAAAGCATTTATGAAAAAGGCAATTCTTTGGACCACCCTAACGCAGAAACGGCCACCCTAATGAGGAAATTAAAAAAAAACTGGTTGAATATTTTTCGATAAAGAACAAAAGGACCAATTATTATGAAATTCTGAGAGATCGAATACCTTTTTTCTATGGAATTGCTGTACAGTGTGTCTCACAATAGGTATCACCTTTTTTCAGTCTTGGTTTATTTCAGCTGGGTAATTTTAACAGCGGAATTGATTAAACCCATTTTGAGTGTATTCTTTTGACAACTCATCGCTATAGTTAAATAAGTGATTCCGTTTGTTTTATATTTATCAGCTACCATGGAAGCCATACGGGAGCAAGTTTTAAAATTACATTTGCAAAAGCTTAGACCGTGTCAGATATTCAATAGCCTTAAGCAGCTCGGAGTGAGTAAGCTTTTTGTTTTTCGTACCATAAAACGGTTCAAGGAAACTGGAAATATCCATATTCAACACAAAGGAGGTGCCAGACGAACTGTCAGAACGAAGAAAATGATCAAATGTGTGAGGGAGCGAATAAGACGTAATCCGGCCGTATCTTTCAGAAAAGGGTGGGGTCTCGAGTCCCTTAAGAAACATTTCTTGCCGTTTAAAACCTCCACTTGCTGAATTTGGTCCATTTGCTTGATTAGTTCTTGAGTTATGCAGAAATTTGTGTTTCATTTGTATTGTAACCATTCTAGAAAAGGGATGGGTTTCTTTCTATCATAAGAACTCTCCCGGCCCCAAAAACCTCTGCATACTAAATTTCACGCTGATCGGTTCAGAAAGTTCAGACAGACAGACAGACAGAACATAGCAAAATATTTGTCCTAAATTCTGGTCTACGGGTTTCTTGTCAAATAATTGATTTTGTTTCTATGTGTACAGTTGAAAGAAATTCCTTCAAAAACATAACTCCTTATGTTCATTACGCACAATTAGTTTATTTTGTTTGGGAAGATAATTTATTTCAGCTTTATGTACAGTATGTTTCATAAAAAAAATGCGAAAATCCATACCTCAGTTTCAAATAAGTTTTTTTTCTTAAAAACTGATATAAAGAATCATAATTTTATTTAGGGACTCGTTTATTTAGCCTATCATGATTACATTACTCAATATGTCCACCATTTTCTCGATCAACTACTCCAAACGGGGCATACCTTCTCAATGAATGAGTCAGTCATCGAGTTCCATGCCTTGGTAACGGAAGCTTTCAGGTCACCAACACTGGGGTGAGAACGTTCACTGGCCTTATCCTGAACATATGCCTAAAGATTGGATGCGGAAAAAATGCGACACTTTGTTTTGGGTGTAGCTTTTTATCGCGTGGGTAAAAATTAATGAAATTTTGGGTAATACTAGTTTAGAGTGTTATGTTTATGTGTTCAATTTAATTGCGATCTGTCAAGTAGTTTTCAAGATGCATTCGAAACAAGAAGAGCTACGCCAGCACATCTTGGGCGCGGTGATCGATAATCCTGGTCAGTCGCACAGATGGATCGGCAAAAGGCTTGGAATCCACCAATCCACCGTGTCCCGCGTTTTGAAGATGTTCCAGGAGACGAAGACCATCGAGCGTCGCGCTGGAAGCGGCCGAAAACCGAAAACGGAATACCTAGAGAAGCCGCGGAAGATTAGGCAGTACTTTAAGAATAACCCAAACCTTTCCACCCGAGCCGTGGCCAAAAAGGTCAATTCGTCGAAGTGATTCGTCCAGCAGACCATGAAGTGGGCTGGGCTACGTGTTTTTAAGGTCAGGAAGGCGCCAAATCGGACTGACAAGCAAAACACGGTGGCCAAATTGCGTGCGCGGAAGCTGTACCGTGAGTGGCTGGTCAAGCCGGACTGTCTCGTCATTGACGACGAGACTTATATCAAGGCGGACACCAAACAAATCCCCGGCCTCGAGTTTTTTTTTCGGTACGTCCCGCATGGAGGTTCCGGAAAAGTTCCGGAAGAGAAAGATGGACAAATTCGCGAAGAAGTACCTGTTGTGGCAGGCGATCTGCGAGTGCGGACGGTACAGCAAGCGGTTCGTTACAACCGGAACCATAAACGGGCAGATTTATCGAGAGGAATGCTTGCAGAAGCGCTTGCTGCCCTTCCTCCGCTCTCACCGTGGTCCCACGCTGTTCTGGCCGGATCTCGCTTCGTGCCATTACGCCAAGCCTGTAATGGATTGGTACAAAGCGAAGTGCGTTAATGTGGTCCCGAAGGAGGCGAACCCGCCAAATACACCAGAACTTCGTCCGATCGAAAAGTTTTGGGGGATAATGAAGAAAAGCGGAAAAACATTCAAAACTGACGAAGCTTTGAAGAAAAACTGTGAGAAATTGTGTAAGGAAGATGGACAAAGCCTCGCCCAAGATCTCATGGGATGGAATATGGTCTCATGTTACAGACTTTCAAGATAGCAGAAGAAGTCAAAACGAAGTGAAAAACAAGCAGCATCTGTCAAACCAAGGGCCCGTAAATACGAAAAATTGCTAGGTAAAAAATCAGCATGCATAATTATGGATGATGAATCCTACGTGAAATTTGATTATAAGACGCTTTGTGACCAGTTCTACATGGGCCGTGCTGGTCAAACTATTGACGAAAAATTTGGTTCAAAGGCAATGGTTCGGCAAGCAATTTGCGAGTGTGGAATACTTTCTAATCCGTTTGTAACAACCGATACGATGACTGCTGAAATTTACGGTCGGGAATGCTTGGCACGGCGCCTGCTCCTCTTGATTCGAAAACATAATAATCCAGTACTGTTTTGTTCGGATTTGGCACCAGTGTTTTACGCGAAGGACACGGTAGCCTGGTACAAAGCCAACGGAGTTGAATTCGTTCCCAAGGAGATGAATTCTCCAAACTGTCCCCAGGCAAGACCAATTGAAACGTTTTGGGCTCTCACAAAGCCATATTTGCACAAACATGTTAAGGCAGCGGATTCCATCAAAAGTTTTGGAATAGACTGGAAAAAAGTATCAAAAATCATTGGCAAACAATCTGTGCTGAAGCTAATGAACAGTGTTAGGTCAAAAATCTGCTCTTTGGCTAACGATTTAATGGATTTCGAAAATGTCACGTTTAATTGTAGAAGAATATTGTAGAGAACATAAAAATGCAATAAAAACTCAATTTACTTAAAAACCTAGCTCGTATTGTTATTTACAAATCGTGCTTAGACTTACTGGGACACCATGTAGATCACATAGAATCTGGGTGCACTGGTCATTTTACAGCAGCGCTCCTAATGGTCAGCTCTGGAATTTTTTGACACCAACTTGTTTTGGAACTTTCTAGTATTAATGCACAACATTCCCAACAGCCAAATATGGGATTTGAACACTAGTCCTTGGCATGACAGGTTTTTTAGCTTCTATACAACGCTAGCTTCGATTGTTGATAAGTCAAAAACAGCGAGACCGCAATCTTGAACAACAAATCCATCCTTATGTGTGTATGTATGTAAAAGATACCACTCATCGTTGCAGGCACAGCCATAAGACAGTGGATCGTCCTCTACGAATGATTTGATCAAGTTCGACATCTGCCTGTATTCAATTTAACACTGTCTGAAGGGCCAAAAACGGATGGGCGGACTCGTAAGCAGAGACACTTACGCGTAATCCGCGGGATAATGAGAATCTCCTTCCAATGCTAGAATCCTACAACCTAATGTCGAACAAGCCATCAAACGTGAGGACTTCCCAATGAGTGGGTAGAAGAGCTCGCCATCAATTCACGAATTGTTAATGACAGGGAGTTGGCAATTCCACTCTCTCCATCCAAATCGTTTCAAAGGGATATAAAGAATCTCCTTCCAACAACAAAACTGAACAATTGGTCAAAAGAGCAAGCTATCTAACATGAGGATGCCCCAATGGGCGGGGAGAAGAGCCCACCCTCTATTCACAAACTGTTAGCAATGGGGAGTTGGCATTTCCTCTCTCCCCATCCAGATTGCTTCAATCGGGTGCCCTGATGGTCCCTCCCATTCCCATGAAATATTTATATAATGGTGTATATATTTTTGTGAATGAAAAATACTACAGGCATTCGTATCTATAATATATGATCTTCATTGAATCATTCGGTTGATCCTGAAATGCAAGAAATGTTGTAAAATGTTAAAGTGTAGAGTTCTGTGGTTCGCGCTTAAGCACGTTTTCGTTGAACAACAAATCCATCCTTATACCACAAAACACGTTTTGCAAACCATAGTTGATGTAATGTTATTTCAGCAGTATTTTAAACTATCTTAACAAAATGTCAAAAAGCAATAACATTGTTATTGAGAGTTTCTTTTGAATAATATTTACAAAGACTTTTGTGTGAGTGAATCGATGAATCCAAAATGGAGAAATGAAGCATTTTACACATCATGAAATTCCAAATGACATTTACCTTTTTTTTTTTAACGGGGAGGAAAATCTGCAACCAGACTCTTGAAGAACTCAGGGGGTGGGGATGAGGCTAATGTGCTTTAAGCACCCGGTTATGTCTAACTACAAAGAACTTCAGAAGTTAGTTGGTCCCCCTCTGACCAGCTGCTGGTCATTTCGCCATCTGACTAGGAGCTCGAGGTCAATCTGGGATGACGCCGTGTTAACCACGTCCCAGATTTCCCCGTCTTGACACATTTCCCGGAATAGGTTGTCCGGGGTCGTGTTCTGACCGCTCACGGCCGTCATGCCGTTTCTCGCGTCGTTGAAGCGAGGACACGCGAAGAACACATTTTCTGTGGTTTCCTCGACATCCGCGCATACTGGACACGCGGAGGACTTGGCGTGCCCGTACTTATGCAGATACTGTCTAAAGCATCCGTGACCAGACAGGTTCTGCGTCAAGTGAAAGGTAACTTCCCCGTGTCGCCGACCGACTTATTCGGATATCTCCAGGATAAGTCGGTGGGTCCACCGACCTTTGGTGGAGTAATTCCAATCCCTCTGCCACTTGATCATTGATGCGGTTCAAGTGGTCTTACGGATACCTCTCGTGCCTCGTTGGTACTCAAGGCGGTGGCCATGCCGTTCCGCCATACCTCAATATGGACAGAGCGATGCTGGCCAGGAGTTTTCGTTTGCTCCCCTGTACTGCTGAGCTATTCGACATCATGCGGGATAATGCCGATATAGAGGCGTTCTTGCAGGCGTGGTTGACGTGGCTGATAAAGGACAGCCGATTCTGGAAGAAGTTGCCTAGAATTCTGTACGGTACCCAGAAAGCCGGAGACGTTGTAGCGATTTGGCAATAGCCTCCCAACTGGCGCTATTGAACGCATTTCTCATATTCAGGGTGACTACTGCACAGTAGCGAACTCCTCACCTCTTACGTTGGATTGCCACCTCTGCCGTCTTGGTGACGGACATGATGGCATCCACCGTTGACTTCCCTTTACGGAAGCTAAACTGATTCTTGGACAAGCCGTCCGTACCCTCCATGTCCTTTGACAACCTGTTGAAGATCAGCCTCTCCAGAACCTTACCCGTCCTTACCGTACGATGTATCACCCGCTGGCTTCCCTGTCTTCGGCAGCAATATTAGTGTCTGGCGTTTCCAGGCGTCCGGGAAGATGCCCTCGTCCAAACATCTTTGCATCACCACCCTGAACATTTCAGGAGCCAGCAGAATAGCCGTCTTGATGGCCAAGTTCGGTATGCCATCTGGCCATAGCGCTTTGCTCACCTTAAGCGACTTTCCTATCACAATGCGTTCATCATTTGTAACCGTCACCTCGTCCCTTTCGTCTGCGGTGCCGTTCTCATCGCCCACGCGATTACGGATGTTCGGCACTGCCGATGGTCCTTAGACCACCACCACAGCGATATGATCTGAGATACTGAAACGCTGATCATGATACGATTCTACCGCTATGGGAGTCCCCCAATGACCACCTTCAGTAGCTCTGGTGATTGCTCGGTTGGAGCTGCTGCACCTTTGGTTTTGGCCATTACTACTCAATAGGCGTCACCCCATGGGTTCTCGAACAACGGGCTCGCTCGTCTGCTGGCCTTTGTTTCCCTCTTTAAAGAGGCCTTGGCGGCGACTAACGCCACTTGATGCTCCGTTCTTTCGGAGTCCGACCGCGCTCTCTGCATCCTCCTTCTTGCCCGGAGGCAGATTCTACGAAGGTTAGTGATCGACTCTGTCCACCAATACACTGGGTGTCTCACATCCCTAGGTTTGACCTTCTTAGGCATGGTTGCATCGCAAACCATGATAGGTACTCTTGGTACCTACGTTGGCCAGGTCTACGTTCAACCTGGCCAGGGCCTATAGCAGGATCTGGCCTCTTGGGTGGGTAAGGCGACTGCCCCACTGTAGCGCCCTTGCGTTGAAGTACCCCGCTATTACCAACGGATTTCAGCCAGTTAGCTCAATTGTCATCCGATCAACTATTTGTGAAAACTTGTCAATCGACCATCTTGGTGGCGCATAACAGCTGCAGAAGAACACTCCATTCACTTTAACAACCGTGAAGCCCTAGTTTGAAGTAGACACAACCTCCTCAATCGGGAACTTGGCCGTCGTCCATAATGCCGCCATATTTGACCTATCCGCAACCTAGTTACCGTTACCGGCTGGGATGCGGTATGGGTCGGATATTATGGAAATATCCGTCGCCGACTCGCAAACTGCCTGACACAGCAGTTGCTGAGCTGGCTCGAGTGGTTCAGTTTTAGTTGGGTTACCTGCACTGTGGTAAGCTTCTTGGTCTACCCTTGTATGCCGGGCACCTAGGGCCTTCCGTAACGTGCTTGTCGTCTGGTTCCCCAAAGCACGTCATGCATTTGGGGGACTCCTTGCTGTCACGACATTAGCCCGCTCTCGAGGCACTTAAAACGTGCCTTTGGCGGCTGGTGCAAACTCAGTGGCAATCGGACCACCCCACCTTCGACCTTTTAGAGCTGAGTCCGTGGGGGTTACTGCCAACCGGATCGTGGCCACTTGGGTCCCGAGTGGACCCTTTCGCAGCCGTATGGCTGTTGTGGCTACCTCAACCCCACACTGGGCCTTTATGGCCGTGGAGATTTCACTAGCCTCCGTGATCTCATCCAGATTTTTACACTGGAGAGTCACTAACGTGGCTAGAGTACGTACCTCCCCTCCCGTTCCTAAGGCTTGTTCAGCCAGCTTTTTATATGCTGGGCCCTTCAGCTTCATGCTCTAGGATCATTTCACTGGTGCGTGTACCACGGATACTCCGCACCTCAGCGCCCAGAGCCGCCGTGCATCGCTTTGAGGACTTCGGAGTACTTAGACGGTCTTCACGATGAGAGCCTCACCGTGGTTCCGCTTTCGTGCCAGGCTTCGATTCGCTTTTTCTTTTTGAGGTCGCTGCCTCTGGAGGGGACGTCACTCGTACCCCTCTTGTCGTTCCGTTCGTTGCTTGGGCCAGCCCTGGCACATAGGCCGCCCTCGGCGTCAGAGACTTCCCGCACCGAAGATGTGGTTCTGACGCATTGGGCGCTTTTGCCACCTTTGGCGCTGGGCCACTCTCTTTACGGGCGTAAGTTTGGACCCTCCGACCCCGACACCACTTTCGCGTATGCCTTTGGGCCCGTGGGGCCGTCAGACACCAGCCACTTCTCGAAGGAACCGGGTGCAGTTTCCCCGGGCGACTGCCTTGCCTGCTTGGATGGCCCTGCCACTACGGTAGGTGGGGTGGAATCTCCCACGAATATGGACGCATCCGTCTGCGTGTGTTTGCAAGGAGCTTGCGGCTCCATGCTGTTGGGTCCCCCTTCAACTGCTATCCAGACCCACGTGAAGTAGTCGCCATAGTGATCCCATGCTTATCCCATGGATCGATGCAAGTCAGGTATGGGCATCTGAGCCTACTCCCGCCCGGCTGACACAGCCGGTCGGTGGAGAGTGGAACGTACTGAAGGCCTGCCAGGGTTTTAGTGGGACGGAGACCAGCCTATTCCGCTGAAACATCGCCATTTTCTGTAAGTGTCACCCGACAGTACTCAGGGAGACAACATAGGCGCCAGACCGTGGTATTGTGAAAGGATTCCGTAAATCAGCCAGTTTTCGTAATTGGGGTCTTACTGCAATCGACCCCTATGCGCCATGTGGCGTGCCCTCCATAGTTCGTTTAGTTGTTAAGGGGAGTTTGGTTTCCAATGTGAACCGCGGGGAGGCGAACTACATCACACCTCAAATAGCTTGGGGTCTGGTTTGATTCTAATGATCTCCAGGTGCCCACATTGAGTATCTTCGCTTCACTACGCGTCGATTCTTATAAGAAAGTGGAAAAGAGAGTTGAGAGTTAAGAGAGTTAAAATAAGTGGAAAAGAGAGTTAACATGTCTTTGGAAGTGCTGGGAGAAACATATTGTTCGTGTGCCGAAGTCGTAATGTTTTCGACATTTCCGGAGAAATTTGCGAAATGAATCTGCTTGGACAGGAAATCGCTCGTTTCAATCGACCAATGTGATATTTATCTATTTTTTCTAACACAGGCTCTTTAAAAATAATAACATTCATTACACATTGCTACGTAGTCTTACGTCACCATTGCTTACAACCCCATTGGGCTGTCCCTTTTAGTTTTTCAGATGTCTTCAGAGATCATTTAGCATTCGACAGGCAGCTTTTGTTAGCTTGGAGAATCTTCTTCCGAATTCATCCACGAATTCGCTAAAATTCAAGATTCGGCCAAAATCATCCAGGAACGAAAATCCTCTTCAAAAATCGTTAAAACCTTCACTGGAATTCCTGACCGGAATTCGTTATAATCATCTCTAGGATGCATTCAAACCGTCTATAAAATTCGTCTGCTTTATGTGCGAATTTTCTCCAGGATGCATAGGAATTATCTCAGTGATTCGTTGAAATCCCAATTTCCCTTCCACTACCCTCAAACCGGAGTCCAATCGAAATTTCTCATTTGGCCTTCAGCGACAGCGAAAGATTTATTTCTGACAGACTCATATCTCCCTCCAAACAGCCATCCATGTCCATGAAGTGGCCATCGACTGGGGAGGGGCACTGAAAGATGATGAACAGACCGTTCGACTCATATCGCAGCCTCGGCAATCCATCACCTGGGTTGCTCTCGGAATCAGGCCATTCTCATTCTCGCTCCCACAACCGATGTCGATGTGAACATATTTTTTTGTTCCACTCACTCAATAACAAAAAACTTATTTCCAATCACACATAAAAACCGTATGCTCGGAAGTGAGGCAGCATCCACCCAGCAGAGGGAGAAATAATCACCCAACTCACCTCGGGTCGGACGGACGGTCCCTCGACGGCGATCGCACTGCAAACAACTATCAAAATGAGGAGCAAAAAAAAGCAATCCGATTCCGAATAGGCTGAGAGGGACGTTTGATTGCTGAAAAGTTTGTCCGATATGGCGCTATTCCCTCGGGCCGGATGGGGGCAATCATTTCGCACAGAGGTTTGAATACGTGTAGTGGGCGACGGAAATTCGATAGAAATCTAACACTGACACCTGGTGGGCGACTGCGTGCAATTGCCCCTGGATGTATACGCTTATGGGGAGCGGACTTTGAATGACGGGTGGACGGGAAAGGTAGGAGGAAGAACAAATGGTCTGTCAGAGGCAGTCAAATGAATTAATCATCGGCTTCGATGGGGTTTCGAATTTTGAAATCAGCTCGATTTCAAGCAACTGGCATGAAGTCCTTCATAATTTTTTCAAGGTTGCGGAAAGTAATAATTCCATGGAAACCTGGCAGCGTTTTATTACTTTTCGCGGTGGCAACTGCGGTATTGATTGCGTTTGAATTAAATCATAAAACCAAGATCGATCCATCTATTTCGAAAAAAAAGAACTGCTTCCTGCTGCTGATGGAATCAGAGCGATAATGTTGCCTTCCAGTGCATCTAAGTGTGCGAAAATGATGAAATGGTAAAAATCTATTATATTTTTCTAGTTTGCCAATTATAAGCAAGCAACTTGATGGGCCAATCCTAATATAAACGTCATTGGATAAGATTGTTTGTCAACAGTAATCTTAGGGTGAGTAACTATAATGATCATTAGGGAAGGTCCATTAATTATGTCACGCAGTAGTCACTGTGCAGGGAGGGGGAGGTGAGAGGGCAGTAAAATCGAGAAAACGGTGACGAATCCATACAAAAAAATTTGAAGGTCCACTACAAAAAACGTGACATTGGGGGGGATTGTTTGTCAAAAAGTCAATTTTAGGGTGAGTAACTATAACGATCATTACTTGCACGCATTCCTCTCGTTCCCGATAAGCGACACCCGATTTAGGCTAATCAAAACAAGCAACCTTATCAGAAAGCGTCATGAGGTTTATTGCAGCGTAATTCGTGGACAAACCCAAGTCCGATTCTAACCACTTTCAGTACTGCACCAAGTGAGCTACAAAGCAGACAGATACTTCAAGCAATCATGTCCCAGAAACATTCTTTTGCTAACCCTGTTGGTGGGTAGATCCCTAGCCGTTTCACCTTTCCCGGAACTGCAGGAAAAGTTTGCCGAACATAGTCGCGAGGTGGAAGCACAGCTGCAGCTGTTCCGCCAAGAGAACAATAGGGGTCGGCTGGATTTGATCGATTGGATAGTGCGGGAGATTGGCAACTTGACGCTGGAGATGCGTCGGATCTCCGACGAGACCTGGACGTACATCGAGAACCACGAATCTTCGAACGAACAGTGCTTGGTGAATTTGAGGGATCAGTTTGAACACAATGCATGGCTTGGTGCGAGGGACATCATGTACTGTGCGACGAACATGGATAACTTCATGTTTTATGACACGTACGTTCGGTTCCTTCCCTGGATCGGTTTCATACAGCGGGAGAACAGCCGCTCAATCCACCAAACGGTTCAATCGTTAGGACGGAACCAGTTTCTGGACAACATGGGTGACACGACGAGTGAACTAGAAGAACAGTTGGACTACTATCGGAATCTGTGGGACGGATATCAGGAATTGCTTCGGGATGAGCTGAAAGCGATGGAGCCGTTTGTGGAATCAATTCATGGCCAGATGTACTGGTGTCAGGGCTTTGCGCTTGAATGGCACCGAAGGCTCATGAAGCTGGTCGTCGAGGACATCGAATACTACTGCGGAGATTGGTCAAAGGCGGGGCGTAATTGAACATTGGTGATATTGAAATTTTACCCAGCTTATCACTAATATACTTTGAGTCGTTTGTATGGAACATTATTCAAATCCTTGGTGGCCTCCTGCAACACTTCCTCATTGTAGTCCAAGCCACCTTGAAACAAATCAGTCAAAATACATGACCTAGTGGATCTTTGAAGTCCCTGATTTTCGACTTTGTACCAGATACAATCGACTTATATCACTCATCTCTTCAGTTCCCGGCAAACTTCATTATTCACCTTTAGCGTAGAAGTTAAACGTTTCAGTTTCCCAATCCGGAGTTCAAGGGTTCCCAATCCAGTCGAATACCTTTTCGGGTGGAAAATTCGTTTGACGGCGCTGGAGTATAAGCGTATAATTGTGCTACACAGATAAAAATAAACATTGAATTTTCTGCGTTATCTAATGCACATAAAGGGAATGCTAGATTTGACAGAAAATAATGTGATATTTCATGTAAATTAAAGCCAGATAACGCCTGAATCTAGCCTGTTGTATGAAAGATTGCAAGCATTGTAGTATGGCGTATGAAAGATTGCATACAATTTCGTTATTTACACCTCCTTTGGTTTGAAATTAAACGAGGGGAAATTTTACTCGCTTGTTAAAATTAATTATATCTTTCTGTGCAATTACTATACGATGTCATACTTTGGAGTCCTTAATCACAAAATGCGGAACTTCAAAGAACACTAATTTGTGCATTACACAAGGACGTATAAAGTCAATAAGATGAAGAAGATATGCATATACCAATTCATCCAATGAACTCACGACTTTCTCGGTAAGCAGACCGTTAAGCTAACCATTATCTGAACCAACTAGATAGAAACTGAGGACATCCAAAACATTACTGAGTGCAAGCTGCAAGGAAAGCGCGATTGCCCTTATCATCTCAAGCTATGAATGTTTATTGATCTAAAGTTACTCTATCTCGTGCTGAAATATTTTTGTTTTCTAGATAACTGTTATCCGTAAACAAGAAACATCTAAGCACGATCTCGTTCTTAAATTGTTAAACTTAGCAACGATTTAAAATCCTACTTAATGAAATCGGCTAAATCGATTTTCGACTGAGTTTTAGACATTAATCTCGTCCCACTTGTTGATCTTTCACACGACTGCCACGTTTTTCTCCGCTGCTTCGGTAACTTGTTGTGTGGTAATTTTCGACAAGGTTGGCTGCAAGTTCACTCGATTCACTACTTGTGTATTTGTTGAAGCAGAAAAGTGAAGCGGATAAGAGGATTAGGGAGTTTGTGAATCTCGTGTACAATCAGTTTAGAAGGAAGCCCAAGATCATTCGAGCGGATAATGGCGGAGAGTACTCGGGGCAGTCACTACAGCGTTCTTTGAAGGACAACGGAATCATTCTTTAGCAGACGGTACCATACAGTCCTCAACAGAACGGTATCGCTGAGAGGAAGAACCGGAGTTTGACGGAAATGATGCGATGCCTGCTTGCCGAGGCTGGAATGGACAAGAGGTACTGGGGGAGGCAGTGATGACGGGCAGTGATGATTGATTTTTTTGCAGAACCGGCTTCCGTCGGCCTCCATCTCTAGAACGCCGTACGAGTTGTGCACGGGTAAGTTGCCAAATTACAACCCTTCACATGTATTTGGTTGCAAATCCCTCGTATACATACTTAAAGAGAGGCGGCAAAAGTGTGATGTTAAGGCTGTACGAATGATTTTTGTAGGGTACGACGAGCATCGAAAACGATTTCGATTCCAGGACCGAAGAAAGGATAAAATCCATATTAGTCGAGACGCTAAGTTTTGCGACACCGACATTGCTAACGAGTCGATTCGTGAATAAGCTGAAAACCTGGTTTAAAGCAGTCAGCGCGCTGCTTGAAAAAAAAAATTGAATTCACGATGTGTTAGTGCAAGCAGGATTCCAGCAGGCAAGAGCAGATCCATGTCTACAAAGCAAGGTTGTTGACGGAAAACGGATTTATATCTTGATTTACGTCGATGACATTCTCGTCGCCTGTGAAGTTGAAAAACATATTGACGGCGTCCACAGTCAGTGAGCTGAAGAAGCACTTTGAAATAACCGAGCTGGGTGATCTTCGAACTTCCTTGGTATGGAAATAAACGCTGAAAATGGAAGGTATTCGATTAGTCCAAAGGGTTACATCGAGAATCTTGCCGAAAAGTATGGTCTTTTGGACGCGAACCCAGAAACACTCCGATGGATCCAGGATATGCGAAGAACTCGGGAACCAGTAAAACTCTTGAAGAAGACAATGATTACCGAAGTTTGGTGGGTGCCCTCCTCTACGTTTCTGTGAACAGTCGGCCGGATATCGCCTCAAGTATGTCGATCCTCAGACAGAGAGTGGATTTTCCAACGCAAGCGGACTGGTCAGCAGCCAAAAGTGTTTCAAAAGTACCAACACGCAACGAGCGATATGAAGTTGACAGAAATCACCGCTTGCTGGGTTTTGCCTATGCTGACAGGGCGCGTGATTCAACAACACATAAGTCTACGAGTGGCTATGTTTTTCTGTATGGAATTGGTGCAATTTATTGGTGCAGTCGCAAGCGAACATGCGTTTGATTATCATCTATGGAAGCTGAATACATTGCACTCAGTGAAGCATGCCAGGAAGCAGTGTGGCCTCGACAGCTACTACACGATTTCGGCGAAGGACAAGGCGGTGCAACTATCATCAATGAAGATAATCAGGGATGTATTTCGTTTATTTCGGATTGGAGCTGTGAAATCGCCAAAAAATGGTTATAGAATTTCATACAACAAAATTGCTCTTAAGTGTCGAATGCCTTTCTGCCTGTTATGTTTTTTCTGGAGGCATGCTAGGAACAATAAAATAATTGTTAGTAATAGCTGTTGAGCCTGTTTAGACAAATATCTGTGAATAGAAAGAGAGATGAGGCAGTACACTACTTTAGTTGTTTCCTTTGAATTGTACACCTATTTCAATCTCAACTGCAAGCTCATTTTTGGTGTCATTTTATCGACTCGACTGAGGAAATTCATTGCAATCTACACTTTTTAAATTCAAACTGGCTACAAACTACCATTCCTTCTTGTATGAAACTTATATTTATTATATATCTAGTGTAGATACCAAAAATTTACAAATCCTACACAACTTTATGGATTCTATTTGGAATAGTCGTGGATTAACGTTGAATTTACCTGTTTTTAATCGTCAAGCTTTCAGCTTCATTCAGTTTTGACTGTAATACTGTAAATACTGTAAAATTTAAATATCCGATATCATATTTGCATGATCTATCTTCGAGACATGATCGGTGAGTGTACGTCTGTGAGGCCCCGTACCCAATCATCAGCCATAGCTTGGAATAAGCCGGGGGAAAAGAAGAAGACGTTACGCCCAATGAAACAGGAGCCACCATAATGAATTCCAAAATGGCGTCATACATCGATTTTCAGCCTTTATACGCCGTTCCCGATCGAGAAGTATGCTTATTTCAGGGTATTTAACAGTATTTTCCAGTTTTTCTGCAACATAAGCTGCCATTTCGGATTGCAAAATCGTGTCTACCATCGATTTACAGTCTTTATACGCCATTCTTGATTCAATAAAAAACCATATTACATATATTTTGAAAGTTTTTTTCACTCTTTGCGGTACTGAAGCCGCCATTTTGGATTCGTAAATGGCATCGGACATCAATTTCCAGCATCGAGGAATTGTCTGCGTTCCAAAGATATCCATATTACAGGATATTTGATAGTATTTCCCAGTTTTGCCGAAACAGAAGCCACTATATTGGATCCAAAATAGCATCAGACATCGATTTTCAGCCATTTTACGCAGTTTCTTATAAAAAATATCGATATTACAGGGTATTTAACAGTACTTCTCACGTTTAACGCACAATAAACCGCCATCATGATTCCCAAAATGGCGTCAGACCACCAGACTGGATCTACAACTTGTTTTATTTTTTAAAGAAAATAAGAAGTGGGCACTTTATTTTGACATGCATAATTTCTTCTATAGTTTGATCTTTCTTGAAGAAAAAAATGAATTTGCAGGACAAGTGTTTTTTTATGTACCATACAAGAAAAAAACATGATAAATATACCATCAAAACAACAAAACATAGCATCTTTCACTTATTTTACAGTTTGCTGCACAAAAAGGAGAAACTGGGGTAGGTGGGCATTTTTTTCTGGCGGTGACTGTAGTTTGAGAGTTCTATATTAGCATATTTTATGCATGCAAGCTTCATATGATGCTAGCACAAATACATTCAAGCTCTAACCAAAATTTAGCATTATCGCCAGCATTATATGCACATATAAGGCTGTTATAATGCATAAATACGTTTATCATATTCCCAGCATGCATGCTTTATATCTGCATTTAGTGATAATATAAGGCTATCATAGAATGCTTAGAATTTGTTTACAAAAGCATTTCAATGTAATTTGGAGTTCAGCAATAACAAAAAACCTGTATGGACGAGAATAAGTGGAGAAAAAACTTTGAGAAAAAAAGGATGATTTATGTCAGTGATATAACTGTAAAGTTGACGTAGGACTCCTTGTTGATGTGAAGAAATTGATGTCATCGAATTAATAAATTTCTACTATATTTTATTCAGTCTAAAGTACCATGAAACTCTATGCTATTAGTGTGTGTGGCTTTACTATTGGTTGTCTACAAAAATTATGGAAGTCAACTCTTCATAACTCTTGAAATGGCCCTAAAGAGGCCGTTAGGTATTTAGTTATTCGCTGTTTCTGGAGTGGTCCGATAATTGTCGAGTACCAGGTGATGATTTGGTAGACGGTCGAATGGGTGGGTGTTGGTATTGGTTCTGTTCCAGGGAGGAAAAGCATATCTTATTAGTCTTTAAGTGTTTTAGGAGCATTGACATTTTTCGTCTCTTCAAATTACGGTTGTCCTTCCGGTATGAGATATCTTAACACTTCGAAATACACACACTAATGTAACATTTCGAAATACGCACAATAACTGATGCCCAATTGGGCAGAACAGATCTTTTTGTAACCTCGCAGAAAGCATGAACGTAAAGAGCGACAAACAAACTCTTCGGTTTTGTTTTTCACTAGATTGATCTCAAGGACACATCTCCATTCTAGTATTTTCTGAATGCGTGTAGGAATCGCCTAAAACCCTCTATGAGTGCATATTTTCTGGATTTGGTTACTTACGGTCCGGTCATAAGAAGATTAGAGAACGCACAGTGGCTTGCGAGTAGGTTCGACAAAAAATGTATATCTTTTCTATTTTAATTTAAAATATTAATTTATTTAAAAATCAATCAGGAAACGGTTGAGTTATTAGCGTCTTTGAGTGCATCTTTTCTGTGATTTTTATTTTCTTCCGTAGCTTGCTTTATGTTTGCGTTTCGTAAAAATGTAGAGACCGTTTAAATTTTCGGACCGTGTTTAAAATTGCACACAAGGCATAAGGTATGTGACGAAAGAAAAACTAAAACTATTTGAGCCACCGCTGATTGCCAACTGGTAAGAATTCGGAACGAAATGTTAGATAAATTTCAATCAAACAAAGTCTTTAGCTAAAAAGGAAAAGGACGGATTTTAAATGGCCCACATGCGAATTTAAATCTTGTCGCTCTTCTGAAGCAACCGGTTGCTTAATTCGTTACACGTTGTGCATTACCAAAGGATGGCTACCGACAGGATCACACATGGGCACCTTATTTCGCTCCTCATGGTTGCGCCTACCGGCTGGCTACAAATACACCACTGGCTTGGTCAACAGACTGCCTAGCACATGACTGCATATCCAATGGCTGCCTAGCCAACGGCTTGCTAGCAGCCTGCTGAGTCCTCCAGGATGCTTGCCATCGCCAGCTGCCAATCCAATACTAGCTCCTCGCCGCTCTGCACAGCTTCAATACTGCCGAACGAATGAGGAAATTTGCGAAGGTGTACCCGTTATATATCGTTCACTGCTGCCTACCTTGCTCACATTTGAAATCCGTGATAGGAAAGTACTGTGCTTTCAGTAAATTTAGCCTGAAAAACAGAATTATAAGACATCACCTTTTATTAGCGTTATTTACGAAATCGAAGCTAGAACTAACGAATCTATTCGTTGTTTTCTGCAACGAAACAAATTTTGTACTTTTTTTTTCCTTTCCTTCGTAATTAATAGCTCACGCGCAATTGTCAAAAGCACGAAGCATTTGTTGACACAGAAAGAACATTCGTGCATTGTACGAAAACAAGACAAAGAGCTACGTATATTTTGTTACAAATTAAAAAGAAACGTCTCCCTGGTGGCTGCATGAATTACTGACAGATCTACTATATCGACTCAAAATGTTCCTCCCTCCTCCCCCCCCCCCCTAAAAAAAAAAAAAAATTGGGTTATATCAGGGATATAACCGCGAGGATCACGTAGGACCGCGTTGGTGCATATTAATAATGATATCATCTTATTTATACATATCATAACACATATAGTTGGTTAATATTAAAATGTCTTCATTATTTTGCTTGACCCGTCCCTGCTTATGAAATTCGGTTCGGTTTAATGAAAAAAATTCAGTTCGAGTTTGATGAAAAATCTCTGCCGAATTGTCCACTCTTGACTGAATGCCTCAAACAATCCAAAATGTACTAGTTTGATAATATGCACTGGTTGTTCAGGATAAATCACGAACATTTCACTTAAACACTAACTCTTTTATTGCAAAATTAAATTGGTCGTCCTAAAAAGGACGATGGTTATGATAGAAATTAATAACTTTTTTCGGTTTATTTCGCCAGCATGACACCACAATGTGCTGTATTCAATCCGGATAGTAGTTTATTAAACTCCTCGTCGCTGTGAATGGCCGACTGCAAGATAGTTGGGATGATTCTATTAATCTAGTTGTCACAAACATTGTTTTGCGCTGGGAGGTGCCCGGCTCAGGTAAGGCTTCGGAAGCGGATGGCGCCCGCGCGGATTATAGATTTTTACGACCCATTGCCACGGCAATAGGTCGAGCGGGGAAACTTTGCAGCGCTTCCTTCTGGTTGTAGATCACGAAGCGCAGGCGAAAATTTACGAGCCAGACGCGCAATCGCAAGAAAACGGATGAGATAAAGAAAAACCGAGAAAAAATCTTCGCTACGAGAGAGCGAAAAACACAACCGTCGATCAGTCGAACTTGAATATGCAAATGAAATCATTTTGGTGCAAATCGTGTACTTTATACTGGTGTTGATACCATTGCCTCCAAAGAAGAGAGGCACGAAAATGCAGTACGAAGCAAAATTCAAAAGAGGGGACAGGTTTCAGTTACAAAATCAGGCACCGGCAACAAAGCAAAATAAATTTACAGCTGAGGGGTGTGGCTAGTGCTGTATTTAGCATGGAATAAAATTAAATGAAATTAAAAGAAGACAATTTGTTACCCGCTTTTGAGGACCCGGAGAGGGAAAACTATATTTTAAACCTGTTCTTGTGCAGATTTGTATGGGAGCAAAAGTAGGTCATCTTTAAGTAATAAATTGAACTACTTATACTAATATTACTTAATTGAAATTTTAATACAAAATGGTCATTCTGTTCAGTCAAACGAGAGTTATTAACGTTCAAACACCTTTAAATTTGCGTAACGCTTTCATTTTTCAAAATTTTGAAATGACACCCGATATAGAAAAGAGAAACGTAGTCCTACGTTAAAAATATCAATTTTGCTGGATTTTTGAAAGTTATTCCCAGTTTTTCTATAGCTGGAAGCCACCATCTTGGATTCCAAAATGGCATCAGACATCGACTTACAGCCTCAAGGTGACCACCTGTACAACTTTGTCCAAGACGGCATCTTCTTAGCTGGTCAGGATCTCAATATACAGATTGTACAAGATATTCATATGTACAATTGCGCCGCGTATCGAGCCAATTCTAGACTAACATCCGCCAACCGAAAGGCCTTGACCTACTGATCAACTTTGCTGAAGATAGCAAATTTCCATATGCCCAGGATCTCGAGATATTACAAGTTAGAACCAATTAATACTAACATTTTGCAAGGCAACTCACGCCACCTACTGAGCCAATTCCCAATGAATTAGACTACCATGAGGTAGCCCTTGCCCTTCCCAATAAATTTCCTCCAGGCACCATGCATCTAAAAGGTGAGAATCAAACGAATATTACACGTCCAAATTACATTAACTTTCCTAATATTGGGGTAAATTCTGACCCATGGCGCAACCCAAGTAACAGTATAAGTTTTATTCCAGCGGTATAGCAGTCCTCCCGGCTTTGTTGATAAAACTACATTCAAAACTGTTTTGTCTACCAACACCTCCTCTATGCTTCTTTAAAGCCAAAATTTGTACAAAGTGGCCCACTCTATAGACGGTTGTGAAAACAATTTAATAAAACCTTTATAAGTCCATGAATATTTTGAAAATGTTCTAGTGATAGATGTTATGACCACTTGAGAACCTTCATAAAACCTATCGGCTGCCATGCAAACCCGCATACGGCCAAATGGCCACAGCTGTTAAACTTAACTGTGATATCGTGGTTGGTTTTTGTTGTTCTGCTTTGTTCGATTCTCTGCTCTTCTGATTCATTTAGCAGTAAATAATATCGAAGAAAAATGGTCAAGTGATACGGGAAATTTTATTTGATAGCAAAATGTCCAAAGCAAATTGAGTTTTCTACAGCGTATGATGCTCCAAATCATATGCGCATTTAATTTTGTGGTGAATATTGGCACGATAAGAGCCGAAAATTAATGCACCTCGGAAAGTATGCGAGTTCACAACAACAAACACAAAATTAATACAAATATATTTAATAAATTAATCATGGATTTCTTGAAAATTGATCGAACTCGAAGGTTATCGAAAATGAATGCAGAAATTGGTCTCCGACATACAGTTCATTTGCATGACATTTAAAATTGGTTGCATTCATTTTTCCACATTTCAATTATTTCTTATAATTCAATTTGGCGATTGGAACAAAAATAACAATTCTGCCTTAAGGCCAAGTTATCTTCGCAATGACTACATTAAAACTATTTGGACATTTGGTGGCTTCCCTCAATGCCAATTTGCCGTTTAATGCATTTACTGGAGGCAAAATGGGTTTAAAATGCTTTTTCAACTGACCATTATAAGATAATATGAATGAGTCCTAAAACGGCATTTCAAAACAGAATTTTATGAGTTCATAAAGTCGAAATAAAACCTTTGATAGGAGTAAAAGGAATTTGAGAAAACGAGGCTTTAAGATCGTTTTAAACAAGCTGTGTAGGTTCTCATAAGCCTGACTAAAATATGAAACCTATTGACACCTCTTGGTGTCATAATAAACCAAATTGATTTCTAGTGGCTTTGATAAAAGCTTTATAAAACTTAATAAAGCAAGATGGTTTTGGCAATGTTACTTGGGAACCTCAATGTACGTTATCCTTTTTATTTTCAAACCAATCGGGCTGAAATTTTCTGACTTTTAATATTTTACGGAATTCTACATTTTTACATACAACAATTCTTTTTAAATCAGTTTAAGGTGGTTGTTCAAAAAAAGTGACACATAAGACTTTACGGTCAATATTGACCCGGATTTCAACCCTTCGTAGAATTTCAAAATTTTAACTTAGAGTAAATGTGTTGAAATAAAAAAAAACTGGTTCCGGTAACATTGTCTCCCGGGAATCTACTACAAAGAAATGCAAATTTTAGTTTGGCTGTGTTAACAGAAATGCATATAAAACATTCCAGACTCATTGTAGAATGTAGTTCGCCTCCCCGCGGGCACCATGAAAACGTTAAGCTCCCCTTAACGACTAAACGAACTACACTCAGCAAAATAAACTTCCGATATTCATAAGATTGCATTATGATTATTTGCAATAAGAAAGCAGTATGAATTTCATTAATTTGCCATATGATATATAATGATGTTGAAAAAATAAAAATATGGAGCAACCTGGATTCGAACCTTGAACGTTGAGGTTGTGGGTCGAGTGACTGGACCACTAGTATATATCAACACTTGTAAATAGGAAAGCTTAAAGGTGAACAAGAACAACGTCGTGTAAAACAAAATCCATTCATAAGTCAACCTTATGAAATTCCAAAACATCGTTCATAAGTTGAACCCTATGGAATTTCTAAGATTATTTGGCTGAGTGTACGGAGGGAGCGCCATACGGCGCATTGGGGTGGATGCCAGTAAAACCCCAATTATGGCAACTGGCTGCGAAAAGGATAACGAATGGTACTGTATTCGGGCTGGCTCCTGCCTATTTTACCCTGAGGGAGACCCAACAAAATGGAGGCTAATACCTCAGGAACGACGAAACCCCAGGAAAAAACGAATCCGTTCGCTAAAGGCGGCCTAGTGAGGTCCCCACCGCGTAAAACGGTGGGGTCTGACGTGTCCGACACTTGCGAAAGTGCCACGGCATCGGAAGCAGGTGCCACCAAGCTAGGCGTGGCCATGGTGTCCGAGCAGTTGGACGCGATTATTGACTTCACGTCATCGCGCAACAACCTTGCGAAGGACCTGAAATTGAGCCTCCTTAGGCTACGCATGACAGTGCAGGCTGCATGCAAAGAGAGGGAAGAGCTGGAAGCCAAGCTCCTAGCTGAGCAAAGTGCCAAAGAGTTGGCAAGGCTAGCAGCCACGGAAAGGGCGAGGGAGATAGCCTCGAAGCAGACTCAGACGGAAGTGTCCGTCTCAGTCGGAGAACCCACCCCATCTACCATGGGGGGAGGAACCTCCAAGCGGGCTAGGCAGTCCCCGGGCGAAACGGCACCTAGCGTTTTTAAGAAGAGGATAGTGTCGGACGCCCCCGCAGGGAAGCGAACCTACGCGAACGTGGCGGCGGGGTCTGAGAGGCCATCCTCACGACCAGCTCCGGCTGGCCGCAAAGAGAGAGGCCCCGGCGCTAAGTCCAGCGCCAAAGGCGCGACATCCAAAGGCAGGGCCCCGACGACATCGAATGTTGTTAGCACGGAAGCAGGTGCTAGTGATAAGAGGAGAGGCCCTCATTGTCAAGACCGAGGCGTCAAAGTACTCGGAGGTCTTGAAAGCGATGCGCGAGGACGCTAAAGTGGCGAGCCTAGGCGTCGATGTGCGGAGTATACGCCGTACCCGCACCGGCTAGATGCTCCTGGAGCTAAAGAAGACTACTGAGTCAAAGGGCCCGGCGTATAGAGACCTGGCAAGACAGGCCTTAGGTGAGGGTGTGGAGGTACGCGCCCTCGTCTCACAGGTGACGATCCAGTGTAAGAATCTGGATGAGATCACCGAGGTAGACGAGATCTCCACTGCACTCAAGGAGCAGTGCTAGGTCGAGGTTGCCGCCGGGGAAGGGTCCACTTAGGACCCAGGTTGCAACCATGAGGGTAGCGGCAGTCGACGCAGACGCGGCGTTGTAAGCGGCGAAGGTGAAGGTGGGATGGTCAATATGCCCACTTAGCCTACACCAGCCGCCGAAGGCATGCTTCAGATGCCTAGAAAGCGGGCACATGTCCTGGGAATGCAAACATGTGCAGAAGGTGTGGCAGCACAAGCCACAAGGCGCGGGATTGCAAAGGTCCCCACAAATGTTTGATGTGCGCCGGAAAACCGGATGATAAGCACGTCATGGGTGGGGCCAAGTGCCCGGCCGCTACGGGTATACCAACGAGCCAACCATGATGCAGGTAACACAACTAAACCTGAACCATTGTGAGGCCGCCCAGCAACTGCTGTGTCAGACAGTTCGCGAGTCGGCATCGGATATCGCTATAATTTCCGACCCATACCGCATCCCAGCCGGCAACGGCAATTGAGTTGCGGACAGGTCCAATATGGCGGCATTATGGACGACGGGCAAGTACCCGGTTCAGGAGATTGTGTCTACTTTCCCCCCGCCTTGTCCATGACGCTTCCTTCGCTCCCCCCCCGCCCCCGCTCGATGCCTTTTCCGATTCTCGATCGTCCCCTCCCCTCCCCCTTCGGGCCCCCCCCCGGGGGCCCCCCCCCCCCGCCCTCCCCAAAACGGGGGGGTCCCTACAAATGAAACACATATTTCAAGACCAACAATTGAAAAGGGCCTAACACCGAAATGTAAACAAATCGTTTATTAGTTTTATTCAATAGATCATGAGCATCTTTTGCATCATGGTTAAATTTGAACACATACCTAAATTTGTTGAAAAAATATTTCAAATTATAAAAACGGCCTATCACAAGCACATGCATTAATTATGATGAGGCCTTTGTTTCAAATGCCTTATGATTGACACGAACTGAACACTTTTCATAGGACCTTTTTAAATGAATGTTTTTTTTTCTCGTTTGATGCTCATTTCATTGACAGCAGGCATCGTAATCTCGTTCCATCGAATTGAAATAGAAAAATTAACCGCTCTTCCAGACTTTGATGTGCAAAATCATGAATCTGATGATGATGAAGTTCTTCGTCCGACGAAATTTTATTAATGTTCGTCGATTACATTAAAATTCTTCTAACGGTTTCCAGATTTCCACGAAGATTTCTCATCTTAACTTAGAAACGGTTTTGTTATCTGCTGTTGTTGAAAAAAATAAACAGTGGCCTCATCACAAAATGATATTATAACAAGCCTTATCCCAAAGGACTCTTATAATTTCTCGGTAAAGAAAAGCCTCAACACGTTGGCCTCATTAAAAAAAACTGACAGTTGAGAGGCATAACAAAAAGGGCCCATGATGTTTTCAATCTAGAATTGGGCGTTTGTTTTTCTTTTCGAGTTTTGCGGCATACAAAGATGTTAATATAATTTATTCTAACAAGATTATATGCATCTCATCAAATTTCAATCGTCAACTTTATTAAAGCAAGGCAAACTGCTTTATTTTTGGAATAGGATTTAATAATGTAACGTTCAATTTGATTATCGTTTTTCTCATTGTTTACATTTTGGAGTTAGGCCCTTTTCAATTGTTGATCTTGACCCCAAAAAAAAAAAAAAAGCAAACAAAACACAACCGCGCGTTTTTAAAAAAAAAAAATTTATTTTAGGTTAGTTTCAACCCCCCCCCCCCCCGGAAAAGGACCCCCCAACATTACCACAACACAAGACAAACCAAAAAAAACAAAACAAAATAAATTTAGCGGGGGGGGTGGGGGGATGGGGGTTGAAGGCAAAATTGATTGGGGGTTTAAAAAAACCCCCCCCCCTCGAAGGGGAGGGGCCCCCACAAAAAAAAAACAAAAACCCCCCAAACAAAAAAATTATCCAGATTACTAAAACACAAAACGTGTATTTCTCGGGTAGCAGCATGTTCTAATATAATTCAATTCTAATAATTCTAATAGACAAGAAAAAAACTCATTCCGATAAATAACCATAAACGTGCCAGTTCTATTAAATTTTCATTCATGTTTAGTTGCATGCGTAGCAGCGCTCGAACCGGGTTCAGCTAGTGTAAAATAAAGACATTTGAAATAATCACATTAGTTCCAGATCGTACCGCAGAGATGGCACTGCAGCCTATCTTTGCCAATCCGCCATCTTTGCAGCATGATTTGGAACTAATATGATAATGTCAAAAGACAAAAAATGACATATTTAGAAACTTTGTCGAAGACGGAAACTCTCTAGAACTAGTCTGGAATGTTTTGTATGCAATTTTGTTCACTCATCGAAATCAAAACCTCCTTCCTCTGTAGCAGATTCCCGGTGGCCATTGTTACTGGAACCAGGTTTTTCTGCCACCAATGCATAACCACCATGACGTTTCAAATGGGGTGTAAATATTGTGTCTAGATTGAAATTTCATAATTCTAGAAAGGGTTGAAAACCGGGTCAATATTGACCCTAATGTCTTATGTGTCAGTTTTATCAATACCCGAGAGAGGTTAATTTCACTAGCTACACGGAGAAAAATGAGTCTAGTTTGAAGCAAACCAATTTTTGGTTGTAATTCAAACTACAATTCTGGTTGTACAAAAGTCAACATATGTTCGTTTCTAATCCTCGACATCAGTTGAATCGAACGAGTTTTCCACGTTATTTACACCCGAAAAAAATGCATTGATTCAAACTAAAATTTAATTGATTCAAACTAAAACTGTAATTTTGTTTCAACAATTAAAAGATTTCTTTTCATCAAAAGTTAGGTTGACATAAACAGCTCGTACAAATTGTGATGATTGGTTGAATCAACCTAAATGCTCAGATAAAATTAAACTGATTTTCTTATTAGGCAAATATCATCCTAAAAGCTAGTTTAAAACAAACTAAATGATAAGTTTAGTTGAGCTGTCAGCCAGATATCACAAGAGCTTTTGTTGGTCATTTGTTACAACTCCCAGACAAGCGAAAGTTATTTGAAATTTAAAAGTTTAAAATCTTGCAGCCGCATCGGAACTTGCCGAACTCCTGCGCAGCGATGACGTCTTGAGGGGGTCTTTTTTTAAGGAAGCCAAAACTCTGCCTCCACGATGGTTTGTTCACTTTATTATTAGGAAAAATCTTTTACGCTACCATCAATATCAGTACGAATGAAAAAAGCTGAAACATGTTTGGACTCCCATTTTTTATTACATATTTATTAAAACCCTGTTCTGTTGGCATGAGTTGTTGTGCTGAAAGGATTGCAAATGCGATGTGCAGTTTTGCATTCATCAATGGTGAAACGAATAAGAAAATAAATGAAAAAATAAATTCAAGGCATTCTGCATCTGATGTGAAAAATATCTATTTGATTTTAACAATATTGTTGCTTGTTTCAACAAATATCGTTGGTTTCATCAAACATTTTGTTGTTTATTCCAAACAACTAGTTGGTTTGATTTAAACTGAAAATTGATTAAAACAAACTGCTAGTTATGTTTGAATTTGACTAAAATTTAACAGCTGTCAAAATGGAACAACCAATGTTATGGTAGTTTCAACCAAACTTTTGTTGTATTCAGGTATGAAACCAAACCAAAAACAACATTTATTTCTAGTTTATTTCAAGCATTATACTTTGTCAAAGCAAACCAAGAATTTGTTTAGGCAAATTTCAATATGAAATTTTGGTTGAAACAACCTAAAATATGATCGTATTTACTAAAGTTTTTTTCCCCCCCCAATCAATTTTAATATTTTTCTCTTTTATTTCAAGCTTTTTCTCTCCAGTTTTAACTCAATTTTAGAGTATCTTTTTTGAATAAAAGCTGAAAATACTTCTTTCCGCATACTGAAAAAGTCAAAATCCCATACGAAATCTCAAGTTGATAGCCGCAAAATCATTGGCTCAGCAATTTTTTTTAAACTGAAACTTTTCATGAATGGTTTTGGAATATTTCCAACCATAATTTACAATGCAATTTTTTAAATTAGATTTTTTTAAAGATCGACACAGCCTACTATTATAATTGGTATCGATGTCTGCTGTGCTGCAATGATCTACGAACACATTTGACAACAGATTTCTTTTTTCGAATAATCCTGCAGACTTATTTCTGACAAACGAGCAATCAGTTCAAACAGACATCTTTTCCCAAATCGGCGCAAATTTTAATTTATGATTGAAATATCGACTGTAAGTGAAAATTCACCAAATTAAACATAACGTCAGCTTTGGATAGAGCCATCGATTATTTTGAAATTGAATGCTTTCAAAGAATATCCCTCTCTCGCTGTTCCATGCATCTACTACAGAAGTGTCACCCCGCGTCAAAAAGCATCATCTACAATTTCAACCACGTCAGTATCTTGTACCTTCATACCCTTCTCAAACCAGAACCCACATTCTCGCCTCGCTCAGGACAGAAAAAAAAACACGCAACAAGACCTCCGAACAACCGAAAACATACATCATATCAGAGCGAACCGGACTCGTTCGGTGACAGCAGCGGTATGATTTATTGGTCATAAATTCTTCTCCCAGGCCCTGGCCCTGGCATCTTCAACTAACCAGGCGTCTCCACATTCCGACCTTGAAGCCTCCACTACCCGCACATTGCAAAATGGGATGTGAAGCGAAGAATTTATCACTGGTTTCACCTTCACCAGGTTCAGACCGAGCCGACTGTTTAGCTCATTTTAGGTGGAAGATTCGGGAGGCAACGCGCTGTGAATACAGATTTTCTCCACCTCCAGCGTCACCTCACACCACACAGGCAGCAAATGAAACGCGTTACTTCTAAATGCAGCGCCAGCAGCCCCAGGAGACAGATAGAGAGATTTAAAGATGAAGTGCTTCCAACGACGACGACGACGACGACGACGGCGGTCAGACTCATTCGCAGAAGAAGTATGAAGGTCCTGCTCATCGGGAGAAATAGGAAGTCAACCAAAACGGAACGTAATCCTCATAATCTTGGCCTTCTGCTCCAGTGCACGGTGATAGTCCTCTGGCAAACACTTCATATTTTCAGCAGGATGCTATTGAATGCGAAAGGGGATGGCCAGGACGAGAGAAGCAAACGTGGAACTCAATGGAAAAAATCTGGTTGACACATAAAATGTGAAGGGAAACACCTTCCAGACAAAGATCTCTGGTTTTTGTTACCTTTTCTTTCTTTTTTTCTTCTTTGGGATTGGTGGACTGTTGCAGCCAGTCGCAGAACAGGGGTGCAGTTAGGTTGAGCGTTTTATGGGAAATGGCCGCATTTTATGGTTTCTGGAGATTAGTGAAAAAAATTTCTCCTCCAATTTGAGTAAGCGATCATCAAGATCAACTTGTTTTTCAAAAACCGCTTGACGTTCTTCTCAGTCCTAAGTCCAAATTTTGCGAGAAAATCGCATATTTCGCATGAACCATTTAGCCGAGAAAAACAAAACAAAGAAAGCAACTGCATCACTGATTCGTTCGAATAAATAACTCTGAAAAGCTCTGAATGGGACACCCTGGGTGATGCTACCTGACAACCCGAAAGGACCAATCAGAAAATCTCCCTAAAGATAGAGAAGCTCCATAAAGAACCCCAACGGGGAAGGAGGGTTGGGTCGGAATCGCAGCAAACAGCAATCTAATACGATAAAAGCACCTTCCCCTTTTGTCGACGACTGTCCCCCTCGAGCAAACCGGTTCGAGTTTTATAAATGTGTATTGTAGCTGGTGGGTGCTAGGAAAGGTAAACAGGTCTGTCTGTCTTCTGTATTAGGGATGGGGATTTTTTCTTTCTTTCCAGTGAAAACAGTATCTCTTGAGCAGTTTGGAGCAGCTGTAAAGGGAGGTTGAGAGCTTTTTGGTCTCATTAAATAGTCCCGGTTGGGCCCTCCATAACCCCACCAGACCCCCAATTACCACCGCTTTTTTGGGGGTGGGGGGGAAGGGGAAAAAACAAGGGGAAAATCCCAACCAAAAAAGTTTGGGTTTTTTTTTTGGATATTTTTTTACTATCGGGTTTTTAGCCATAAGAAAATCAATACCGTATGCGTGATAATGTTTGCACCATCGTACAAATAAGGTTCCCGTTTCACCTGTGCATACAATGCCTTGGTTTTCTTTGCATGCACGCTAGACTATAATTCATATCACAGCAGGCTGCGAGTAAAGGAAACCGTTTTTCTTAGTTTGACAGTTGCAATCAGCGTGTTCGTGATTTTTCTCACTCGCATATGTCGCAAAAAGGCATTTCAATCGCCGTGCGAGTGTCCCAGTGGACCGTGGAAAGGGTCTTAGACCGAGAAAAACAAAAAGGATAACTCTCCTCGAAAGTGGCCACAGGTCGTCCGAGGTCTGCTCGGATTCCGAGGGTTATCGCTGCCATCAAAAGGAAGATTCGGGCGAATCCAGTGCGTTCAATGAGGAAAATGGCGAAGGAACACGGAATCCGCGACTTTACTTGGCACGGAAAATCGTAAAGGAAGATTGCGGGGCGAAGTCCAGGGCACGGAAAAAACACTCACGTGATTAACAACTGGATCCGGGAGCTACGAGTCGAGCGATGTAAGAAAACCTTGAACTTTCTATTAATAAGTGCAGAGCTTGATTAATTAACGTGTGGTTTATTAGAAGTTTAGTTTCGGAATGCTTGACAAAGAAGCCAAGATTGCTATGATGGAATTTTAACGATTGCCTGAATTGCTTGAGGCTGCTTCGATGTCATCCCCTCTCAATCGTACAGTCCTAAATTCCGTCGTAATTCTTGAAATCTTCCAGAATCCAGGGACTTGGTGAATATATCAGCTAATTGGTCTTGAGTACTAACTGCCTCCAGTTGGATTCGTCCTTCAGCGATATGGTCCCTGATGAAATGATGTTTAACATCAATATGTTTGCTTCGTTTCGTCTCTAAGTTGCTTGCCATGCCTATACAGCCTCGGTTGTCTTCTAAAATTGTTACAGGTGTTTTGGAATCCTTCACCTGCATGTCCTCCAGAATTCCAGCCAGCCAAAGGGCTTCAGCAGTAGCGGCACTCAAAGCGATATACTCAGATTCACTTGAGAAAATGGCCACGGTAGTTTGTTTTTTGCTGCACCATGACACTGTTGATCCAAAAACCTTGAAGATGTATTCGGACACAGACTTCCGGTCCTCGTTGTCAGCCGCCCAGTCAGCATCAGCAAATCCAACAAGCGGCGGTGCATCACTGCGTTGGAACGTCAGTATGGCGTTCGCACTTCCGACTCTAACGGACGACTCTCTTCAAACATTGCCAGTGAGCTTCCATTGGATTTTGTTGATATCGGCCCAGGTACCCTATTGAAAAACAGATGTCCGGGAGAACGCTCAGCATTATATACATTAAGCTGCCTAACAGTTCTCTATAGGGTTCTCTTGTAGGTGTCCCCTCTCGTTGTAGTTTCAGTACTTTTTCCATAGGCGACTTTGCGGGATTACATGCAGCCAATCCGAAATTGTTCAGAACCTTTTCCACGTGCGCCTGCTGTGAAAGCTGAAGAATTCCAGCTTGCCGGTCGTACGCGATCTTCATTCCCAGGAAATTATGTGCGTCTCCACAATCGGTCATGCAGAAAACAGTTGATAGTTGCTTCTTTAAACAAACGATGGATTCCAATTTCCTCCCCACGATTAGTAGATCATCGACATACAGCACGATGCAGAGCTCATCATCTTCATCGCTTCGGATATACAGGCAGTAATCATGACGAGATCGCCGGAAACCCAGCTTGATTAATTCGGTGTTGAATTTCTCATTCCAGCAACGCGGTGATTGCTTCAGCCCATATAGGGATTTCATCAGCTCACACATAATATTCGGTGGAGCCTGGACGCCTTCCGTGATTTCCATGTATATATCCTCCTTGAGATCTCCATGTAGGAACGCGGTTTTAACGTCCATCTGGTGAAAATGGAACTGCTTATGGACGCCTACAGCTAGCACGGTCCTGATGGTAGACAGCTTCGCAACTGGTGCATAAGTCTCTTCGAAATCCACGCCGTGACGTTGCAAGTAGCCCTTTGCTACCAACCGGGCTTTATAACGGGAAGTATGACCATCTTCAGATTCCTTCACGCGGAATACCCACTTGGATTTAAGGGGCTTCACACCACGCTGGCAGGACGTCAGCTCCCACACACCGTTTGCCTTCATGGACCTAAGTTCGTCATTGATAGCTTCCAACCAATAGGCTCGATCATCCCGTCTCTCTATGTCGCTGTAGCACTGAGGGGTATCTGTGAAATACGATCCACCAGAAGTTGCTCTGTAACCGGTGAAAAAATTCAACAACTTACCGGGGAGCCTGCGCTTCCGTTCGCTGCGCCTCAACGTCGGCTGTTCATCGGACTCGAGTTGTACTATTTGCGAAGGGAGCGCCCCGGTTTGATCCATCTCGAAAACGTCCCTGCCATTAGTAAGCAGTGTACCCGCTTGTAACAGAGATTCTTCATCAGCCAGCGGTTCAGCATCAGGAGTGGGAGTGCCTTCACGAAATATTTGACGTTCTTCGGTCAACGAATCTGAATCTTGAATCATTTTTTCTTCATACTCGTACTGTACGACTAGTGGAACCTTTTCATGCTCTTCCCGACTCTTTTCATAAGGAAAACTGGTTTCATGAAACTTTACATCTCGGGCAATTATGACTCGTCTGCACTTCCGGTCCCACAAACGATAGCCGTTGGGAGCATATCCAACCATGACGACTTCGATACTCTTAGCATCCAACTTTTTTCTATGCTGGCAAGGGATCCATGCGAACGCTTTGCAACCAAAAAACACGGAGTTTTTCCAGACTTGGCCTCTCGCTGTACCAACACTCAGCCGGCGTTAGGTTTCTCGACAGGGCGGCGGTGGGACTTCTGTTTATCAGATAAACTGCTGTAAGGACAGCTTCCGACTACATTGTTTTGGGAACATGCGAATCGATCAGCATAGTGCGAACCTTCTCAACTACGGTTCGGTTGAACCTTTCCGCGACGCCGTTTTCTTGAGGCGTATATGCAACAGTCGGTTCGACCTGAATCCCTTTCTGCGAATAAAACTGCTTCTGGTTGTTGGAAAGATACTCACGGCCTTGATCAATTGTCATTTTGGATATCTTCATATTGAACTTCGCCGTCACCATCGCCTCGTACTCACGGAATCGAGCAAACACCTCCGACTTTCTCTTCATCAGGAACAGCATAGCGAAGTGTGATCGTCTATGAAGGAAACGAAATATTTTGATCCGTCCCACGCAGCTGGTTCGATCGGCCCACAGACGTCGGAATGGATTCTTTCCAGTGGTCTTGAGGATATTGGGCGGGTTCCGTTAAACGGTTCACGGCAAAGTTTCCCTTGTACACACGCGTCGCAGAACGCCAACTTGTCTGCCTTGAAATCAGCGCCATCAACAAGGTTGTTACTTACGATCGCTTTCATTCCTTGTTGACTGAGATGCCCGAGCCTCCGGTGCCACAAACTAGTCGCTTCAGCTTGACACAGATTTGTAGCAGGCACTGCAATGTCAACAGTGTGTACAAATTTACAAATTACTTTAAAAAAATAAAAAAAAAATATTTTTTTTTTTTTTTTTTTTTTTTTAATAGAAATGTTAATAGAAACGATAACAACTTTTTTCTTGAATTACCCCCCCTCTGTACTCCCTAACGAGCTTCAAACGTTTCTCGAACGCGTCGCAGGCGGCACGCACGGACTGCATGGGCATTTCGTCCCAGATTTTGAGAATTACCGTCTTGAAATGATCCAAAGTGCTGACCTTGTATTCGTTCAGCTTCGCCATCATATAGGACCAAACAAAAAAGTCGAGAGGATTCAAGTCCGGGGAGCTGGGAGGCCACAAAGTTTTGTCCAGAAAGTCGGTTAAATTGTCCCGACACCAGGCTTGAACCACATTTGCCGTATGGGCTGGTGCACCTTCCTGCTGGAACACGTAGTGCTCATCGCCGTAGAGGCTTCGGAGACTGGGGGCAACAACCTTTTCCAAAACCTCAGTTTTGTAGTACGCCGCGTTGATTTTGACGTTTTTTTCAATAAACACCAAGGGTAGCTTACCACGTTTGCATACTGCCCCCCAAACCATCACCGACGCGGCACTTTGGAACCGAGGGATGTTTATATTGGATTCAGGAATGCTGTCCCTCGATGGCGCCCACACCCGGTCATTTTGCACATTGTGCGGCTGCTGCAGCACGAACAGTTTCTCGTCCGAAAAAACAAACTCCTGACAAGCGTGCCGAGAGAGGATCCTCTTAGCTCGATCCAACCGCTTTTTGCTGGTAGCCTCCGAAACGCCATGGACCTTACGTTTTTTGTAAGGCCTGAAACCAAGGTCCTTGGTGAGTATGGTGTGAGCGGTTCTAATGGAAACGTTGAGATCTGCAGCCGTTTTCCGGATTGAGCGGTTCTTTTTGCGCCGAATTCGCTCCCTCACGATCTTGATGACCCGTGGCGTCCTCGCTGAACGCGGCCGACCGGATCTCGCACGGTCATTGGTCGAGGACGTCTCCCGGTATCGCCTGATGGTCGTGTAGACAAAGTTCCGCTTGACCCCATGCGATTTCAGCAGCCGGAATATATCGCCGGGTCGCTCACCGTTCAAAAAACGCTTAATTACGAAGTCCCGATACTCTTTCATCGCGCGTAACAAACAAACAACAACTAACAGAATGTCAACACCGCGCACATTCGGTAGCGTATGAATGAAGCTAAAGCTGACACCAATACCAATGCAGAATATGTACATGGCGCATACCTACGCAATGATGAAAACTTGTATTCGGACTTATTGAACACCGTGTACACCTCAATCTCGTACAAGTTACCTCTCAAACTCGCAGTAGCAATGACTTTGTCGTCCTTTTTCAGAATCGCCACGGAATCGCAGAAAATTACCACAACTCCACTCTTTACCAGTTTTTTAACTGGTACGAGATTGTCTCGTAGTTCAGGAACGTAGAGTACATCCTTCATATGCAACGGCGTATTTTTGTTGCTGCATCCGACGATGGTTCCAATAAACTTGGACACCAGTATTTCTCCATCTTTGGCTACTTGAATCTCGATGGGTTGCTCCAGCTTGCGAGATTCCGAAAATACTTTCGCTTCATTCACCAGGTGGTCGCTTGAACCCGAATCGAGCTTGGATACCACCTTTCCGCTTCGTGATTTTTTAGTCTTCTGACTTGCGACAAAACTCACCGCTCTCCGTTGGTCTTGTTGATCCGCCGAATTAGCTTCTCTCGACAGTCCTTCTTCATATTTCCTCGTTTTCCACACTTGTGACACTTGCCTTGAAACTTCATGGGCTTCCGGTTCTTGTTTCCAGAAAACGCCACCAATTTTACCTCACGTGAGTCCTTGTGACGTTCGGTTCGTTTCAGCTCTTCCGCCAATAAGCGTTGCTTCACTGCTTCCAAATTCAGCTCTTCCTCAGGAATATTTTCAAGTGCAGTCACCAACGGGTCGTACTTGTCCGGTAGGGTTTGAAACAGCAAAATGACCAGGTCAGCTTCGTCGATCTTCGCCCCAGAGGTCTTCAATTGCCGGATCAAATCTTCAAAAACCAAAAAATGCGCTCGCATCGCATCACCGTCCCGCAGCTTCAAACGATTAAGCTGCTTCCTCACCAGGTTCTGAGTGCTGATTGATCGCTTCGCAAAGGTATTTTCAAGCGCCTTCCACGCTTCTTTAGCCGTTTCCTTCTCACAGACGATTGCCAGGCATTCATTAGCAAGAAAACTGACAATGTAAGATTTGGCCTTTCGATCGGATTCCAAAAACTTCAACTTCTCAGCAGCAACTCCCGGTGCATCTTCAGTTAGCGTATTCTAAACGCCGACGGAGTCCAAGAACATCTTCATTCGGAAACTCCAGTGCTGGAAACCTGCACCACCGTTGAATTGTGGGATGCCACACACAGCTTCTCTCGTAGAGGTGCCCATAACCATCTATTAATAAGTGCAGAGCTTGATTAAATAACGTGTGGTTTATTAGAAGTTTTGTTTCGGAATGCTTGTCAAAGAAGCCAAGATTGCTATGATGGAATTTTAACGATTGCTTGAATTGCTTGAGGCTGCTTCGATGTCAATTCTCTGCAAAGAGCTGCATAGTAAAATTATTCTATTTTTGGCACCGATTTATACCAACAGTAAGGATGCTGTTGGGGCCACTCACAAGGGTGGGTTGTTTATTTCAGCGGAATACAAAAATACGTTAAAATATCGAGTTTGAGGACCGATTTAAACAAACAGCAAGTAAGCTGTTGGGGCCACTCACAAGTGTACGTGGTTTATTTCAATTAAATTCAAACATTCATTAAAATAACGAATTTAAGAGCCGGTGTAAGCTAACAGTATGGATGCTGTTATTAACTGTCAGGCGATAATAAACCCTTCGCTGATTTCCATCTAACAACTTCCATCACGGAAGGTACAACTGGCATTCATGACTTGGGTCAGATACCCTACAAAACATATCTGACACCCACTGCACTATGGTCCAGACCACGAATTTACGAGGAAACATGCTCCCAGCGGCTAAACTTGAAACTTTACAGCAAAGTGATGTTCTAAGACATGGTTTGTATCACTAAGGCCCATTTTTTGATATTGATTAAAATTAGGGTGGTCCCCATTTTCACAGAAATATAAAAACTAATTTTTTTATTTGCTGAACTAGACGTTTACATTCTTGGGCAAAGTTTTAGCCCAAAAATTTTCATGGAATTTTCATATTTATTTTTTTTTGCTTGAAAATTGACCGATTAAGAGTAATTTTCCCTCGTCAACTTAGGGTGTACCATAAAAAAATGCCCTAACTGGCGGCAGATTCGGCACTTCGTACCGAAGTGTCGGGAAATTCTCCTCGTCCATCCGAGGTGGCAGACGGCGTTGACCAGGCCGGGTCTTGGTGGACGCCTGCTTGCGGATCGCCAAAAGCTCCGCACGTTTGGGACAGGTTCGGTTGCTGCCTTCATGATTTGCACCACAGTTGGCACATTTTGGAGAGGCATTTTCGTCCATCAGTGCACAATCCCTGGTCGTGTGTGCTCCGGCACACTTGCCACACCGCGGTTTCATGTGGCAGTTTCGGGTTCCATGGCCAAAAACAAGGCAGTTGCCACACTGTGTCACATCGTGCTGTTTTGGGCGATACCGGTCCCACTCGACAATGACGTTGAAGAGGGCCCGTGTTTTCAACAGGTCCACCATCGTGACGGAACCCTTCTCCAGGTGGACCAGATAGAGTTGGTCCCGATGATTTCCCTGTTGCGGTCATCTGATGGGAAACACCTTCAGTAGTTCAAAGCCGCCGCTTGCAGCTCAGCGATTATTTCCTCCGTAGTGAATTCCGGAAGGCCACGCAGAATCACCTCCAGCGGCTTGTTTCCAGGTGCGTCGTGAGTGAAGAACTCGTGTTGCTTGGCGACTAGGTGAGCGCCAACAGCACGGTAGTCAGCCTCCGTCGAGCACATAATCTTTGTGCCTGTACTGCACAGCGGATTAACTTTAATCGCTGCAAGCTCCGTCCTAAGTGCAGCGATATCTCTTGACGTGGTGAATAGCGGTGGGATCACCGACTGTAAAACCGCCAGCCGACCACCACAGTTCAACACCGATTTGTAGCCGCCGCGACAGCCCCACCAGTTCAACATGCCCCTCCTCCAGTCTGGGGAAACCCGGCAGCTAATAGATCAACAACTGCGCCGTTGCCGTTCAATATAGCAACAAATCAACGCTGCCAGCTTGGCACTGATGAACCGATCGTCCTCATCACGGCCTACTGCCCCAAGCAAACGGCTACGTTCCTACGGCGAGAAATTGTCAAGCTAACTCGGCGGCCGGGGCAATTCATCATCGCTGGCGACCACAACGCAAGAAATGAAACACTCGTCGGAACACCAACGGATCCATCATCCAAAACGCCCTGAAGGAGGGCCACTACACGTTGCTGAGTCCGAAATCTCCTACCCGTTTAAGTCAAGCCAGAACTCACTCAACCCTTGACATTTTTCTCACCAACGTGGCAAACAACATCGCTCAACCGGTCGTATACCAAATACCTCCGGCTGAAAGTCTCTTTAATAAAGACATCCATCCATCCAAATACGTGCCAAAACCAGCCAGAACTTCGCCCAATAGAGAAGTACTGGGCTCTAGTTAAGCGGAAACTCTTCGAAACTAATCAGAAAGCGAATGGTACCCATGATTTCAAGAGAAGATGGAGAATCGTCACGGCGGGCGTATCTGAGGATACCGTACGGAACCTGAAGGCGGGTGTACCACAGAAAGTTCAAGAATTACAGAAAGAAGGATTAACATCTCAATCAACTGTTGCTAGGTATATTATTGTGAAATAAACAATCGGTTTTGTTGAATTATGTGTAAATTTTTGTTGCTGCTATTATTTTGGTGTCCGAAATTTAACGTGGACTGACTTGAATACAGTCATTACAAAACTTTCAAGGGACTCTTTAGTACAGATCGAAACACAACAGTGCTGGCTAGCATATTCTGCAAATAATGGAATGAAAAACGTATAGGTGATTTAAATAAGGTCTGTATCCGCAATAATCCGGACACCTCGAAACATGAATAAAACATAAATTTCGCATTATATTTCCGTCGTAGTTTTTTATTTCAGATTCGTGAGATGTGTTTTAACAATTCGTGAAGACAAAACATAGTTATTCGGTATTTGCATAAAATTTTCGAACTTTGCGCTTAACTCCGTCCATTAGGGTTTGTACAGACTCTTCAGAAATCGTCGAAGCCGTCTTTGTCCAAATTTGCTGGAAGTGTTTGATGTCTTTGATTCTTTCAAGAAAGCTTCCGCTTCATCAGAGCCCAATATCTCTCGATTGGTCGTAGCTCTGGGCAATTTGGCGGGTTTGAGGTTTTTGGTACAATGTTCACTTGATTTGCTTGGTACCACTCCATCACAGTTTTAGCATTGTGGCATGATGCCAAAACGAGCCAGAACAAAGGTTTTTCTTTGTGACTTTTGATGAAGGGTAGCAATCGCTTCTGCAGACACTCTTTCTGATAGGTCTCCTTGTTGATTGTGCCTGTAGTGACGAAAGATTTACTCTTTTTGCCACACGTGCAAATTGCTTGCCACACAAGGTATTTTTTGGGAAATTTCGATGCCTTCTTCGTTCTGAAATGCTCAGCTGTAGCATTTCTGGCCATAGCAGAATAAAGAGCCAGCCCTGGAGGCTGCTTGAAATCCATAAGGTCCATGAGGTCCATTTGCTGCCAAGTTCTGTTTGTCGTTGCGATTTGGAACTGTTTTTACTTTATACGACTTAAGTCCCAATCGTTGTTTTGATTTTTGGACAAAACCAGGCGACATCCCTATTTTACGAGCCACCGTTCGAATGGAGAGATTTGGGTTTTTCGTTAATATCCTTTTCACCTTTCGGTCCAGGAGAGGATCAGCGCGTCCAATGTTTTTGTCACTTCTCGGTTTCCTCTCCACCGTCAAACGTTCCGAAAATGATTTGAACTTATCGTAAACAGTGGATTTAGGCAAATCCAATGTTTTTGCAAGGTTCCGTATTGACAAGTCAGGATTTGCCGTACGCTCGTATAAAATTCGCTCGCGCACTTGTTTTTCTTTCGTCGCCATCTTGAATACTAAACATGAAATGTAAACATCAAGCATAGTCTTTTGTCATCATAGACTCTCAGCTATACCACAGTAAAAATTTTCATTCCTTCGTGCAATATTTCAAAAGTTACAATGATTTGAAGGTGTCCGGATTAATGTGGATACAGACCTTATAAATGAAAGAGAAAGTTATCAAAGAGAGTCTCTCAATGTTAGATGCGCCTTATTGAAAAAAGTCTCTTGAAATGTACTATGGCGATTTAAAAAAAAAACTTTCAAAAGATAATTGAATGCAACAAACTTTCCTCAAATCCTACATTTATTAGGCCTTCTAGAAAAATGCTCCAGTGTGACTTGTATGAGTTAAGTGTGATTTTCAAAAATTTCAAATAAAATTCGGATGGCCTGACTCTGTGGCCTTCTAGCTAAACCCAAATGGGGCACTGATAAAGTCCCTGTACGATTCTGATGAATCCCTAGCAGAATCCTATCAATTCGGAAAAAAAATCTTCTCCACCACCTTTTAAAGTGAATTCGATCCCCTTCGCAATTCCAATTCTAGCAATAGTTTTCTGCACCAACCCTTGAGCAACATATGTGAAGTATCGCCCTCCCCCTTTCCTAACCGCCCACCCTTCGTAAGAAAATAGATCCCTGGGTGCGATTTTCCCCATTTATTCCAAGTCCTTTCCACCTCCCCGAGTTCCCTGCACAATAATGGGGGGCCGGCCGATTCGGAAGGGTGCTCGACGGCAACGAAATTTCAATAAATTCTAGTTTGTCGAATAAAGTTGTTTCGAGATCCGAACCGGATCCCCCTCTTCCTTCACCAAACAATCGAAACAACCGGCCATGGAGAAAATGAATAAAGAAATAAAACAGCCAACTCCGGAGAAACTGCTGCCGACTCCGTTGACTCTGGCGGGGCGGAATTGCAGGCCGAAAGCAATTTGGATCTTTCTCGTTGTACCCCCAGTGGCAGTGGCAGTGAAGCGGAAAAGTAACTGTTCCTCGAGTTTCTGCCAGACATGGACCGCTTGCTCGATATCTCGTTTTAGTTCTGTTTCTGTTTTCGGGTCAGTGTTCACGTGCTCTTACTCCTGGAAAAAAAATCGTAGCGAAGGTTGTGAGAATTCGAAAGAAAGACGCTTGGAGGCTGTTGGGGGGATTCGATCCAACATCTTAAAATAGCTCTTCTTTTTTCTTCCACAGAGGCCGAGTTGTAGTGTTGAGAGGAGTAGAGGTCAAGTCGTTTATTGTTGGTAGGGTTGCAACACTGAACTAACTGGCAGCAGCAAGTTGGAACCTTGGGTGGGGCGGATGGGGGGAAATCGATTTAAACTTTTCTCCTCGTTCCGTTTGGCCTTTTCCTGTTTTGGGCTATCGTGCTGAGCCACTTATATGGGACATATATTTTGTTTATTCGAAAGTCTGCTGGTGATGATCTCGTTTTCGGGTCTCATGCTGCAGTGTATTGTTCCGAACCTGTTTGGCCAATTTATCGTTACGGGTTTCGATTGTTTGGATGTTGAGAGTCGAGGAAGGTTACATTGGCCAACAATGGCTGGCGGAACTCACATTTAGTTGGGACGGATTGATGGGACTTCCGATTAAGAGACGAATAAAAGGTTGACTTAATCTTCCAACAAGTGACAACTGGTGCTAGAAAGGGGTATGATTTTTGCGTCGTTAAGAGATATTCATGTGTTAGAAAGACAGTCAGGTTGTACATTATTTGGGCTTATTTGGTTATAAAGTGCCATTATGCTAACCACATAATTACATTGTTTGGCAACAATAAAAACTAATGAGTGAAAATAAATTCAGGAACTGAAAACGAATGTCGTTCGATTTTCAGCTACTGCAATCTATCGTGGTGTCGTGGTAATTTTTATCGGCTTGTAAAGAATTTCGTTGCACAGGTCAATTTAAGCTAATCTCTAAATTAATGCAATTTTTACAATTCATTCTATGGAAACAAAACTTAGCATTAGGGGCGTCTAAGAGTAGTCGGTAGATGCATCGAATTTTCAATCCGGTTCAATTCGATTCCCAATAGAGTGGGGGAATTTTCGGTTGGAAAATTAGCCCCCCCCCCCCCCCCCCCTTGCAGCATAAAGCTATGCCCATTTAGAATCCGGAATAATAAAATCATCTGTGTCTCGGTAACGGATTAACGTACAAATAAGTTTAATACATCAAAACAAAGGTACTTTACTGTACTTTAAGGAAAATAGATCAATACAAATCATTTCTCCTCATTTCTAATGAAAATTCACACTTTCTTCTTTATTCCTCTCATCAAACGCTGCACACCTCCGAGTCAACTTCCTTGGCCCATTTGTTCCACATTTTGGTCATCTGAGTCGCGTCCCGAGCCGTTTGTCCACTTTTCTTAAGCTTCCGCTTCATTATTGCCCAAAATCTCTCGACGGGCCGCAACTGCGTGCAGTTGGGTGGATTTATGTTTTTATCGATGAAATCTACGTTATTATCGCGGTACCACTGGATGACTTCCCGGCTGTAGTGGCAACTCGCCAAATCTGGCCAAAACTCCACGGGACCTTTATGGGCTTTAATGAAAGGTAGTACGCGGTTTTTGAGGCATTCTTCCTTGTACAGCTTCGAGTCCATCGTCTTATTCGCCACGAACACTTTGGTCTTTGGTCCGCAGCTGCATATCCCTTGCCAAATCATCAGTTTTTTGGCAAATTTGTCCGTACAGGCAAACTTAAACTTCACAGGAACAACTCCTCGTGCCATCACCATGAAGAATTTTTGGCCAGGAAGCTGTCCGAAATCCATTTTGACGTGGGTTTCATCGTCGATGAGCAGGCATCCCTGGTACTTCGTCAAAACCTGCTGGTACAATTTCCGAGCTCGAGTTTTGCTGACGAAACTTTGCTTCAACGTTCTGTTTGGTTGCTTGCTGGCTCGATAAGAACGATATCCTGCTCGCAAACGAATTCTTCGAACGGTACTGCAAGCAGTAGCGAATTTTTGTGCGATTTCATTATCAGATAGTCCAGGGTTTGCTATGACGGTTCTCAACACCTTCTGGTTCAGCTTGCGGCCATATGTTCCACTACGACGCTTACCTTGAGGCACTCGATCCACGCTCTTTCGCTCCCTGAAACGTTTGAGCACAAAATACACGGTTGATTTGGCGATTTTCAACGTTTTTGCGATTTTTATTGCGGACCACGTTGGATTATCAACGTGGGTGTGCACAAATTTTTCTCGCCCCTCGGCTTCAATGTGGAAAAACTTTTGACTCACTGCACGAAACACCGTGAAATTTATAGCACAGAAAGTGGGCGCTTAGGTAAACAAACCGCTGTAAAAGAATTCTTGCAGCGGTCACTTTCCGTGGCGCTGCAACACAATAAGTGATTCCGGATTCTAACTGGACAGAACTTTAAGCGCCACACACTTATTACAAAAAAAAAAAAAAAAAAAAAAAAAAAATTTTTTAAATTGAAACAAAACTATACAACACTTTTTCACCCCCTACCTTTGCTCTGAAACAGCTCACAGACCTGTATAGTGGCTGACAGATCAAATGAGTCAATGCTTACGAGTATCCTCGCGAACACTGGCGCGTTAACCATCCCAAGTAAAATTGCCAAAACCATCCTGTTTTATTTAGTTTTATTAAGCCACTAGAAGTCAATTTGGTTTATTTATGGCACCAAAAGGTGCCAATAGGTTTCGTATTTAAGTCAGGTTTATGAGAACCTACATAGCTTGTTTCAAACGATCCTAAAACTTCGTTTTCTCAAATTCCTTTTACTCCTATCAAAGGTTTTATATCGACTTTATGAACTCATAAAATACTCTTTTTAAATGCCGTTTAAAGACTCATTCATATTATCTTATTATGGTCAGTTGAAAAAGGAATTTAAAACCATTTTGCCTCCAGTAAATGCATTAAACGGCCAATTGGCATTGAGGGAAGTCACCAAATTACTAAATAGTTTTAAAGCAGTCATTGCGAAGATAACTTGGCCTTATGGCAGAATTGTGTTTTTTTTTTCCAATCGCCTTGTTGAAATATAAGAAATAATTGAAATGTGGTAAAATTTGGTGCATTTAAAATTTTAAATGTAATGCAAATGAACTGTAGATCGGAGATCAATTTCGACATTTTTTAGATAACCTTATTGAAATCTATATATTTTCAAGAATGATGATTAATCATGATTAATTTATCGAATATATTTGTGTTGTTGTTGTTGTAAACTCGCATAATTTCCGAGGGGCATTAATTTTCGGCTATTATCGTGTCAATATTCACCATCAAGTTCAATGGGCATATGATTTGGAGCATGAAACGCTGTAAGAAACTCAATTTGTTTTGGATATTTTGCTATCAAACAAAATTTCCCGCAACACTACAACTTTTTTCTTCGATATTATTTACTGCTAAATAGAGGTTCCATTTCCCGACCAATTTGCTTGTCCCGGGATTCGGGGTAAAATTTGTTGCTTGTCCCGGGAAATCCCGGGATCCCGGGAAATTTTTCAATGTGCTTAAAACGCAATTTTGTGGTTAGGATATGTTTTATTCATCAATAAAAAAAAATGGATCAAATCAAGTAACATGGTCTTATACATTTGAATTCGTTCTCTGAAAATACGACTTCAAGAAGCAAATGTTATTAACCGTTGTGTGGCCGAATGGGTACCCGGGTACCTTTTCGGATTTCAATTCACGATATTTAAATGGTTTTTCATTGTACAAGATTTAAACTCGGTTAGATCCAAGAAAATGACGGTCAAAATCGATTGCACAATTTTCCGGAATTTTTCAGCAAGCAGGGGTGAAATGAGGGGCTCTTACTTTTTTTAACTACGTAGATGGCCGGATGGGTACCCGGGTACCCACGAAACTGAAATGCTTATATCTCAGGTGATTTGTACAATTTTGAAATCAATTGATTCAAAATTTATTCTTCTATCAAGCTGTTATCGGAATGGATCGATCCGGTCATTCTGATTTCCGGAAAATCCGGATTTCCATGGACATGTCTTGATTTGATGAACTGATCGTGGAATTCGGTAAATAATCAGCAATGTTGGTATCAAACTTCATGAAATTTCATCAGCAGGTTGGATTTTACTATCTTCGGTCCATCAGACGTGTGAACATCCTAGTGGCCATTCCGGAACAGGTTCCCCGCGGGGCCATGGGTGGTCATACACATTTTTCATTGAAATCCCAGCAATATGGACATCAAACTTCTTGAAATTTCATCAGCAGATTGAATGTTACCATCTTGGGTCCATCAGACGTGTAAACATCCTAGTGGCCATTGCGGAACAGGTTCCCCGTGGGGCCATGGGTGGTCATAAACAATTTTCCATGGAATCCCAACAATATGGGTATCAAACTTCTTGAAATTTCATCAGCAGGTTGATTTCCATCAGACGTGTAAACATCCTAGTGGCCATTGCGCAACGGGTTGGCATATTCCTTTATAGACGATTCCAGTTCTTCACGCATGCTCGATGGTGTCGATCCTGAATCGTCATGCATACAGGACAATCCAGCATCATCATCGGTCTGTCTTTGGCAGTCTTGCAACAATCGAACTCCCAGTTCCTTGATGAACATAATCATTTGCGTTTTCGATGAGCTTTCCAGTTTTGCTGCCACTTGCGTTGACAACGGAAGACCTTGAAGGAACTTCAGCGCTGTTATTATTTTCTTTTGGCGCCGTTCGTTGATTCTTTTCGTGATTGCATCGAAGAGGTCGTTTCCAACTTTGGAGTTACTTTTCTTAAGCTTCGAAAACAAGAAACTCAAGCTGCCTTCCGCAGACAGCAATGTAGCATCTCGTCTTCCCGATGCTTCCGAAGCGAGTCTGATTGGCTGAAGTGCTTCCTGAAGGTTTTTTGCAACCTCGAAATCACTGTCCAACATAAGACTCGAAAGGCCTATGCCGGAAAGTGTCTCTTTGATGCAATCAAAACCGCGAATGAAGTGCTTCAGCATTGTTTTAGTCGAGTTCCAACGAGTTTTGGCGTCCACACACAGTTGAAGTGGTTTATGTAACATTTTCGTGATATTTTCTTGAAGCAGTGCATTCTTAACAGGCGATTTTCGAAAAAAAATTCACGACTCCTCGAATACATTTCAGAGCCTCTCCAAATCGCGTGGTGTCCAAGTCTATAATTGAAATAAATTAGCTGTTTTCTTTAATATGAACATGAACATGCCAATATATTTACCCGAAGAACCAACTTCATCATCGTAGTTATCACTATCCGAATCGTCGCTATCTGAATCCTCATTTTCAATTGGTACCGGTGGCTAATCCTCATACAGGACATCGCAAACCCCCAAGTGAATCGCATGGTTGTAACACTGCTGATGAAGGTAATCCGACAATCTTCCAAACTTTGTCATCACTCGAGCTCCGTCAGTCGTTGATGCTACAATGTTTCCATCCTTAATACCGAATTTCCGGACCATATCCTACCATTTCCAAAACCTTTTCAGCAGGTACTGATCCACGAATTTTGCCGAGACCCAGGTTGTAGAATGATCCGTCACAGCGAAATAGGCATTCACGTTTAAGTAGCGCTTGTTGCTTAGACTTGTCCACTCGTCCAAAGTGAGACTAACCAGTTCACCGCTATCGATACGCTTCACTATGTCATCCCGCGTTTGCTGCTGAGTGTATTCATAGTATTCGGCGACCAGCTTTATGACGGACGTATTCGACGTTGGCAGAGAATATCCACGATCTGCGATCGATTGTCTGATGAACTTGCTGTTGGTGATTGCATTGATCGAAAATCCGTCCTCTGCTGCCAGCCGAGCTACAATTTCCGCCAGTGACTGACGTTTAACGAACTTGAGCATCGATACTTGTTTCACTGGGACATTCGGTGTGGATGATTTAACTTTCGCAGCAGACGCACTAGGATTTGTGGGGGGTTTGGAATCAATGTCGTGTTTGTTCTTCATGTGCCGGAGCAAGCCACTGGTCGAAGAGCCCTTGCACGATCAAATTTGCTCGCACTTCCGACATCGTGCTTTTTCTTTGTCATCTGCAATTCTATCGAAGTGTTTGCAAATTTCAGCCATGCCTTTAAAATAATTGGATGTAAGGCTACATTAGCACAAATTTTGTATTACTTTGATGTAACGGAAATCCGAAATTATTAAATGAACACAGAAGCAGTAATCAGTGAATGAAAACAATGTTTTGAATGGAAATGACAGCTTGCGTCGTATTGGCGCGCGCGCGTGTGTGTGTGTTAAATGTGTAGGCAAAAATGCGAATGCCTACTGAACCAACGCAAGGGAACGTCCATTAATTACGTCACGCAAAAATTGACTTTTTGCAATCCCCCCCCCCCCCCATGTCACGTTTTTTGTATGGACCTTCAAATTTTTTTGTATGGATCGTCACGTTTTCTCGAACCCCCCTCCCCCCCCCCCTTCTGCGTGACATAATTAATGGACCTTCCCCAAAAGGAATGATGCATTTTCATGAATGATGTATAACATCGATGTAGGTACAGTAAATATGTATGTTGGCGTTGTATGGATTATATTCAATGCGCGTAAACGGTACACTGAAATTTATTGGGAAGTTTCAAAGCGCAAACATATGTGAGAAATGTGTGTCCCGGGAATCCCGGGATTTTCGGGACGGTGAAAAATCTTATCCAGGGATTCGGGAAATTCCGAATTTTTCAAGATCCCGGGATTTTTTGTCCCGGGCTATCCCGGGTTGGAACCTCTACTGCTAAATGAATCAGAAGCGCAGAGAATCGAACAAAGCAGAACAACAAAAACCAACCACAATATCACAGTTAAGTTTGACAGCTGTGGCCATTTGGCCGTATGCTGGTTTTCGTGACAGCCAATAGGTTTTATGAAGGTTCTCAAGTGGTCATAGTATCTATCACTAGAACATTTTCAAAATCTTGATGGTCTTATAAAGGTTTTATTAAATTGTTTTCACAACCGTCTATAGAGTGGGCCACTTTGTACAAATTTTGGCTTTAAAGAAGCATAGAGGAGGTGTTGGTAGACAAAACAGTTTTGGATGTAGTTTTATCAACAAAGCCGGGAGGAGTGTTATACGGCTGGAATAAAACTAAAATTGTTACTTGGGATAGCACGGTGGTAGAGGAAATGCTTCGCCAATCCGAGCGTCTGTCCACCATGGAGGTGCGGCTCAAAGAGCGTCTGTCTGGCATCGAGCGGCTGGATATGAATTACTCTTCCCCAGAAGCTACACCTAAGATGGCAGCCCTATCACTTGGATAGGAGACATTAGGCCAACCATTTACTGTCTTCGAATCTTGGAAATTGTTGCAACAGAGAAAGATTAGGAACCGATTTTACGGCAACAATTTTTAGCGGCAAACGACGTTAGTTCAGCAAGGTAAGTTGGCCCAACTTGTCAACGAGGCGTGGCGCATAAACTTTGGAGAGCACAAATTACCCACGGGACGGGAACTTATGTTCCGGTATTGGAGGTGACAACGCTCCCCGGTACCGTGGCCTTGGTTTTATACATAGTGCCCAGGTAAAGGCTGCGCTCGTCAAGTGGGAGCCAATCAAAAGATCCAGAACACGGGTCGAAACCTTACCATAATCGAATGTTATGCGCCGACCGATACGACAAGGAGAACAGTCAACTGAATGCCGTCGTGGATAAAGTTCCAGATGGTGGTATCGAAAATAAACTGGCAACTCTAATGATGCGCTCACACTTCACGGTAAGATTATCGGTCTGAGCCGACCTGACGGACAGAGATTTTCCTGCAGCAACATCTTTAAGCAAACGTCATAAAGATTGATTGATTGTAAACAATACTGGCACCCGTAGTAACAAACGTCAGACGGGCCTTTTTCAAATAAGTCCGCTATATGTTGCACACTGTACACGCTGTAAAGACTAGGGTGCCAGGTCCTGAGGCTACCTACATTCGACGCACTCATCTGTCAACAACTTGATCAGCTCCTGAACTTTCGGTAAACAGTGATCGTTTTCAAGATGAGGTGAATCGAAAAGAGTGTTAAATTCAAGTGGCTTCGGAATTCATCATGATAGCGTCAAATCTATCATCAAAAAGTTGGGGAAACACTACTCATTCGAAGAGCTGCCAAGAAGAGGAAGAAAACCAGGTTTGACCAGGCTGACCCAAAATAGGATCGGAAGGTAGTCAACCACATTCTTCGGAACGGATCGATGTCCATTAGTGATTTGGCCAAAAAGGCTGGTACATCCGTAGGAAAGGTCGCCAAAAAATCCAAGAAGCGTAACAACCTGAAGACTTATAAGAAGCAGAAAATAGTAAAACAAAGTGCTAAGCAAAAATTCAGGGCAAAAACCAGAGCCAGAATGTACTTTTGCAACGACCGTCCCAACAAACATCAATGTTGAATAACTGTTTGTTCAAACAAATTTGGAGAAGTTGTTCGGCTTTTTCTTCTAGAAAGCTGAATAACTTCTCCAAATTTGTTTGAACAAGCGGTTAGTCGACACTGATGTTTGTTGGGGTCTGCCTGCGTTTTGATCGATAACGAAACATATGTGAAAGAGGACTCCAGAATGCTTCCAGGACCGCAACTTTACACTCAGGTCATCGGCGAAGAAGTGAGCAGCTCCGAGAAGTTGTTCGAGGTGAAAAACTTCGGTCAGAAGGTTCTCGTATAAGAACTGTATTGAAAATAAGTTATCCACATATTTTGCTTTCAAATCATATAAAAAAATGATGTTTTGTTCAAACAAATGAATGATTCTTTATTGTACGGGATTAAACTTGAACATTGTGAAGACCGGATGAAATTGATATTATGCTTTCACGAATTTGCGAATCTTTGATCGAACTCTTTTCATCAAGTTCCGGACAAGTGTTTCATCACATTTTTTGGACGCCTTAGTCCAATTATTTTTGAACTCCTGCTTATTCTCTTCACATCGCCCAATAGCGTTCGATGGGCCGAAGCTGAGGGCTATTTGGTGGATTGATCTTTCTCAACGGTCTCAATCTGTACCCTTTTCCGTGAGCCAACTAAGAGTTGTGGACAGCGGAGGTGTACTATGCTTCTGCTTTAAAGGCAGCAACCTCTTCAACAGACACTCAGATCGATAGATTTCCGCGTTGATTATTCCGATAGTGTAGAAAATGGTAGACTTAATACCGCAGAAACATATTGCTTGCCGTACCAGCACTTTTCGACCAAACTTCTCCACTTTAATTAGCCCGACTACATGGCTTACTTCCTCCCCTACGACGGCAGTGTAATATTGTGGACCTGGAAGGGATTTTGGTTCATCTTTGACATAGATCTCGTGGTCCATCAAAAAACGTGCATCCGGTCGCTACAAAACTCGCGAATACAATTTCCGGGCCCAAGTTGCCGCGCGTTGCTTCTGTTCTGCACTTTGTTTGGCGATTTTCTGCTTCTTGTAGGTCTTCAGGTTGTTCCGTTTCTTGATACGTTGAATCATTCCGACGCTGGTTCCTGATTTGTTGGCCAAACCACGTATCAACATTGATTTGTTCTTCCGAATCAGAGCTACCACTTTCTGATCCAGTTTAGGGTTGGAAGATCCGGGTTTTCTGCCTCTTCCTGGCAGTTTGTCCAAAGAACAGTGTTACACTCGCGTGATAAATTCCAAAGCGCTTCGCCAATTGTCGCATAGTTACACCCTTTTTCACGTAGCCATGTGTCCAATGCACGACATTTTCAAAACGAAGAACCAACCATGCAAACAAGTAAACAAACGAAAGATGACAGTCAAACGCACAGCATGCCATGATGAATACATTAAAACCATCACAAATACTCGCGTTCACCGCAAATGTACGTGGAAAGCTTATTTTCGATACATTCCATTGCAGACAATTTGTTCCTGCGGCTCCAAGTCATCAAATGTCTACACTAAAAGTACGATCAATGCCAAAGTTTACCGTACTGAGTGTTTGAAAGAGGCGATTTACGAGGCCTCCATCGTACTTATGAGTTAGAAAAGCTCCATAAGACATAATTGCACTATTATAGTCATATTACAGTATTCTCAGAATATCTATGGTAATCAAAACTATTCTTGACTTCAGATCTTGATTTTTTTGCATGATCAACAAGGCAACTTGTGACGTCTTCATTGTATTTATGAGTTACAAAAGCTCCATGTCCCATGATATCCCATGTGATCATGTAGAACATCAAGATCTGAACTCAAGGATAGTGTGGAGTACCTGAGCTATTCTAGAATTATTATAACGTGTGTATTACAGTGTAATGATGTCCCGTGGGGCTATTTAAACCCATGAGTACGGTGGAAACATCGTAAATAGCCTTGTTGATCATGTAGAACATCAAGATCGGAACTCAGGGGTTGTTTGGAGTACCGTAGGTGTTTTATAAATACTACAACATGTCTATTACAGTGAAGTTTTGTCCCTTGAAGCTATTTCAACTCATAAGTACGGTGGAGACATCGTAAATAGCCTTGTTGATCATGTAGAACATCAAGATCTTAACTCGAGGTTAGTTTGGAGTACTATAGGTATTTTATAAATACTGTAACATGTCTATTATTATGATGTCCCGTTGAGCTATTTCAACCCAAAAATACAATGGAGACATAGTAAATAGCCTTGTTGATTATGTAGAACATCATGATCTGACCTCAAGGATAGTTTGGAGTACCATAGGTGTTTTAGAAAAACTGTCACATGTCTATTATAGTGTTATAATGTCCCGTTGAGCTATTGCAACGCATAAATATGGTGCAGACATCGTAAATTGCATTGTTGATCATTTAGAACGACGAGATATGAACTCAAGGATTGTTTGGAGTACCGTAGGTGTTCTAGAAAAACTGTTAAATGTCTATTTTAATTTTATGATGTCCCATTGAGCTATTTCAACCAATGAATACGGTGGAGACTTCGTAAAGAGCCATGTTGGTCTTGTAGATCATCAACATCGGAACTCAGGGATAGTTTGGAGTACCGTAGGTGTTGTAGAGAAACTGTAACATGTCTATTCCAGTGTAATGATGTCCCGTAGGGCTATTTTAACTCATAAGTACAGTGGAGACATCGAAACTAGCCTTGTTGACCATATAGAATATCAATATCTGTATTCAAGGAGGGGGCGACCCCAGCGTAGTGGTTAACATCCATACCTCTCACGCCAAAGTCACGAGTTCGAATCTCACCTCCGAACAAGTTACGAAAATACCCAAAAAGGGAATTTGAGTAACTACGACGGGAGATGAACCAGCCCAAGGCTGAAAATCTCGATAATCAAGACAAAAAAAAAAAATATTCAAGGATAGTTTTGAGTACCGTAGGTATTTTAGAAATATTGTAACATGTTTATTACAGTCTTATGATGTACCGTGGGGCTATTTCAACTCAAAAGTATGGTGGAGATACTGTAAATAGCTTTGTTGATATTGTAGAACAGCAAGATCTGAACTCAAGGGCTGTTTGGAGTACCGTAGGTGTTCTAGAATTACTATAACGTGTCTATTACAGTGTCATGTTATCCTGTAGAGCTATTTAAACTCATAAATACGGTGTAGACATCGTAAATAGCCTTGTTGATCATGTAGAACACCAATGTCTGTATTCAAGGATAATTTGGAGTACCTTAGGTATTCTAGAAAAACTTTAACATGTCTTCTACAGTGTTATGATGTCCCGTGGGGCTATTCAAACCTATGAATACGGTGGAGTCATCGTAAATAGCCTTGTTGATCTTGTAGAACATCAAGATATGAACTCAAGGGCTGTTTGGGTACCGTAGGTGTTCTAGAAAAACTGTCATATGTCTATTTCAGTGAAATGATGTCCCGTTGAGCTACTTCAACCCATAAATACGGTGGAGACATTGTAAATAGCCTTGTTGATCATGTAGCATATAAAGATCTGAACTCAAGGGCTGTTTGGAGTACCTGAGGTATTGCAGAATTACTTTAACCTGTCTATTACTGATGAATGATGGCTTGTGGGGCTATTTCAACCTATTACTACAGTGGAGACATCGTAAATTCCTTTGTTGATCTTGCAGAACATCAAAATCTGTATTCAAGGATAGTATGCAGTACCGTAGGTATTCTAAAAATACTGTAACATGTCTATTACAGAGTTATGATGTTTCCTGGGGCTATTTAAATGCATGAGTACGGTGGAGACATCATAAATAGCCTTGTTGATCATGTAGAACATCAAGATCTGAACACAAGAATAGTTTGGAGTACATTAGGTGTTTTAAAAAAAGTAACATGTCTATTATAGTGTTATGATGTCCCGTAAGGCTCTTTTAACTCATAACTACAGTGGAGACATCGAAAATAGCTTTGTTGATCATGTAGAACATCAAGATCTGAACTCAAGGATAGTTTGGAGTACCGTATGTGCTCTAGAAAAACTTTTACATGTCTATTATAGTGTAATGATGTCCCGTTGGGCTATTTCAACTCATAAGTACGGTGGATACATCGTAAATTGCCTTGTTGATCATGTAGAACACCAATATCTGTACTCAAGGATATTTTGGAGTACCGTAGGTGTTCTAAAAAAAATGTAACATGTCTCTTATAGTGTTATGATGTCCCGTTGAGCTATTTCAATTCATAAGTACGGTGAAGACATCGTAAATAGCCTTGTTGATCATGTAGAACAACAAGATATGAACTCAAGGATTATTTGGAGTACCTTAGCTATTCTATAAATACTATAACATATCTATAACAGTGTTATGATGTCCATTGGAGCTATCTCAACTCATAAGTACGATGTAGACATCGTAAATAGCCTAGTTGATTATGTAGAACACCATTATCCATATTCAACGATAGTATGGAGTAACGTAGAACATCAAGTTCTGAACTCAAGGGCTTTTTGGAGTACCGTAGGTGTAAGAAAAACTGTTACCTGTCTATTATCGTGTACTGATGTCCCGTTGAGCTATTTTAACCGAAAAATACGGTGTAGACATCGTAAGTAGCCTTGTTGATCATGTAGAACATCAAGATCTGAACTCAAGGATAGTTTGAAGTATCGTAGGTATTCTAGAAATACTGTAACTGTAATACGGTCGATTATAGTGTAATGATGTCCAGTAGGGCTATTTCAACTCATAAGTACGGTAGATATATCGTAAATTGCCTTGTTGATTATTTAGAACATCAATATCTGAACTCAAGGATAGTTTGGAGTACCGTAGGTGTTCTAAACAAAACTGAAACATGTCTATTATAGTGTTATGATGTCCTGTTGAGCTATTACAACTCATAAGTACAGTGGAGACATCGTAAATAGCCTTTTTGATCATGTAGAACATCAAGATCTGAACTCAAGTACAGTTTGGAGTACCGTATGTATTCTAGAAATACTAAAATATATCTATTATAGTGTAATGATGTGCCGTAGGGCTATTTTAACTACTAAATTCAGTGGAGACATCAAAAATAGCCTTGTTGACAATGTAGAACATCAAAATCTGTATTCAAGAATAGTATTCAGTACCGTAGGTATTCTAGAAATACTGTAACATGTCGATTATAGTGTAATGATGTCCAGTGGAACTATTTTAACTCAAAAATATGGTGCAGACTTCGTAAGTAGCCTTGTTGATCATGTAGAATAACAAGATCTGAACTCAAGGATTATTTGGAGTACCTGAGGTATTCTATAAATACTATAACACATCTACTACAGTGTTAAGATGTCCATTGGAGCTATCTCAATTCAAAAATACGGTGGAGACATCGTAAGTAGCCTATTTGATTATGTAGAACACCAATATCTGTATTCAAGGATAGTATGGAGTACCGTAGGTATTCTAAAAATACTGTAACATGTCTATTACAGTGCAATTATGTTCCGTAGAGCAGTTTCAACTCATAACAACAGTGGAGACATCGAAAATAGCTTTGTTGACCATGTAGAACATCAATATCTGTATTCAAGGATAGTTTTGAGTACCGTAGGTATTCTAGAAATACTGTAGCATGTCGATTATAGTGTTATGATGTCCTGTTGAGCTATTTCAACACAAAAGTACGGTGGAGACATCGTTAGTAGCCTTGTTAATCATGTAGAACAACAATATCTGAACTCAAGGATAGTTTGGAGTACCGTAGGTGTTCTAGAAAAACTGTAACATGTTTCTTATAGTATAATGATGTGTCGTTGAGCTATTTCAACCGTAAAATACGGTGGATACATCGTAAGTTGCCTTGTTGATCAGGTAGAACATCAATATATGATTTCAAGTATAGTTTGGAGTACCGTAGGTGTTCTAAAAAACTGTTACACATCTATTATAGTGTAATGATGTCTCGTTGAGCTATATCAACCCAAAAATACGGTGGAGACATCGTAAGTAGCCTTGTTGACCATGTAGAACATCAATATCTGAACTCAAGGATGGTTCGGAGTTCCGAAGGTGTTCAAGAAATACTGTAGCATGTCGATTTTAGTGTAATGATGTTCCGTTGAGCTATTTCAACCCAAAAATTTGGTGCCGACATCGTAAATAGCCTTGTTGATCATGTAGAACAACAAGATCTGAACTCAAGCATTATTTGGAGTACCTTAGGTATTCTATAAATACTATAACATATATATTACAGTGTTATGATGTCCATTGAAGCTATGTCAACTCATAAGTACGGTGGAGACATCGTAAATAGTCTTGTTGATTATGTAGAACACCAATATCTGTATTCAAGGATAGTATGGAGTACCGTAGGTATTCTAAAAATTTGGAGTATCGTAGGTGTTCTAGAAAAACTGAAACTTGTCTACTACAGTGTTCTGATGTCCCGTAGGGTTATTTTAACTCATAAGTACAGTGGAGACATCGAAAATAGCCTTATTGTTCATGTAGAACACCAATATCTGTATTCAAGGATAATTTGGAGTACCTTAGGTATTCTAGAAGTACTATAACATGTCTATTGTTGTGCTATGATGTCCATTGGAGCTATCTCAACTCATAAGTACGCTGAAGATATCGTAAATAGCCTTGTTGATCATGTAGAACATCAAGATCTGAACTCAAGGATAGCTTGGAGTACCGTAGGTGTTCTAGAAAAACTGTTACATGTCTATTATAGTGCTATGATGTCTCGTTGAACTAGTTCAACTCATAAGTACGGTGGAGACCTTGTAAATAGCCTTGTTGATCATGTAGAACATCAATAACTGAACTCAATGATAGTTTGAAGTACCTTAGGTATTCTAGAAGTACTATAACATGTCTATTGTTGTGCTATGATGTCCCGTTGAGCTATTAAAACTCATAAGTAATAGCTCAACGACATCGTAAATAGCCTTGTTGATCATGTAGAACATTAATATCTGAACTCAAGGATTGTTTGGAAGGTGAGATTTGAAGCAATGAACCATTTTGGGATATATTTTATTATTTTTCAATGAATAGTCCTGAAAGATTTTTCTTCTTTTTTCAATCATAAGCAGTTCTTTTTAATTTACCTTACCTTACCAATCAGACCAAGGCCGGTGTGGTCTCTGGTGTACACAGAAGTTGTCTCCATTGTAATCGGTCCATGGCTGTACTTCGCCAGCCTCGCTGTCTGTCGCCTTCTACTTGATCGATCCACCTTGCTCGTTGCGCGCCTCTTCTTCTTGTACTCGTCGGTTCATTTTCGAGAATCATTTACACAGGGCTGTCGTCAGTCATCCTTACGACATGACCAGCCCATCGTAGTCGACCGATTTTTGCGATTCTTCCAGCAACTGGTGAAATTCGTGGTTCATTCGCCTCCTCCACGTTCCGTCTTCCATCTGCACTCCACTGTAGATTGTACGTAGCACCCTCCGACCAAAGACGCGTTGGTCATCCACTAGCAATGTCCATGTTTCGTGGCCGTAGAGAACAACCGTTTTTTTAATTTATAAACATCAGATTCGTTACCCTGCCTTGTTGAACTTCCTTTTTTTTCTTCTTTGAAATAAGAACAGAAGTCGATTCCAAGCAAACAGAAACAAATATATGAATTATCAGTCCATCAGTCAGCTTAGTGACTGATTTGGGCTAGTGACCCAATTGCATTCGGGCTAATGCCGTTCGGGCTTATGGCATTCAGCCTAATGACCCATCACCTTGTTATTTAAGTTTTAATGATTCTCTACAATTCCTTTTCGAAAGCAATATTTCAAAACAACCGGTGGATTTTGAGCTTTGATGTTTTGAAAAACTTATATCCAGATAAACATACGCCCTTTTCAAAAGTAAGTCTTGTGTCGCATGGATATCACCGGTGAAAAATACACCATCGAAGAAATGCGAAAAGTTTCATCCAAATCGTGGCAGATTTGCTCATATTAAAAAAAAAGGTTCACCCATCGATATGACTTGCTCAAACCAAGGATCGTTTACCTTTCTTAGACACATCAAGAATCCCTTAAAAATGATCATTTTATTAAAGGTTTATATCATTTCGATTTTCATTTCAGTGCGGTGACTCACCTTGTGATTTGACGGCCATTCCACGGGAAAAAGTGACACGGGTAAGTACGGCGTCGTTATCAACCTATGTCTACCTCCGCTATGATCCAAATCAATAAACACGAAATTGCTAGCCAATAATTAGCGTTGAAAATGTAATTAGAGGTTCTATCGGGGATATCGAATTAATGAAATCAATTCATTGCCAGCGTTTAGCGTGCTTGATGATAGTATATTGCTAGATAAAGTTTCAATTTTTCATCATCAGCATAATTATCCTTAACTCATGTTTCCAAACATTGACTCGCCAGTTTTGATTAATGTTCGAAATCTATTAGAATATCCAATTGGCTAACGAGGTAAAGTGACTCAGAGCCCATATCAATAAAATATGATTAAAGTCCGAAAACAGTGAGGGTAATTAACACGGCAGCGATCAAAGTTGCTCACCGAATGGGATTAATGAATCATTCATCAGCATCGTTACCCTCCCAAAATGTGCTGCCACCGTGAATTATCCAGTACAGTAGGAAAGCACACACAACCAAACTGAATAATCGAACTTCCTACCCCTCCAAGCGCACAAACCGACAAACGAAAAAACGTCCTAATTGGGTTACCATTAGGAGCTACTTACCCACCCCCTCTACCCCACTTCCACTCTGCTTACAATAATTCACCGCTCAAAACAGACTCAATGAATGAACGGAACTCAACGACGACGATCAAGAGAGTGGACTCTCATCCTACCATCACGGAAGGCTCCATGTCTATTCACATTGATTTGCACTCGTTCTTTTTTTCTCATCCAATCCAACGAACAATGCTCACAACCAGGATTCGGTCAGAACAAACACCAAACTCCCATCCATCTTGCAATGCGCCTCCAACGGTCGTCCGTCGAACCGTGGAACTGTGGCTAACTTTCGGGCCAACACGTGTGAATGATGAGCAAAGTTGATCCGCACGGCGGCTAACTGAGTGATGATGACGAGGTGGCAAAATGGATCGAATAAGTTGCTGCAAATGTCGGCACATTTGGTTAATTCCGTTAGTGGGTAATGCATTGGAGGAGTTGAGCAATTAATGGCCTATGCGAGACAGGAAGGGAACATTGGGAACTGAGTGATTTTCTAATTCGGAATGTAGAGTTTCTAATGCAGAATATAATTTCAACATCGAGCAAACTAAAACGTTCAAACCGCAGCATTCCTCCACAGAGTCTTTACACGAATTTCCGAGTCCCCGACCCATGCATAGCCCGTTAAATCCGACGAATTTCCATCGGCAAATTGAAAACTAATCAGAGCAACCACTGCTCGCTGGCTCGCACACGTTTTCATTTAACCGACAACCCAATTAGCAGCCATCCGAAACAGTGCAAACCCCCCGTTACGAAATGAAAACCCGATAAGGTCCTTCTCCTATCGCAACCCTCTCACGCCCGACGACGACGACGACGACGACGGAGACGCGAGCCAAGTTTGGGATCGATTTTCTAATTTTAGGATTTTCCCGCTTTGATGATGGTTCCGTTCCGTTTCGAAACCTAGAACGAACGAGATCGATGGCCTTTTTCGACAATGACGACGACGACGACGACTAAGACGATAAACACAGTTGAACGACCACCACCACCACCACCAGTCTTCGAAAGGCGCACTTGGCAATCGGAGTCTCGATTATGATGCGGATAGATGCGGTCGAAACTTTGACTGCCGTCTGTCTTGGCAGCGAGTGGGAAACTCACAAATGAAAAACGAAGTTTGCATGTTTATGAGTTATCTTGTTGGGAAAAGATGAAAGGAAGTCATGAGTTATCGTCTGTCAAGGGATCGATTTTCGGTCGATGCCGGTGTCGGAGTCGGCGTTGGAGTCAATGTCGGATTTTCTATCACCGACTCTTTGATAAATCTAACTCGTCTAATTACACTGATGGACCCTTCTTCTTTTTTCTTCTTCTTTTAGCATTTCAAGCTTATTGCTTTCACAATTCGCTTATTGCTTGCTCTCAACTTAGTGTTCTAAATTAATTAGGTTAAGTTGTCCGTTGTAATACAATATATGCTCGATGTTTAGTCTGTACAACCTTCGGTTGAAGACGGTGTAAATGTCTATTTTAAATGCCCTTCCACAGTTGTTAATTGAGAGCTTTCGATGCCAAGTACCATTTTTGCATTAGTATGATTGTGTGGCAAGTACAATCATACGCTATGCCCAGGGAGTCGATTAATTTTCCTAAACGAAAAATGCCTAAACCAGACCGGGAATCGATCCCAGCCACCTACAGCATGATGTTGCTTTGTAGCAGCGCCTTTACCGATTGAGCTAAGGGAGGACCCCATTGATGGACCCACAATTACTATAAAAAGTGTATCGAAAAGTAGTTTGTAGGAACATACAAACAGTAATTACTCTAAAATGGCTTAAATTTTTTTAATTGTGTTTTTCGGTGACATGTTTGTTTACTTGTCAATAACAGTTGTGCGATTGCTTTCGGTAGAGTCGATCGTTTCAAAGATGATTTGAATTGATCTGGACACGCGAAAGAAAATTTTGCACATTTGGTGCTCGGAAAAGGGTTCCAGTACGACCAAATGGCAAAACGGGTGAAAGTGAACCACACCAGTGTCAGAAATGTAATCGAAAAGTTCGGTGAGACCATTTTACGTGAAAGATTTGCCCATATTGAGGGTCTTTGAGTTCTTTCTTCGTTTTATTTATCAATTCCTCCTCAGTTTTCGCGACATAATTGCTGGAGTAGATCTTACGCTTCAGGTTGGCCCAAAAATTCTCGATGGGACGCAGGTGGGGGACGTTGGGCGAGTTCGCCGATGCCAGATCCGGCCAGAACACCGCGTCTTCGCCCTTATGGTATTTCTTGATGACTGACGCAACTTCCGGCAGGAATTTCGTACTATAAATTTCCCCGTTCACGGCCAGTCCGGAGCGAAAGAAGAGCGGCGTTGACATCCCCTTCTCGCTGATTGTCAGCCACAGCAGCACCTTCTTGGGGAACATGGTTTTTGCCATCACGGTTAGAGTTCGACTGATAGAGCTGTCAAATTTGGTCTGCTGACTCATGGGTTACTATGATTGGTGCTGCATGGGTAGTTTTGTCAGTGCGGGCACAGAGAACAGACATTGATGTCCATATACCTTTTCTGGAAAAACGTGTGTAAAAGTTAATATGGGCAACCACTATACAAAGCAAGTGCAGAGAAAAACAAACAAAAAATGTCAGGTTATGTGCTAGGGTTTTTATCGATAAACATTTACCTGACAGTTATCACACAACTGCAGCGCCGCCTACCAGGAGCATAACGACATACATTTGAAATGTCGGTTTAAAGTTTTACACAAGTAGCAGACCGAAGATGAACGTCTGTTCTCTGTGGTGCGGGTAAGGTGGTTTACCATGAAAAATCGGCATTTTTTGTCGATTCATTTAATGCAAACGTTACGAGTTGTGTACTTTAGGATTCAAATTATCCACCACATCTGGTACATATGAATTTGACGATAACATAAGCCGGTTATGTTCGTCCCGCAAGAACATAGGTACATTCTGGAAAGTTTCATTGTCATATACACCGTGTCCAATGTATTCTCATACACTTTTCCCTTGCATTGGTGTCGTGCAACTACTCAACATGCTTCACGTATGTGTTGGTGTAGTTTTGCACTATGTTTATACAAACGCTTTTAAGTTATGTCCGATTGTTTTCATTCGGTGTTTATCTTTTACCAGCGATGAAGGAGTTTCGTGCTGTGGTGATAAAAAAAAGTTTTTGAAAGGTGAGTGCCCGGGCGCTATTTTCAGAAAATTTGAAAAACCTCGGAGTAAAGCGGGATTTTGTGTACCGAACCATCCGAAGCTACCGTGACACCTGCTCGTTGGATGACCGGAAGAGATCCGGTGCGGACTGCACGAGTTGTTAAAGTGGTCAGGGAACGGATTAGACGAAAATCACAGCGCTCTGTACGTAAAATGGCCGCAGATCTGAATGTTTCGAGATCGTCAATGAACAATGACCTCGGATTCCAAGCTTTCAAGAAACGCAAGGTTCACGGAGTTTCGGAACCTTCCAAGCAGAAACGACTCGAAAGAGCGAGTCTACTTTTGTCGCGGCACGGCGGGGAAGAATTTATCTTTTCCGACGAAAAGTTATTCGTCTTGCAACAATCCCACAATGTCCAGACCGACAGATTGTGGGCTCTCTCTTCGAGAACTGTTCCAGAGAGTGATAGGAATATTCCACGGTTCCCAAGTGCTGCTTCAGTGATGTTTTGGGAAGGAATTTGCAAGCGAGGCAAAGTACCACTGGTTTTCATCGAAAAAGGCGTTAAAGTGAATGCCGTATATTATAAAACGGAAGTTTTGGAGAAAGTTGTCAAGCCATATGTACAAGAGGTGTTTGAAGATGATCACTATGTGTTTCAGCAGGACGGAGCGCCATCGCAAACTGCAAATCTCATTCAGGGCTGGTGCCGAGAAAATTTGACCGAATTTTTGGACAAGAATGAATGGCCTCCCAGTTCACCAGATCTGAGTCCCTTGGATTATTTCGTATGGTCATACATGCTGGCGAAGGTAAATGACCACAGGGCGTCTAATATGAACCAATTCAAACCCGTAATCAAACGAACTGGGGACGAAATGCCGATGGAAGTCGTGCGTGCCGCCTGTGACGGTTTCGAAAACGTCTGGAGCTGGTCAAGAAGGTTAAACGCGGTGTTATTCCAAAACCTATGCGGTAGTTGATCAGTATTATATTGCAATATAATGGGTAAAGTTATCAATAAAATCTGGATTATCGATTTCAAATAAATAGAGTTTTATTTTGTATGAGAATATATTGGACACGGTTTTTTTTTTTTTTTTTTTTTATTTTTTTTTTTATAAAAAAATTTTTTTAAAAAAAACCCCCCCCTTTCCCCCCCCCGGAAAAAATATTGGTTTTTTTTTTTGTATTAACCCCACTTTTTTTTTTAAAAAACGCTTTTCTCCCCCCCCACTTTTAATCTTCTCAAACAGATTGCCCCCCCAAAATATTTATTTATTTATTATTCTTTATTAAAGAGACTTTCAGCCGTTGGCTGGTTCGTCTCTTACCACCGAAATGTCGTTTTTAATGTTTACGATGTCTTTTGAGTTAAACTGCATTTTTAAGCTTTTTAAAAAGAAATCCACCCGTTGCGACACAAACATGTTGAGTTCGTCGATAATGCTTTCGTCGAAGTCCACAACTTTCACTATCTTGGCTTGTGTTATATGAGACATCTGCCCGAAGCTTACATACAGCAACCGATGCACAATTTCGAAGAGATTCGATTGAAATGTCACTTAGTTCTGCATCAACCAGGTTAGCGTCTGAATTCACCATAAAAGGTGACATGTTCCTATCAGTGCAGTTGAATTTTTCTTTTTGAAGCTCCTCGAATTGGTTATGATGTTCTTCTTGCTGTATTGCTGTACCTTCATCGGATGCTTTGTAACGATGTGCTGTTTCAAGCTGCTGAACTTCCGATAGCTTATGCGGAAACCTCTTTTAGTGCATGTACAATCGCTTTGTCGAAGTGTTTTTTGCTTTCATGCACTTTCGTTGAAGCCCGTCAACATATCCCTCAATCAATTGATGGCAGAAGAAACATTTGAGAATTTCCACCATTTTTGTCGACGCTGTAGAATACCAAACAACTCCTCCACATAACAACGGTCTGCCTTAAGATTAAGCAGAGCTTCCTGCCCTTCCGGATCCATGAAGTCGTCGATAATTTATACAAATTTTAACACAAAACTTTAATTAAACCGATCGCAAACTCCACGAGCGCTGCCGAAAAAACAATGTAAGCGTTTTTTTTTTTTCTTTTTTATTAATTTGACAAACTGACAGTCAGATGGTGAAAGATGCTGAGTGTTCAGCAATCTGGGCAAAGTACAAACCAAGTTGCTGATTTTCAGTAAAACGTAATATTGCTGATGGCAAATCATTTTGATGAAATCCTTGATCATTTTTTGGTGTGATTTGGATATGATTTCATTATCTCCAATCCACTCGAATAATGGAGGAATCCAGGTAATGCAAAAATGAGGTTAAACGTCGTAGATGGCGCTCTTTCAAAATGTTTTTTTTTTTAATATTTTTATTCGTCATCAACCGAGTTTGTAGACCGGTTTGTTACATAGAGCTGTCTAAGCAAAGTAAAGCCTGTCCACGTTGATTTCGGATACCAAAATAATAACAGCAAAAAAAAAACTACACACAACAAAACCGATTGTTTATTTTACAATATACATTAGAAACAGTTGATTATATCTACATTAGAAACAGTTGATTAAGATGTTAATTCTTCTTTCTGTAAAATTGTCGAACTTTTTGTGGTAAACCCGCCTACAGATTCCGTATGGTATCCTCAGATACGTCCGCCGTGACAATTCTCCATCTTCTTTTGAAATCATTGGTACCATTTGCTTTCTTCTTAGTTTCGAAGAGTTTCCGCTTAACTAGAGCCCAGTAATTCTCTGTTGGGCGAAGTTCTAGACAGTTTGGTGGATTGGCTGTTTTTGGCACGTATTTGACCTTTTGTATCTTATACCATTCCAGGAGGGATTTCGCATAGTGACAAGAGGCAAAATCAGGCCAAAACAGAGCTGGAGAGTCGTGGGTTCTGATAAACGGTAGCAACCGCTTTTGCAGACTGCAGACATTGTTTCTCGTACACATCCTTATTGATAGTGCCGGTAGCGACGAACCTTTTATATTTTTGACTTCGTATGGCCTGCCAAATCAAATACTTCTTCGGAAATTTGGACACCTTGTTTGTCCGGAAATGCTTGGCAACGGTGTTCCTTTGCATTGTGGTATAAGAAACCAGACCCGGAAGCTGTTTAAAGTCTTCGAGTACGTATGTTTCGTCGTCTATTATGATACAAGAAAATGTTTGCAAAAAACTGGTGTAAAGCTCCTTAGCACGACTTTTTGCAGTCTTTGCCTCTCTCCTTGCTCTTCAGTCCTTGACTCTGCTTCACTTTTTGTACGTATGATTTTGACTTCCCAACTTTGTGAGCCACATTTCGCACAGAAAGATTACGATTTTTCTCAATAATGGCTACCATCTTCTTGTCCATTTGTCCGGAGCATACTTTTCGATTTGTTCCACTTCCAACCTTCCGATCCACAGTCAAGCGCTGGTCAAATGATTTACAAACACAAAACACGGTACTTTTCGGTAGTTTAAGTTTCTTGGCAAGATGGTGTACCGATACATTCGGATTTTGCTGCCAATCGTTTGCGCACTTTCACTTGATTCGACGCCATTTTACTGAATTTAACAAGAATGTAAACATGTGGAGAGTTTCAGCTGTCATAGCTGTCATATGAGTGAAACGTTTCAGCGATCCGTAAAATAATTCGAAATCTACACTGAAAAAAAAGTGGCCGAAATATAACGTGGACAGGTTTTAATTGGTGATAAAAAGATAAGAAAATCGACGATAATGACGATACTGACCAACTCCATACACTTTTAAAAATTAGCTAGAAAGTTATTATCAATAGTACGACGTTTAAAGTCTGCATCCGCAATAATCCGGACACCTCAAAACATGAATAAAACATAAATTTCGCATTATATTTCCGTCGTAGTTGTTTATTTCAGATTCATAGAATGTGTCTCAACAATTCGTGAAGACAAAACATGGTTATTCGGTATTTGCATAAAAATTTCGAACTTTGCGCTTAACTCCGTCCATTAGGGTTTGTACAGACTCTTCAGAAATCGTAGAAGCCATCTTTGTCCAAATTTGCTGGAAGTGTTTGATGTCTTTGATGCCTTGCTTCTTTCCAGAAAGCTTCCGCTTCATCAGAGCCCAATATCTCTCGATTGGTCGTAGCTCTGGGCAATTTGGCGGGTTTGAGGTTTTTGGTACAATGTTCACTTGATTTGCTTGGTACCACTCCATCACAGTTTTAGCATAGTGGCATGATGCCAAATCGGGCCAGAACAAAGGTTTTTCTTTGTGACTTTTGATGAAGGGTAGCAATCGCTTCTGCAGACACTCTTTCTGATAGATCTTCTTGTTGATTGTGCCTGTACTGACGAAAGATTTACTCTTTTTGCCACACGTGCAAATTGCTTGCCACACAAAGTATTTTTGGGGAAATTTCGATGCCTTCTTCGTTCTGAAATGCTCAGCTGTAGCATTTCTGGCCATAGCAGAATAAAAATCCAACCCTGGAAGCTGCTTGAAATCCTCCAGGACATAAGTTCCATCGTCCATAACAACGCATGAAAACTTCGTCAAATATTCGCAGTACAAACGTCGAGCCCGTGATTTTGCTGCCAAGTTCTGTTTGTCGTTGCGATTTGGAACTGTTTTTACTTTATACGACTTAAGTCCCAAACGTTGTTTTGATTTTTGGACAAAACCAGGCGACATCCCTATTTTACGAGCCACCGTTCGAATGGAGAGATTTGGGTTTTTCGTTAATATCCTTTTCACCTTTCGGTCCATGACAGGATCAGCGTGTCCAATGTTTTTGTCACTTCTCGGTTTCCTCTCCACCGTCAAACGTTCCTAAAAATGATTTGAGCACATCGTGAACAGTGGATTTAGGCAAATCCAATGTTTTTGCAAGGTCCCGTATTGACAAGTCAGGATTTGCCGTACGCCCGTACACAATTCGCTCGCGCACTTGTTTTTCTTACGTCGCCATCTTGAATACTAAACATGAAATGTAAGCATCAATCATAGTCTTTTCTATCATAGACTCTCAGCTATACCACAGTTTCATTTCGAAAGTTACAATGATTTGAAGGTGTCCGGATTAATGTGGATACAGACCTTAACCTCATTTTAGCTTTATTTACTTGGATTTCTTAATTGCAATGTTAAGTTCTACAGTAAGCGGAATATTGTAATTTGTGATATTAAATTTAGACGAAAATTAAAGGCAAAGAATGGAGAGCCTCCCCCGTCCCTGTTTTGAATGTTAAGAAGTTGATATTTAGATCATTTCAAACACATTAAAAAAAGTTGAAAAGGAGAATGTAAAATATCAAAATTTCATATATTTGTTCAACTTTCCATGGGAAATTCATTCCTTTCCCAAACGTGGTTCGCTCTGTCCAAAAAATGTTCCTCTTATCGTTGTCGGTGCGGCTATATGGTGCAAGCATGTTCTACCGATGTCGGGAATAGCAAAGCAGATGCACACTGCACCGGTTTTCCATCAAGTTTAGATGAACGAGGACATTGCAAAAAGGATAGAAATAAATAATGTCGTGAAATAGAGATGAAAAATTGTCGGGACAAAAGAACCGGACAGATTTTCTCTGTGTTTTCCCCCACAGCAGCATCGGTTGGCAGTATGTAGCCAACGGAATTCCATTCGGACACAAATGGACACGAGCAGACTGGAACAGCAGTCGAGTGACTGACATATTTTAGCAATCGTAGTGAACATTGAGTTTTTTTTTTTTTCCTTGAGAAATGAAATATTGATCGGATTTCTGGTTTCGGGTTTGATCTAGTCCCAGTTGGATAACATCGTAGACCGACGATTAGACTTGGCTCCCCATCCAAGAACGGTCAGTAATTGAATTCCATCGTAATTAATTGTCGTAAAATCACATTAATAATCCCTCGCATCGCATCGCACATCTACTGCATTATTCACAAAGTGAATCGACCCCAACGATAAAAGTTAGAACATCCACGGACGAACGGACGAACGGACGAACCGTGTTCAGTGCCAGAGTGGTGTGACAACGGTCTACGTTCCGCCTGCCAGAAGCCTGCCCCATGCATCATATTCATATTCATCGCTTCATGGTTAAAAGGCGAAACGACCGGCCGGTGGGGGATAATTTGTTTATCCTACACCAGGGATTAATGAACGGAGGTGTTGAAGCCGGGACCGTGTTCCGTGAAAGTGCAAACATGTTGACCTATGACTCCGGGAAAAATACGAGCAGCAGAAGGATTATGCTACTTTACTGCAACGCAAATCCCTTTAATTGGCGACTTTTGACTCGTGAAATGAGTGCTGCAACGGATGTAGCCAAAGCTTGTTTTAGTCATTAGCAGCAATGAATGAGTGGTCCCTATTCGTCGTACCAGATTTTTCGACAAGATTCATCGGTTATCGATTTCGGTTTGATTTAGCAACCTCATCCGGCATTTGCGTGTGGAATAGTTCCCCCTGGTTCTTGAAGGTAGAACCACAAACTATGATATATATGATCCATTTTCCCAAAAAAAAATAACAACTACGGCCAAATGGAAAATGATTACCCCCAAACGAGTGAACCATTGCCAAGTCGGGGCAAGGTCATGCCCAAAAACTCCCGCACAGATGGGTTCCGTGTTTCTGCCGGGTGAAATATGAAGACAGACCGGGCAGGCCACCGACGACCCCGTCACCTGAGACTGCAACCGATGGTTCATATTTCAAGTTTTCAATTACGGCTTTCCGCCTCGTCTGCACACAGGCGGAATGTGCTTCAAATCGAATACATATGTGAACCCACATGCCTTCAGCCAGCAGCGCGGTGGATATCAAGACTTGGGAGAGCACCAGTCGAACCGCAAAACAAATTATATTTTCTGGGTAAGTGGAAAACAAAGCCGTGTGGGTTCCGAATTTGATACAACGAAAGAGAACTGAGGGTTATCGATGTGGTTTTTCCTCTTTCGACCCCCTACCGCCCACTCCGAAGCACCGACGACGTGGCCGACATGTGAAAGCATTAAGCCAGTTTTCAACTTCCACGTCAAATATCTGTCGAAGTTAACATGGAAAATCAATTGACGTAAGCCCGTAGGGAAACTTCGATCTAAAAATTCTTCAGAACTGTGTTTCAAACTGTTTTCAGGTATTTAAATAACTGAAATAGTGCGTCATTTAGGATGTTTGTTCTTCAAATGACTCGTTTCGACTCATTCGACTCGCAGAATAGGCCCAATTATCCAACAGGGAAGGATCGATTAATGCTAAGGCTAAAGACGTGAAAAGTCACTGTTCACCTAAGTAGCTGGATTAAGTAGAATATAACTTACAATTTAGTATCCAGCTAATGCATAAGGTGAACAACTTATTACTTATATTATAAGTTTAGGAAGACTCTGCAAATTAAGTAATTTAAGTTATTTTAAACAGATAAATTCTAGACACCGACTTAAATCAGATCGATGTTTTAGATATGTCGACTTGTCAATCCCAGTCACATTTACTCATATATGAGTGACTCCATTTTTGACAAAAGTGAGTCAAAAACGATTCAAAATTGAGTTAAATTAACCCGCCGTGTGTAATAAATTAAAGAGAGCGAGACAGGAGAGAATCTCTCATTGTTTGATTCGCCCTATTGGAAAAAGTTCATAGAATTCCATAAATTCCTTACTGAAATAGTTATCGTGGATAAACAATTCACTCTTCACGATCTGAATGCTTGTTAGCTCTCATCAATTATCTAATGTCGTTTTCGGTTATTGCCAGTGCGGAACTGGGTTCGCCCTAGGTTCGCTTTTTTTTTTATTTTCCCTCCCCCCCCCCCCCCCCCCCCCCCCCCCCACTTTCCCTTTTCTTTTCCCCCCCCCACCCCAAACCAACCCCCCAAAAAAAAAATTTTTTTTTTTTTTTTTTTTTTTTTTTCCCAACAACCCCCCCCCCCCACCTTACCTCCGTCCTTTTTTTTCGTATTTCAGCCCAACCACCCCACCCAAGGCTTAAACCCAAAAACACACAAACCTTTTTTACCGTTTGCTCTGGTCCCGGTGTCGCCACTAGCATTTTCTGTCTTGACATTTGTGTCACTGTCAAAGAATATGGCAAGTGGAGACACATATGTTAGATGTTAAGACGGATCTGTTTAAGCATATATTTTGACAGAAATGTTAGACTTTTAAGCAGACATTTTTTAACATAATGATGATGAAATTCAAAATAATACTACAAAAAGTGTCAATTCATTGAATTTGTTTTCAGAATCTCCAACTTTACTCTACACGCTCACAATTTCAGGATCGTGTACTGCAATTGTTTTAATTTAATAAAAATGTCTTAACAAATCTGTTTGAGCTAATCCCAGCATCAATAAAATGTCAATTTGTTTGCCATATGTTAAGATAGATCTGTCAAGACTGAAAATTCTAGTGGAGACACCGGGTCCTTTTTTCATCTTTCATTTTTGCACCCTGTAGCACACAGAAACAAAGAACCACCCCCAATAAAAAAAAAAAAAAAAAATAACAAGCGGCGTATTTTTTGAAAAAAATTATATTTTATTTGCACCCCCCAAAACCCAAAAAAAAACCCCACAAAAAAAAAAACTTTTGTTTCCCCCCCCCGGTGTTGTATTTGTTGTTGTTAAACCCGCCAACACCTGTCATCCTGTCAATCATTCAACAACAAAGATCAGACGTTTTTCAGAGATCGCAGATTTTTCACTAACTAACTGCCATGGATTGGTTTGACCAAATAATTTTTACAGCTCGTAGTGCGTCGTTAGCAGACGACGAAAAATGCATTTTATTTAAACGGTATCAGATAATGCTGATTTATAATTTCGCAGCGGAAAAACAAGAGCCGAAACGGATAGGGTCACGTCCTGGAAGACGCCCCAACGTCAGCCGTGATTTCCGTTTCGATTATCAGAAGCTGTTCCACGACTACTTCAGCGACACGCCAACCTACGACGAGATGTTCCTGGACATTATGCGACAACTAGAGTCATCTGATGACTTTTTCCAGCTAAGTTGCGATGCACAACTAGTTCTCTCGACGAAAATGTGAGGATTTGGGAGTCAACCAGCGTGCTGACCTTGAGGCATTTTTGCAAAGCTATCCTGAAAACTTACGATCCATAGTATTTTCGTCCCCAAACACCGGAGGAGGTGAAGAAATTGATAGACGAAAGTGCTTCCCAAAAATTCGAAAAAAAATCGCATAAATTCAGTGAACTTCCCAGAAAGTCAGGGAACTTATCAGAAGTTCAGGATAATTCCTATAAATTCAGGAAGCTTCCCAGAATTTTCGTGATTCTCCCTGATATTAAGGGAGCATCCCAGAAAATCAGGGAACTTCCCAGAAAATCAGGGAACTTTCCAGAAAATCAGGAATCTTACCAGAAAATCAGGGAGCTTCCCAGAAGTTCAGGCAACTTTCCTTAATTCCAGATTATTTTCCACAAATCAGGGAATTCGCAATAAATTCAGGGAGTATCCCATGAGTTCAGGGAACTTCTCAAAAGTTGAGGGTTCTTCCCAGAAGGTCAGGCAACTATCCAGAAATTCAAGGAGCTTCCCAGAAGTTAAGAAAACTTATCAGAATTTTTGTGTATTTCTCAGAAGTTTATAGAACTACACAAGATGATCAGGGAAATTCCCAGAATTTTATGGAGCTACTCAGAACTTAAGGATTCGTCCCAAAAGTTCAGGAAATTTCCCTTAATATCATATTATTTCCCAGAAATTCAGGGAATTTTCCATAAATTCTGGAAGTTTCTCATGAGTTCAGGGAACTTCCCAAAAGTTAAGGGTTCTTCAAAGAAGTTTAGGCAACTATCCAGAAATTCAGGGAGCTTCCCAGAAGTTCGGAAAACATATCAGAATTTTTGGTGTATTTCTCAGAAGTCCATAGAACTACCTAAGATGTTCAGGGAACTTCCCAGAATTTCAGGGAAATTCTCAGAAGTTAAGATTTCTTCCCAGAAGTTGCCCAGAAGGCAGTTTCCCTGAAATTCAGGGAGTTCCACATGAGTTCAGGAAACTTTCCAAAAGTTAAGGGGTTTTCCCAGAAGTTCATGCAACATCCCTGAATTTCAGATTATTTCCCAGAAATTCAGGGAATTTTCCATAAATTCAAGTATTTTGACATGAGTTCAGGGAACTTCCCAAAAGTTAAGGGTTCTTCTCAGAAGTTCAGGCAACTATCCAGAAATTCAGGGAGCTTCCCAGAAGTTCAGAAAACTTATCAGAATTTTTTGATGTATTTCTCAGAAATTCATAGAACTACCCAAGAAGTTCAGGGAACTTCCCATAATATCAGGCAACTTCTCAGAAGTTAAGGGTTCTTCCCAGAAGTTCAGGCAACTTTCCTTAATTTCAGATTATTTTCCACAAATTCAGGGAGAATCCTTTGAGTTCAGGGAACTTCTCAAAAGTTAAGGGTTCTTCCAAGAAGGTCAGGCAACTATCCAGAAATTCAAGGAGCTTCCCAGAAGTTAAGAAAACTTATCAGAATTTTTGTGTATATCTCAGAAGTTTTTAGAACTAAACAAGATGATCAGGGAAATTCCCAGAATTTTATGGAGCTACTCAGAACTTAAGGATTCGTCCCAAAAGTTCAGGAAACTTCCCTTAATATCATATTATTTCCCAGAAATTCAGGGAATTTTCCATAAATTCAGGAAGTTTCTCATGAGTTCAGGGAACTTCCCAAAAGTTAAGGATTCTTCTCAGAAGTTCAGGTAACTGTCCAGAAATTCAGGGAGCTTCCCAGAAGTTCGGAAAACATATCAGAATTTTTTGTGTATTTCTCAGAAGTCCATAGAACTACCTAAGATGTTCAGGGAACTTCCCAGAATTTCAGGGAACTTCTCAGAATTTAAGATTTCTTCCCAGAAGTTCAGGAAATTTTCTCCAGAAGGCAGTTTCCATGAAATTCAGGGAGTTCCACATGAGTTCAGGAAATTTTCTAAAAGTTAGGGGTTTTTCCCAGAAGTTCATGCAACTATCTAGAAGTTCAGAGAGCTTCCCAGAAGTTCAGAAAACATATAAGATTTTTTTGGGTTTGCAGAAGTTCATAGAACCACCCAAGATGTTCAGGGAACTTCCCAGAATTTCATGCAATTTCTCAAGAGTTAAGGATTCTTTCCCTGAATTTCAGATTATTTCCAAGAAAATTCAGGGAATTTTCCATAAATTCAGGGAATTTTCCATAAATTCAGGGAGTTTCAAATGAATTCAGGGAATTTCCCAAAAGCTAAGGATTCTTCTTAGAAGTTCAAGCAACTATCCAGAAATTCAGGGAGCTTCCCAGAAGTTCAGAAAACATATCAAATTTTTTTTGGATATAACTACTATGAGAACTTTATGATGTTCAGGGAACTTCCCAGAGTTTCAGGGATTTTCCCAAAAGTTCTGAGAACTTTCCAGAAAATTAGAGAACATCTCATAAGTTCAGAGAATTTTCCAGAAATGTATGAAGCTTTTCAAAAGTTTGTGGATTTTCTTAGGGGTTCAGAGAACTTCTCAGAAGTTATTGGAACTTCCCAGAAGTTAAGGGATCTTGTAGGAGTTCAAAGAACTTCCTTGAAATTCAGGGTACTTCTCAGAAATTCTGAAAACTTCTCAGATCTTCAGGAAACGTACACAAAGATCAGGGAACTTCCCCAAAGATTAGAAGGAAACTCTCCAGAAGATCAGCGATCGTCTCAGACGTTCAGAGAACGTCCCAAAAATTTAGAGAACTTCCCAGGAGTTCAAGGAACCTCCCAAAAGCTCAAAGAATTGCCAAGATGTTCAGGGAACTTCCTATAATTTCAGGCAACTTCTCAGAAGTTAAGGGTTCTGCCCAGAAGTTCAAGCAATAATCCAGAAATTCAGGGAATTTTCTAGAAATTCAGGGAGCTTCACATGAATTCTGGGAACATTCCAAAATTTAAGTGTTCTTTCTTGAAGTTCAGGCAACTATCCAGAAATTCAGGGAGCTTCCCAGAAGTTCAGAAAACTTATCAGAATTGTTTGGATATTTCTCATATGTTCATAGAACTACTATGAAAACATTATGATGTGCAGGGAACTTTCCAGAGTTTCAGGGAACTTTCCAAAAGCTCAGGGAACTTTCCAAAAGTTCAGGGAACTTTCCAAAAGTTCAGGGAACTTTCCAGAAAATTAGAGAACATCTCATAAGTTCAGAGAACTTTCCTGAAATCCATAAATCTTTTCAAAGGTTTACGGATCTTTCTAACGGTTCAGAGAACTTCTCAGAAGTTCTTGGAAATTCCAAGAAATTCAAGGAACTTGTAGGAGTTCAGAAACTTCCTTGAAGTTCAGGGTACTTCCCAGAAATTCAGAAAACTTCTCAGAACTTCAGAAAACGTTCACAAAGATCAGGGAACTTCCTCAAAGATTAGAAGGAAACTCTCCAGAAAATCAACGAACATCTCAGACGTTCAGAGAACGTCCCAGAAATTCAGAGAACTTCCCAGAAGTTCAAGGAATTTCCCAAAGGCTCAAAGAACTTCCAGGATGTTCAGGAAACTTCCCAGCATTTCAAGCAACTTCTCAGAAGTTAAGGCGTCTTCCCAGAAGTTCAGGCAGTTTTTCAGAAATTCAGAGAATTTTCCATAAATTCAGGGAGTTTCACATGAGTTCAGGGAACCTCCCATAAGTTAAGGTTTCTTCCCAGAAGTTCAAGTAACTATCCAGAAATTCAGGGAGCTTCGCAGAAGTTCAGAAAGCTTATCAGATTATTTTGTGTATTTCTCATATGTTCATAGAACTACTATGAGAACTTTATGATGTTCAGGGAACTTCCCAGAAATTCAGGGAACTTCCCAAAAGTTCAGAGAACTTTCCAGAAAATTAGAGAATATCCCATAAGTTCAGAGAGCTTTCCAGAAATTTATTAAGCTTTTCAAAAGTTTGCGGATTTTTCTAGGGGTTCAGAGAACTTCTCAGAAGTTCTTGGAACTTCCCAGATGTTCAGAGAACTAGTACTAGCTCAAGGAACTTCTCAGAACTTCAGAAATGGATCAGGGAACTTTCCCAAAGATTAGAAAGAAACTTTCCCGAAGTCCAGCGAACATCCCAGACGTTCAGAGAACGTCCCAGAAATTCAAAGAACTTCCCAGATGCTCAGGGTACTTCCCAAAAAATCAGGAAATTTCTCCGAAGTCCTGGTATCTTCCGAGAATTTCAGAGAACTTCCCCAAAGATCGGGGAGCTTCCCAGAATTTTAGAAAACGTTCCAGAAATTCAGGAATCTTCTAAGGCTTTATTGAGGATTTGAGAATGAAGAGAGGTTGTGGAGTTGATTTGAGAATGAAGTTGGGAGTTTAGGAAACATTCCAAGGATGTGTCCTTCAGGGAGCTTCCTAGAAGTTCAGGGATCTTCCCAGAAGCTCGACAAATTTTTCAATAGTTCAGGGAACGGAAGCTTAGGGTACTTAAGTTTTAAGATGAACTTTAACTTCTTACTACTCGATCATTTTTCGGACCGAACCAAAACGAGAATCAAAAAATCAATTACTTTTGTAACGTTTAATCGATTTCGCGGAATTTCCACCGTTTCACAATCTTGGAGATTCTAAAAACTTATTAAAAATTTTGCAAATCGACCAACTTTTCAAACAAAATTCAGTTTCTCGTAAATTATTAAACAGTTTGTGATGTTCTTCTTTTTATCATTAAAGAAGGAACAACTGGAAGGCCGAATAACTTCTGGGAAACTAAATCTTCTTCTCAAAGTTCCGTTAATTTCCAGAGAGTTGCTTCTATTCCATGGATGATCAGCAATTTTCTGGAAGTTCAATCAAGTTTCCAGAAAAGTTGAGAATTTTTCGAATATTCTATGGGCTTCTCTGAAGTGGTGGCACTTCTCTTCTAAAAAAAGAGCGAGCAAACTTCATGATTATCGTGAAACTTCCAATAAGTTTATTCACCATCCGAGAAGCTTAATCAGCTTCTGTCAAGTTCATTATATTTCCACCCAATCTTCATAGGTATTTCAAAGTCCATAGTAATTAAGAAAATAATTTTTAAAGAGTTCGTTCAGTTTCTAGAAACTTTTATAAGTTCTGACCAATTCATGTAACTGCCGAGAAGTGTAGAGGATTGTCTAATGCGTACGTAAAAAAAGCGACAAAATGTTCCGGTTTTTCATGCGATTACCCTGCCACCTGGTGGTCGGTCCACCGGTCAGCAGTCACTATATACTAGTTGCCAATATACTGAGAAAATTTGACAGCTCCATCAGTTTGTTTACGGCAGTTATGGCGAGAACAGTTTAACAACTTCGATCTATGGTTTGTTCGTACCGCCTGCTCCATCCGGGCCTAAAAAAGTCGGCCCTCGTGGCCCACTTCGTGTCGGCCGGATACGATCGCGGAAACATCTACAAGATTCTGGCACTTCTGAGGAAGGGAGAGTCAATCGAGCGGAAGCCTGATTCTGATCGTTCGACCGTTCTAAGCGAACGGAGGATTCAACAGAAGCTCAAACGGAAGACGGAAAGCAAGGTGGCTACTTCTTTCCGGGCGTGTGGCTGAGAGGTCGGTGCGAAACGGTCAAGAAGTAATTGGCCAAAATGGATATCCACATGCAGAAGCGTTAGTCCAAGGCCGGCTGTGTCGGAGAACCAAGCGGAAACCCAGAAACAACGGCTGAAGATTCTGGTCAAAGAGATCTTTCCGGCGAAGCGAAACGTGCGGAAGCATGCCAACCCTCCCAACGTGCCCCCCCCCCTTAGGGGTTTTTTATTTTGTGCCCAATCGGATGCTTTTCTAAGCCCCCGCTGGAATTCCTTATGGCGGGAGTGGAAGTATTTTTGTGAAGATTTTAATTTCTGAATGTATAAAATGCAAGAGTGTTCGGTTCTTATTTACCATCCTTCCGAAAATAGTTTTTTTTTAATGCGATCATTAAAAGCTGTAGAATATGCAATTGAATAATAAATATTTTAAAACGATTCCTGTAAAAATCAGAGATTATTCGAACTCTTCCTTCGAGAAATACGAATTGAATCTATCTTCAGGATACCGTCGATTTCCTCCAGAAAGCTAATCAGAACTGCCATAGTAAAATGTATCCTCTCCCCCAGAAGATAAACCTGAATATCCTGATCCCCAGTAAACCTGCCGGAAGTTTTTATAAAACAGGTTTCTCCAAAATTTATCTGTATTTGCGAATGCCAATCATGACCAATCCATCAATGAACCAATTGTTCACTTTGAAGACTTCATTACTGATCATTCTCGAGCAATCGAAATACTATTCGGAATCGGAACTTACCACAAATTAGTCGTAAAATCCACAACAGTCACAATTCCGGGAGCCACCTCATTTCGAACTAGTCAGCGTTTTCCGGAAAATACAGTGGCTGTAGAGAACTAAGAGAACCATTCGTCATTCAGGAATGAAACGAAAAGGCAATTCGCTAGCACCGGGAGCAACTTGAGGTAATTATCAGCATCCGAGGCGAGCAACACCACTTTTTGTCCGGCACTAGCATCACCCGCACCAAGATTGTTCCAAATAGATCAGGTTCAAAATAGATCCGGTATAAAACAAAATTTACAACACCGGTGCAGCGATTTTTTTGCGTTTGGTCTAAAAATAATTAATCCAAACCACGATTTGCACCACCGTTGAAGATGCCCTAAGCCTAGATACGAGTGACAGAGGAAGAAAAGGAGAAGGAGAAGGGGTTAACAAAACATAAATAGATATCTATGTCTAACTCTCTGATCGCTCAGCACAACCCCATCGCCAAATTCTCTAAACGCCATCATGTGCCCACAGGACCCCAAAGCTTAACGCATTTTGAAACGTCTTTCTAGGCTGTTCTTCATTCATGTTTATTTTGGAATCTGATAGAGTTGCCTGACTGTAACTACAATGTACTGTTATCAACACAAACAAAGCTAGTATTGATAATATCTAAACACATACACACGCAGTTTGATTCCGGGTTTCATTCAGCCTGATCCACTCTGAAAATCGCCTACCACACCAACCACAAGCCAACAAATCAGATGATGTAAATCCTTTCATGTGGTCACATAATCGCAGTGCAGCTTGGCTGAACCTCGCCCACAACCGCCCATTTGTTGGCCATTGGAAAGCACATAATCGAGACCACGAATAGTCCCCGATGAGCCGGAAGCACTTCTGGTCTAGTTAGAAAGTTGCATTTGATTGACGACCGATTGTTTCTGGCAAATGTTTATCGATTTGTAGATGTTCTTTTGAATCAGGCACATTTTATCTTTCTTTCAATGACAGCACTGTTCCTACTAGAGGGCGTAGAATAGTTTGGGACACTATTGATAGCTTTTACTCACGATGCAAGTAGAGTAGTAGAATAGACCGAACCACATATTTTGTGCACTAACGTTTTCTTTTTTTTCTTTTTCGTTCATTATGTGTTTCTTTCTTCGGTTTCATTTCTGATTTATTGATGAAAACAATTAACAATTCACCACCACCACCACCACCACAACCACAAAAACCACAAACGAACACATTCTTCGTCGGCACTCGCTTCCGAATGGATTCTAGCAGGACACCACGCACCTTTCCTATCACCAGCACAACTACAGTCACAAATTTCGACCGACGACGCTCACTTCTGCCGCCGCCACTACTAGGACGGAACGAGACGCACAATTTTCCGGTGTCTATCCGCCCAACTACGACCTGGTGCACAACTGCATCCGGACGCTGCCCACTGCCAACGGTGATGGCGCCGACAATAGCAAGGTGAATGCATTATGCACCCTCACCCTCACACTTCCTTGCAAATTATCCCACTATACTAATACTTGCCTTATACTGTAGACTCTAGCTTGACACCAATTCTGAATTACGGTTTGCCGCCCGGTTTTTTAGTGGTGCTTGAATTCTCTTATTCAGGTTTCCTCTCTCACTCTGTCACTCCCTCTCTATCTAGATCTTTCTATCTCATTCTCTTGTGAGTACTCGGCCAGTCCACTTAAATAAAAAAAAAGAGTCAGAATTATCTCAAATTCGTCAAATGTGGATGAGCAACAAGATAAAACATCAACAACATCCATTTCGATAGAGATTTTTCATTAGGGCCTAACTGACAAACGTAAACAATGGCTTCTTCCGCGAATTCCTCGAAATTGAAAATGCGCCATATTAATCCACCACGATCGCTTCGAAGAACAAGAGTCCCTCTATGCGATTGAATCGGTTGCATACAAGGGTACACTTCTCGAGCAATTCATGATTAGGACCAAAAAGCCAATTGTAAACAATGAGTTTAAACGTTAATTTCTCAGAAATCTCAAAACACTGTTGCGAATTTAAAACATGATCTGGTCGATGAATGTTTGCCCTACCATTTGATGTAGTTGGATATCGTAAGACTCCTGTGATTCGTGAGAGATCAACGTTTAAAGTCATTGTTTACAATTGGTTTTTAGGCCCTAATCATGAATTACTCGAGACTTTAAATTTTGAAAATTTTACGGTTGAAGCCACTGATTCCGTTCGTCAGTTAGGCCCAGGGACCTGGCGGGCTGTCATTGTCCTATAGCCAACATCTCTTACTACCAAACGTCAAAAGATTCATTGTTAGCTAATTATCAGTACTGTCAAACGCTAGTAAGTAGGATAGGGTTGCCAGGTCCCTGGCTAGGCCCTAATGAAAAATCTTTGTTGATTTGAATGAAGTCGGTGTTGACTGGCTTGTAACTCTTAACATGAATTAATATTTACATTTCTCGACAACATATTCAAAATGACGTACCTGATTTTGTAAACAAAGAGATAAGCAATGTTTCAAACGTAAATTTCTTTAAACTCTTCACACTCTCAGGCATACTAGCCTCACCATCGTGAAGTCCAATACTTCTCTAACATCATAGTGGTGCTTGTTTACGTGGGAGTGCGAAGAATTCCTAGAAATTTATTTTTGTTTGAGGGGTCGATATTATTTTGATGAATTTCAGTCAAATTTGACCCAATTTCGAACTATGTGGACTTGCCGTGTACAAATGCATATTAGTACTTTTATATAACCAGCTACTTCTTGTGAGTTTCGAAGTTTTGCTTGCAGACTGGTGTTCAAAACTATCTAATTTTACCTTTAGTGTTATGATGCTTGCTTTGAACTTTTCACAAATTTCCGATTTCTGTCCGCGGGTATATTATTTAACTTAACTCACATTAAATATTAGAATAGTTTTATTTGCAACAATTAAGAAGAGTGGCATGTGTAGTTATAATTGAGGAAACTTCATATTGAATCTATAAAAATTAATCAGCTAAATCTAATGGTTGACTAAATAAGAGTATTAGGAGTTTTGAAAGGCATTACTCATTAGATTTTTACTATGATTGTATAGAAAAAAAAAACATCCAGGCTATTTGCAACAACACCACAGAAGTATTTCTGGCAACACTTCTAGCTCCTGACGGTGCCTGTGGTGTAGTGGTAAGCGTGGTTGCCTCTCACCCCAGGGGTCTGGATTCCATTCCAATCGACGCTGTTTGGATTTTCTTCGAATCGTAACAATTTTGGTGTTTCGAGGAATCAAAAGACCTTGATTTTGATTTCTAGAATACTTTAAAACTTTGCTAAAACCAACAATGCTTCTCAGTCCAGTTAGAAAGTTGTTAGGATCGATATGTATAGATCAAGTCACCCGAGTCAGCCGACGGCTGTACGTTATATGAATACATTCACAACAAATTATTCACAAAATGTAGCTCGAAAACCTTGGGTTCTATGGAAAAACTGTCTCTGAGCAAGTTGAAACCCTAATTGTGAAACTTGTATAAGATACTTACTCTGAGAAATTTGTTTTCGTAGGAACGTGAGTCAAAGCAATACATTTGGTTAAGGCTCCAGGTTGTATAAATCTCCATAAAGAAGTTCTTTGATGGCCACCGTTTAGTACATTTTTCTTCTTTTTTTTTAGTACTTTTTTTCAATTTTGTAATCAATTCCGACAATTTGTTTCTTCACTATAAAATGACTGCTCAACAAACAGCTCACAATTAATGCCTTTTAAATTTCGTCGATCTGTCATATGTTCCAGAAAGGCTAACTTGAATTTTCCGTCACGGTATAAGGCAGTCACAACTTCGTCAGCGAAACAATTTCCATCAATCATCGCTCCAATGTCGAAATAGTAAGCAAACTCCACCCTATCATGAAACATTCATGATTTTTTTTTCCATTACCTGCATTACCATCAAAATTCTATTACGAAATTTATTTTAAATATTGAATCCAGTGTTATTAAATAATATTAAAGTGTTATAAAAGATTCAGGAATCAAGAATCAAGAATCGAGAATCAATAATCAAGAGAATCAAGAGAATCAAGAGAATCAAGAATCAAGAATCAAAAATCTAAAATCCAAAAATCAAACATCAACTAGCATCCACTAAAAAGCAAAAATCAAAAATAAAACCCAGTGTCTAATAATCATAAACCGGTAATTCAGGAATTCATTAATTCGTTAAATCTAAATTCGTCAATTCGTTGATTTGTCAATTCGTCAGTTCGTCGATTTGCCAATTCATCAATTCGTCAATTCGTCAATTCGCCAATTCATCAATTCGTCAATTCGTTAATTCTTCAATTCGTTAATTCGTTAATTCGTTAGTTTGTTTATTCGAAAATTGGTATTCTTTACAATTCAAAATTTGAAAATTGGTTGATTCGGAAATTGATGCTTGCAGTAGTTCATAAATTCCTTATTTCGCCAATTCGAAAATTCAGAAATTGGGACACTCAAAAATTTGCTAATTCGGAAACATGGAACCTTAGAAATTCAGTAATTATATAATTCCGAAAATTGGCAATTAAAAAAAATTGGTAATGCATTTGAATTAATTAATAAATTGATCCATTTGAAAATTTGGATGCAAGGAAATCGAAAATTCTGAAAATCAGAACTTCAAAAATTCAAAACTTGGTTTATTCGGAAATGAGTAGGTATGGAATTTCAGAAATTCTGAAATTTGGAAACTCAGAACTCATGAATTCGAAAGTTTAGAGATCGGATCATCCAGAGATATGTGGATTAGAAAACATGAAAATTTTTAATTCAACAATTCAGAAATTCGAAAATTCGTTATCTCATAGGTAATTCCTTATTTCGCTACATCGGAAACTCGAAAAATGGGAAATTCGTGAATTCATTAATCTGAAAACTCAAAATTTCCTTTATTCGGACATATGGAATCAAAGAATCAAGGAATCAAGGAATTACGGAATTCAGAATCTAAAATATGAAACCAAAAATCCAACATCATGAAGCATAAACTAACAAGCAAATATCAAAAAAAAACCCAATATCTAATAAACATAAACCAGTTATTCAGGAATTCATAAATTCGTTTATCGTTAATTCATTAAATCGTATTTCCGTACATTCGTTAACTGCTCTTTTTTTAAATTCGTAAATTCGTAAATTCGTTAATTCGCAAATTCGTAAATTCGTAAATTCTTAAATTCGTTAATTCTTAAATACGTAAATTCGTAAATTCGTTAATTCGTAAATTCGTAAATTCGTAAATTCGTAAATTCGTAAATTCGTAAATTCGTAAATTCGTAAATTCGTAAATTCGTAAATTCGTAAATTCGTAAATTTGTAAATTCGTTAACTCGTTAATTCGTTAATTCGTTTATTCGTAAATTCTTTAATTCGCTAATTCGTAAATTAGCAAATTCGTTAATTCGTAAATTCGTAAATTCGTTCAAATCGTACAATCGTAAATTCGTTTATTCGTAGATTTGTAAATTCGTTACTTCGTAGATTCGTTAATTCGTAAATTCGTCAATTATTGAATTTGTTAATTCGTGGTTTCAGGAATTTGTGGACTCGTGAATTCGTTTAGTTAAAAATTCGTGATTTCGGGAATTATTGAATTCAGGACTCCTAGAGATCGGACATTCGGGAAACCTGGTAACAGGAAATTCGGGAATTCCGAAATTAAGGAATTTGGGAATTTGGGAATTTGGAATTCGGGAATTCGGGAATTCGGGAATTAGGAAATTCAGGAATTTAGGAATTTAGGAATTCAGGAATTTGAGAATTCGAGAATTCAGAAATTTGGGAATTCAGGAATTCAGGAATTCGGGGATTCGGGAATTCTAGAATTCAGGAATCCTTAAATTCGAAAATTCAGGAAATAAGAAATAAGCAAATTCGAGAATTCAGAATTCAAGAATTTGGGAATTCGGGAATTCAGGAATTCAAGAAATCGGGAATTCAGAAATTTGAAAATTTGAAAACCCTCATTCATATACGAAAATTCCAAAAAATCGTATGTTTCGCATTTTTGGAGATTTTAAAATTTGGAAATTTGGAAATTTGAACATTTGAAAATTTGGAAATTTGGAGATTTGGAAATTTGGAAATGTGGATGAAATTTGGATATTTCGAAATTTGGAAATGTGCAAATTTGAATATTTGGATATTAGGAAATTTGGAAATGTGGAGGAAATTTAGATATGTGGAAATTTGGAAATTTGGAAATAAGGAAATTTGGAAATTGGAAATTGGAAATTGGAAATTGGAAATTGGAAATTGGAAATTGGAAATTGGAAATTGGAAATTGCAAATTGGAAATTGGTGATTAGAAATTGGAAATTCGAAATTGGATATAAACAATTGAAAATTGGAAATTGGACATTGGAAATTGGAGATTTGAAATTGGGCATTGGTAATAAGAAATTGGAAATTCGAAATTGGAAAATCGAAATTGGAAATTCAAAATGGAAATTCGAATTGGAAATTCAAAATTGGAAATTGGAAATTTTAAATATGAATTTAGAAATTTGGATATTGGAAATTTAAAAATTTGGAAATTCATAACATTTGAAATTTTGAAATTCAAAAACTCTTTAATTAAGAAATTCGGCAATCCAAAAATTCAAAATTTCAAAAACTATGGGATGCACTTGTTTGATAATTTACGCAATCATGCATCAAAAAATTCAAAAACTTGGAAACTGAAAATCCTTTATTCGGAAACCCAATAAATCGGATATTCAGAATTCGAAAAAAAATTATTATATCGAAATTTTGCAAATTCGGAAATTTGGAGAATCAGAAAGTGTGAAATTCAGAATTCTTTTTACTTTCTGAAATTGCTTTATTCTGAATTGCGAATTCTTAATTTCTTAATTTCCTTAACATTCAATATAAAAAAAATTGAAATCCGTTATTTTTTAAATTGAAAATTCTTAAATTCTATAGTTCTAAGATTCCTTAGTTCTTAAATTGTTAAATTCTCAAATATTTCATTTCGATTCTTTGATTTATAAATCCAGAAAGCTTTAAATTCTTAATTGCTTCAATACATTACTTCATCAGTCCTTCAATTTTTCTGTACTAAAATTAGGCAGCCAAGCAACTATTTAAATCTTTTATCCCTAATATTTTTTTATCAATAGATGACTTCTTTTTATTTATCTCTTCATTTATTAATTTCATTTTCTAATCGGTACTGCATAGATGCCTTCATTTACTATTTTTGTGTTCTCTGATTCATCTCTTCTTCTTCCAATTCTTAAATTCTTCAATCGTTTCGTTCTTCAATTCTTGATTTCTTCATTTCAATTCAGTAATCCCTAATTCATTTAATTCTTGATTCCTTGATTCTAAAATCTTTAGTACATCAATTCATGGTCGAATTCTTTAATTTCTAAATTACTTAATTTTCGATTCTATCGTTCCTAAAATCTAGGGTTCCTTAATTCTTTAACTGATTAATTGTTTAGCTATTTAATTTTCATAATTCTACAATTCTTTAATTTATTTTTCTATCCTCAATTTTTCAATCTTCAATAATTTAATTCTTTTATTTTTTAATTGTTTAGTTCTTTGATTCGTTAAGTCTGTTATTGATCGATTCTTCAATTCCCTAATTCTTTAATTATTTTATTCTTGTTTTCCTTAATATTCTGTGATTCTTTAATTCTTTGAATATTTTATTTATTCATTCCCAATTTTTAACACTTCAAATTTGTAATCCTTTAGTTCTTAAATTCTTCAATTCTTAAATCCTAAAATTCTTTAATTCCTTGATTCTTCAATTTTTTATACCTCATCTCGTTAGCTCATTTATTTCCTAATTCTTTAATTATTTTATCATATGAAATTATGATGTAGATTTATTCTTTAATTATTTAAGTCATCAATTAGTCAGTTCTTAAATTCTCCACTTCTTTACATATTGAATTTTTAAATTTATGAAATCTTTTATGCTTCAGTTCTTTGATTCTACATGCTTCAATTTATTTATTCTTTTTTTCTTTAATTCAGTAATTCTAAAAAATTTATGATTCTCGAGTTCTTTGTTTCTTTAATTCAAACATACATTAATGCTTCAATTCTTGAACACAACATTTTTTTATTCTTTCAGTCCTTCATAATTATGCTTTCATTCCTCAATTCGTTAATAAAACCATTTATTTTTCCTTAAAACTTCATAATTAAATTCCTTTATTCTTTAATTTTTGAATTTTTGAATTTTATATTTTAATGATAATTCTTGAATTCTTATAATTAAATTCCTTGATTTTGAACTATTCAAACCTTTTATTTTTAAATTCATCAATTCATCTAATATATAAAGACTTAAATTCTTACATTCCAAAATTTTTAATATTCAATGGGGCCTGAAGTCAGCAAATACGTCAAAAATAATCCCATTTATAGTTCCAACTTTCAAAATCCAGGTTCCAAATTTCTGCACTATAAACTGAAAACTTTATAGCTGCATGATTTTTTCCAAATTAATGTCAAAATTTGAATTTCAAACATGAACAAAATTAAACTAAGGAAAAAGTAAAGCAAAAGTTGAGACAAAGTTAAGAGTCAGTAAAGTAAAAGTAAAGGAAAGTAAAGTAGAAGCAAAATAAAGGTAAAGTACACGTAAGATAGAAATAAAATAAAAGTAGGTATTAAAATAAAAATTAAGTGAAAATAAAAGTACAGTAAAAGCACCACAAATGAAAAATAACAATAATGTAAAAGTAATCTAAAAGAAAGTTTAAAGCTTTTCATGTTGGTCATCGTTCATTGGAATCAATATTTTTCTCGCAACATGTAGCAAGTACACGTGAAACTCAGCGATTTATCAAACTCGATGTGAACCTTCTGTCTACACCCATCCAAGACAGCCGTGAATGTGCGAAGGCGGTAAAGCAGCGTCTCACACAGAATCCAATTTGCGGAATAGCATAAATTCTTTCCGCCACCAGAAATTGAATTCCGCTCATGAGTCGCTTGCTCGGTCGGTTGGTTACAGACTTTTGATAAACGTCCGCAATCCTACATTTTTGCTCTCACACATTCACGAGTACATATGTCAAGCTATGTGAGCCTTGGGCGGAATGGCGAGACGAACATCGCTCAAGAGGCAAGAGACAAAGCCGTATCAGCAGTGATTCCAAACTTTTCCCCGTTACTCATGATGGCATCGAAATGGGAAATTGATTCCCTTGCCAGTTTTTCCCCCACTGGATTTTAATTTTCTCGTTACGCTTCACGCGAATCCATCCCCAGCCAGTCAGCAGGCATAAATGCCTGTCAAGATGCGATGCCGAATCTCTCCGCCCCTCGATTTATCGCTAATCGAAATCGGGAATGTAAATTCTTTTTTAGAATTCTTCGTTCTTCACCAAATTGAGACTGAAACGAGGCATCCTTCGCTGGCACTTCAGATTGAGCGAAAGAGCCGTGTGCAACAAGCTTGTGAAAAGGTTTTAATGGAAGGGAAGTGGAGAAGCGGTTTCCTTGATCGTCCTTGTCGTCGCCGAGTGGATTGGGAAATTGTTCTGAAGATGAAACCAGCTCCGATTGCTGATTGGGTTCAATTGAGAGATAAGAATTTATAGCGTGCTTGGAAGTTTTACGTTTTTTTTTTCTTTTCTGGATAATTTAAGAACGCAGTCGCCGACTGATGCCCGTAATGCCGGTTAAAATTTACGGGTTCGTCACTTGAGAAAAAATAAGAAGGTACATCCCGAAAATGGGCAAAGCGCCAAGGTCCCATCATATTTCTTCTAAGAAGACAATAATCGATGCATTTCGTCCGAGTCGATGTTGTTTTTCCTAATTGGAATGTTATCCGACAGATGGCGGTCCCAAATCAAACAACACTGACACGTGTGGTCGAAAGACCGAACGATTATGAAACCGCACAAGCATGAGAAAAAATCAATTCCTTCGCCAGAAAGTGAAACGGCAACGTCAGCAGGCAAAAACCGAAAAATCAAGTCTGGGTGGGCAGGAAGGGGAATCAACTGCGATTAAAATTCGGCACACACATGTGGGAATGTTTGGTCAGGGCGAGGTAGACCTTCGTCAACTTTTTTGCCACTTTCTTTAAAAGAGCATTCGAACCAGCTGTTACAAAAAAAAAAATGGAAAATGAAAAAGATCGTTCTTTGCCTGGTTGATTGCGGAAATTTTTATTCGTATTTGGCGACACTTGCTGGCGAGTTTTGGGGAAACGGAAAACAAAAATGGTTGAAAGGTGGACATGTTGCAGCCATCCAGGCGGGGTTTATCTTAATCTGTTCCCATTTGTCACAGCATGTGTCCCTGCCTGCAAATTCGCGGTGCGGTTTCGGGATTTGACGGTCGTATGGCGGTGAACAATGGAATTGAAAGGATGCCATTTGTTTCGAATAATGGGAGCGATTTAGAATTTCAGTGGAGGGGTGGAGTTTTGAATAATTGCCGCTTCTTAACGGTTTCACGGTTGTTTGAAGTTCAATACCTATAATGTTAGTCGAACTGATTTTCTGGGATTTTGTTTTTTCAGCAAAACCAACTTCAGACCCGCTGTAAAACACTGACTTGGCCTGACCGCGTAAGGCCCCGGGAAACCAACAGACAATAGACCCATTCTATTGAAGTGGAGATCTCCGGTCGTGTCAAAAAGTCACCCTTCCCCAGCTTGATTCCTGCCATGCTTCGTATGACCTAAAAATACCCGCCTACAAACTTTCAATTCTATTACGGAAGTCCAAATGTCATCGGTTGATTGGGGCGCTGTTTTAAAATACACTCCCGGCAAGAGAACGAGCCAAAGAAACACCGCCAATCTATTGATTCTTACAATCAATTATTTCTTTGTGTCTTCCCTGGCTCTCTGATGTATTTATACAGGTTGATACTCATAGGCGAACGGCGGATTTTGAAGGGTTTCAATCGGTTTGAGTTAGCGATTGGATTTAAGTCTCCTATTTACAACTCTGACTTCACTCAAAGTCTTTAACGAGGGTGGACTAGGATGGGTGGCTCGTGTAGGATTAATTGCTTTAACGAAGATAGAACACTATTAACTGTTGCTCTGTGGAAAATTATTGAAACTGACGATTCTTAGGTAGTAACCAGCAACATCCTGAAACGATTTTTCCGACCATATCGAGGTTAAGGCGTAACAGCTGAACTTGCAATTTTCAATTTTCAATTTTCAATTTTCAATTTTCAATTTTCAATTTTCAATTTTCAATTTTCAATTTTCAATTTTCAATTTTCAATTTTCAATTTTCAATTTTCAATTTTCAATTTTCAATTTTCAATTTTCAATTTTCAATTTTCAATTTTCAATTTTCAATTTTCAATTTTCAATTTTCAATTTTCAATTTTCAATTTTCAATTTTTTAATTTAAGAATTTAAGAATTTAAGAATTTAAGAATTTAAGAATTTAAGAATTTAAGAATTTAAGAATTTAAGAATTTAAGAATTTAAGAATTTAAAATTTAAGAATTTAAGAATTTAAGAATTTAAGAATTTAAGAATTTAAGAATTTAAGAATTTAAGAATTTAAGAATTTAAGAATTTAAGAATTTAAGAATTTAAGAATTTAAGAATTTAAGAATTTAAGAATTTAAGAATTTAAGAATTTAAGAATTTAAGAATTTAAGAATTTAAGAATTTAAGAATTTAAGAATTTAAGAATTTAAGAATTTAAGAATTTAAGAATTTAAGAATTTAAGAATTTAAGAATTTAAGAATTTAAGAATTTAAGAATTTAAGAATTTAAGAATTTAAGAATTTAAGAATTTAAGAATTTAAGAATTTAAGAATTTAAGAATTTAAGAATTTAAGAATTTAAGAATTTAAGAATTTAAGAATTTAAGAATTTAAGAATTTAAGAATTTAAGAATTTAAGAATTTAAAATTTAAGAATTTAAGAATTTAAGAAAATTTAAGAATTTAAGAATTTAAGAATTTAAGAATTTAAGAATTTAAGAATTTAAGAATTTAAGAATTTAAGAATTTAAGAATTTAAGAATTTAAGAATTTAAGAATTTAAGAATTTAAGAATTTAAGAATTTAAGAATTTAAGAATTTAAGAATTTAAGAATTTAAGAATTTAAGAATTTAAGAATTTAAGAATTTAAGAATTTAAGAATTTAAGAATTTAAGAATTTAAGAATTTAAGAATTTAAGAATTTAAGAATTTAAGAATTTAAGAATTTAAGAATTTAAGAATTTAAGAATTTAAGAATTTAAGAATTTAAGAATTTAAGAATTTAAGAATTTAAGAATTTAAGAATTTAAGAATTTAAGAATTTAAGAATTTAAGAATTTAAGAATTTAAGAATTTAAGAATTTAAGAATTTAAGAATTTAAGAATTTAAGAATTTAAGAATTTAAGAATTTAAGAATTTAAGAATTTAAGAATTTAAGAATTTAAGAATTTAAGAATTTAAGAATTTAAGAATTTAAGAATTTAAGAATTTAAGAATTTAAGAATTTAAGAATTTAAGAATTTAAGAATTTAAGAATTTAAGAATTTAAGAATTTAAGAATTTAAGAATTTAAGAATTAATTTAAGAATTTAAGAATTTAAGAATTTAAGAATTTAAGAATTCAAGAATTTAAGATATAAGAAATTTAAGAATTTAAGAATTTAAGAATTTAAGAATTTAAGAATTTAAGAATTTAAGAATTTAAGAATTTAAGAATTTAAGAATTTAAGAATTTAAGAATTTAAGAATTTAAGGGTTTAAGAATTAAGAATTTAAGAATTTTAAGAATTTAAGAAATCAAGAATTTAAGAATTTAAGAATTTAAGAATTTAAGAATTTAAGAATTTAAGAATTTAAGAATTTAAATCTTTAAAAATTTAAGAATTAACGAATTTAAGAATAAAATTAAGAATTTAAGAATAAGAATTTAAAAATCAAGAATTTAAGAATCTTTAAGAATAAGAAGAGAATCAAGATAAGAATCAAAAGAAAATAAAGGAATTCATGAATAAGTGAAATAAAAAATTTGAGAATATAACGTAAACAATGAAAACCCCAGAGACAAAAAAATCAAAAATCAAAAATCAAAAATCAAAAATCAAAAATCAAAAATCAAAAATCAAAAATCAAAAATCAAAAATCAAAAATCAAAAATCAAAAATCAAAAATCAAAAATCAAAAATCAAAAATCAAAAATCAAAAATCAAAAATCAAAAATCAAAAATCAAAAATCAAAAATCAAAAATCAAAAATCAAAAATCAAAAATCAAAAATCAAAAATCAAAAATCAAAAATCAAAAATCAAAAATCAAAAATCAAAAAATCAAAAATCAAAAATCAAAAATCAAAAATCAAAAATCAAAAATCAAAAATCAAAAATCAAAAATCAAAAATCAAAAATCAAAAATCAAAAATCAAAAATCAAAAATCAAAAATCAAAAATCAAAAATCAAAAATCAAAAATCAAAAATCAAAAATCAAAAATCAAAAATCAAAAATCAAAAATCAAAAATCAAAAATCAAAAATCAAAAATCAAAAATCAAAAATCAAAAAATCAAAAATCAAAAATCAAAAATCAAAAATCAAAAATCAAAAATCAAAAATCAAAAATCAAAAATCAAAAATCAAAAATCAAAAATCAAAAATCAAAAATCAAAAATCAAAAATCAAAAACCAAAATCAAAAATCAAAAACCAAAAATCAAAAATCAAAAATCAAAAATCAAAAATCAAAAATCAAAAATCAAAAATCAAAAATCAAAAATCAAAAATCAAAAATCAAAAATCAAAAATCAAAAATCAAAAATCAAAAATCAAAAATCAAAAATCAAAAATCAAAAATCAAAAATCAAAAATCAAAAATCAAAAATCAAAAATCAAAAATCAAAAAAAAAATCAAAAATCAAAAATCAAAAATCAAAAATCAAAAATCAAAAATCAAAAATCAAAAATCAAAAATCAAAAATCAAAAATCAAAAATCAAAAATCAAAAATCAAAAATCAAAAATCAAAAATCAAAAATCAAAAATCAAAAATCAAAAATCAAAAATCAAAAATCAAAAATCAAAAATCAAAAATCAAAAATCAAAAATCAAAAATCAAAAATCAAAAATCAAAAATCAAAAATCAAAAATCAAAAATCAAAAATCAAAAATCAAAAATCAAAAATCAAAAATCAAAAATCAAAAATCAAAAATCAAAAATCAAAAATCAAAAATCAAAAAAAAAATCAAAAATCAAAAATCAAAAATCAAAAATCAAAAAAAAATCAAAAATCAAAAATCAAAAATCAAAAATCAAAAAAAAAATCAAAAATCAAAAATCAAAAATCAAAAATCAAAAATCAAAAATCAAAAATCAAAAATCAAAAATCAAAAATCAAAAATCAAAAATCAAAAATCAAAAATCAAAAATCAAAAATCAAAAATCAAAAATCAAAAATCTTTCATCTTAAATCTTAAATCTTAAATCTTAAATCTTAAATCTTTAATCTTAAATCTTTAATCTTAAATCTTAAATCTTCAAATCTTTAAATCTTAAATCTTAAATCTTAAATCTTAAATCTTAAATCTTAAATCTTAAATCTTAAATCTTAAATCTTAAATCTTAAATCTTAAATCTTAAATCTTAAATATCTCAAATCTTAAATCTTAAATCTTAAATCTTAAATCCTAAATCTTAAATCTTAAATCCTAAATCTTAAATCTTTCATCTTTCATTTTTCATTTTTCATCTTTCATCTTTCATCTTGCATCTCTAATCTTTAATCTTTAATCTTAAATCTGAAATCTGAAATCTGACATCTGAAATCTGAAATCTGAAATCTTAAATCTTAAATCTTAAATCTTAAATCTTAAATCTTAAATCTTAAATCTTAAATCTTAAATCTTAAATCTTAAATCTTAAATCTTAAATCTTAAATCTTAAATCTTAAATCTTAAATCTTAGATCTTAGATCTTAGATCTTAGATCTTAGATCTTAGATCTTAGATCTTAGATCTTAGATCTTAGATCTTAGATCTTAGATCTTATCTTTAATCTTTAATCTTTAATCTTAAATCTTAAATCAATTTTTTTTTTTTTTTTTAAATTTTTTTTCTGGCGGGGGGTGCGTGTGGTTTTTTTTTTTTAGTGGTGAGGGGGTTTTTTTTTTTTTTCCCCAATTGGGGGCCTGGGTTTTTCCCACGGGGAATTTTTTAATTTATTTACAATTTTTTTTTCCAAAAAAATTTGCCGCCAAATTTGAAATTAAATTTAAACTGATATTTAGAATTCAATTAACAGAAACTAGACTAACAAATATTATTAATTATTTATTTTTAACGTATTTCCCAGCAGGCGGATGCTTACCAGCTTAGCTGATTTTCAACGAAATTTGAAATTCAATTTGAAATAAGATGTGGAATGATGTTTCAAAATAGTTCATGTCCCAAAAATTTTGTAATTTTAAAATGAAACTGTAAACTGAAACTATTTGAAATTTTAAACGAAATTTCGAATGAATTTCAAATGAAATTTCGAATGAAATTTTAACTGAAATTATTAATAAAAATTATGTGAAATTTGAAACAAAATTTTGGATGATATTTAAGAAATTATTTTAATGAAAATTGATTGTTGTTGCTAGTTCAAAGTATTAAAATCTAAAGTATAAATTAAACAAAAAATTGCATTTAAGTTTAAAACTAACGCCAAATCTACTCCAAATTGAGTCATCTTCTACAAGTGATTGATCCGACCCTTACCAATAAAACTTATAAGCTTTTTTTAAATAGTCTTAGACAACATTTTGAACTGCTTTCCAATACACGAAGATAGCCTCAGCCACAGTCCATCTGGTGAAGTAAAATTTACTGCTCAACTCATCATTGCGCTGCTGTCAGAAATTGAAACGAAAACTTTTTTAATCTTTCTGAATCTCAGCTGAATTTTCGTTCCTCTCGTGGTTTGGGGAGTTGAAGGCAGAAAATATACCGAACAAAGCAAGTATGAAAGCTAAAAGCTTTCGTCGTCGTCGTCGTCTGCTTCAGAACTCCCATACCGTACAATACCGATAGGAAACTGTGCCCGGAATTCCACGTTTTGGAGAGGGAAAATTTTGTAGCAACAAGAGCACTCCACTAGCATGGTGTTATTAAGAAAGTTTGAGAGGTTACACTTTTCGTGTCACCGAGTGGAATAGTTTTTTACTTTGTTCCTGCTCAATGAGAACTTCAAAAGCGACAAATGAACTGTGACCATTGAAGTGCTGGAAAACGCTGAATTTCACAACTAAGTTGAAACAGATGAAATCACTGGGTCTTGATTCGAATGTTTGCTCTAAACCTTCGTGCGGATGTGATTTGGCATTCCTGGCTGTGCCACGGAATGGCATTTACTATCGAAATTCAATAACAGGTCAAAATAGAACAGCAAAAGCATTCTTCTTGGGACGATCAATTTGTGTCCAAAAATGAAAACGTTAATGGAAATGCCTGTTCGAGGTTTGCCTGTGGTTGAACATGGAATGTCCCCTCGTAGATTCAGCAGGGCTTCACAAAGGAATTTCCGTTATTAATCGAAATTTTCACCTATCTCCACTAACGGTTCACTAACGTCAAACAATACACAACTCCCTTCTCTCACTCTCTCTTTCGAAAGGTGAGTGAAAACAAAAACCGGATATTGAATGAAGTGGTTTTCGATCTGACCGTGCACGCCAGATGACATGAACGGAAGTGAAGTAACACAATTTCGAATACTCTCAGGTAGGTTGAAGCGCAAGGTGAATTGGTGTTCTTTGTTTTCGTTGCTGTTGTTTTCAACCATCCACATCCATTTGGAGTGGATCCAATTCTGCAGATGGGCTCTCACTTGCAGAGACAGCTGCTTCCAGGGTGACGAGGGTGATTGTACGAGAGACAGCGCTAGGTGACACATTTCTCCACTGTACCTGGTAGAAGGAGGTAAGGGGATTAATCAATTATGGAGAAAGTTCTTGGCTTCCGATATCGATGGGTCAGGCTCAGATGGAGCTTAAACAGGACATTCGAAGATGTTGAGTGATGGGACAAGTTTGTTTTGGATTGATGCTTAATTATACGAGGAAGTCATTGAAAGGTTCGTCTTTGACAAGGAGGATTGATGAAGGGATGATATCGCTGGATAAAGGAAGCCATCGTATGTTGATGCTTCAGCCTGCATTCCGAAATATGATGTAATTAAGTTGGCTGAAGTTATATACAAGATTAGCCTGCTAATCACTTAACAGCATAGACGTAGTTAGGAAGAAATGTAATGCCAAGGATGAGAAGAAATTATCTTAGGTGTTTCATATCCTAGCTCCAAGTTCCAACTATTCCAAGTTAAAGGGCGAACACGAAATTATTGCGATATATTCGACAGGGCATAACTTTTTTACCATTGGGTAAAAATCAACCAAATTTTGCACACTTTCTCATTGATGTGTATTGTTTACATGCTGTCAAACTCGAAGTCGTGTTTTTCGATTCAACGAAAATGGAGGTGAACCAACGCGAGTCGAGATGACACTGTAAAGACTTTGATGGAGGGCATCAAGCGAAAATGCGTTCTATTTTACACTCAAGGCTCCATCAATTAACTTTTCTTTTGATTTTTGAAGTAATTATATGTATAAAACTACCCTAAAATTTTGGTTTGATTCTAAACATTATAAGAAAATTGGCATGACATTTTCGGTGTCGCAATAATTTCGTGTTCGCCCTTTAGTATAGTTCCAAATTCTAAATATTCCAAATTCCATAAATACCTTATTCAAACTGTATCAATTTTCAAATATTCTTAGCCCAAATATTCAAATATACAGGTATTCCAAGTTCCAACTCAAACTCATGCATTTTAAATTCTATACATTTGAATTTCCAAATAGTTCAAATTCTAAGAAACCAAAATTCCAAATAGCCAAAATTCCAAACAGCTCAAGTCCTAAATATTCCAAATTCAAAATAATCTAAATCCCAGATATTTTCCGATCCATGTATTCCCAATGCAAAATTTTCCTTATTCTAAATAGCCAAATAAATAAATCAAATTCGAATCATCCCAGTTTCAGAATATTTCAAAGCTCATGAGTTCCAACTGTATTTGAAATGGGATATTTTTAATTTGAAATAAATATTAAAACCCCATGTATTCAAACAATCCAATATTTCAATTCTCAAACACTCCAAACTCTAAATATACCAGATTACAAATATTTCAAATTCTAAACACTCCATATTGAAAACAAAATCCTCAATATTCAAAATTCTGAATATCCTATGTTCCAAGTATCTTAAGTTCAAAATATTCAAGATTCAAAATAATTCAAAAACCCAAAATTGTATATCTCATGAATGGCAAATTCCATGTATATAGAATTGAAAATAGCCCAAAACTTTTTTTTCCAAAAACTTGAAATTTCAAACAAACCAAAATCCAAATACTTCAAAATCCATTTATTCCTAATTTCAAAAATTCTAAATTTCAAACATTCCGAACCCTAAATACACAAAATTCCAAATATTTCAAATTCAAAAAATCCTAAAATTTCAGATTCTACATATTAAAAATTCCAAATATTCTAAGGGCCTGTTCATAAACCACGTAGACTCATTTTTGAAAATCTCAGACCACTCTCCCCCCTCGTAGACTTAACTCCACAGATTTTTTTGAAATTTTGTATAGAGCGCAGACTTTGGTCAGAAACTACCCCCCCCCCCCCCCCCTCTCCCCAAAAAAAGTCTACGTGATTTATGATTAGCCCGTTAGTTCCAAATAAGTAACAAATATTCTATGTTACAAATAGGCCAGATTCCGATTTATCAAATTTTCAAGTACATATTTTAAAACCCATTTATTCCAAATTCTTCTATTTCAAACTACAAATAGTTAAAATTCCAAAAATTCAAAATCTTTGTACTACAAATACAATGTTTTTCAAATTTAAAACATTCCGAATTCCACACATTCTCAGTACCACATATTCAAAACTTCCAACATTCATAATTCCACATATCAAAATTTTCGAATTCCAAATATAAAATGTATTCGTAATCCAAGTTTACAAATTGCAAATGCCCATCTAAAATCCTCAGAATTCCAATGATTCCAAATTCCATGTATTCTAAATTTCATTTTCTTTTAATTCATGGATTCCCAGTTCAAACGTTTTCAAACTCACTAGCCTTACGTCCAAATTATTATTTATGTTTTCCAAATATTCCCCCCCCTCCCCCCCCTTTTTCCCCTCCCCTTCTCCCTACCCTCTACATTCATTCATATTTTTTTCTATCTCACTCTTCCCCCCCCCCCCCCTCATTCCAAATTTCACATATTTTAAATTCCTAATAGCTGAATTCCTAAAATTCTCTATTCCAAATATTCCAAATTCCAAATATTCGAAATTCCAAATTTTCAAATTTTCCAAATTTCAAATTTTATGAATTTCAAATTTTCCAAACTTCAAATTTTCCAAACTTCAAATTTTCCAAACTCAAAATATTTTAAAGCCCATGTATGTCAAAAAATCTTAATTTTAAACATTACAAACCCGAGTACATCAAATTTCACGTATTTCAGATTAGAAATACTCCAAATCTTAAAATTCCGAGTTGCATATATTTAAATCTCCCAATATTTTTAATTCCAAGTATTGTTAATTCGAAATATTCCCATTTCCAAATATTCTAAGTTCCAAATATTTCAGTTTTCAAATATATCTTAACCCATTTATTTCAAATTCCACTACACTTCAATTTATAATTGACTCAAATTCCAATATTTCAAACATTTTAATAATCCAAATTCAATGTTTTTTTTAAGTTTCATACATTCCAAATTCCAAACATTATAAGAACGAAATATTGAAAACTTCATATATTTAAGATTCCGAATTTCCCAATTCATAATTTATTCCAAATCCAAGTTTTCAAGTTAAAAATGACCATATTTAATATACTCCTAGTTCCAATGCATCAAATTTCTAGGTATTCTAAATTCAAAGTATTCCTATTTACAATTTCTTTTAATTCATGAATTCCCAGTTCCAAGGTTTCCACATTCCAAACAGTCTTAAGCCCAAAAAACCCAAATTCCATTTATTCCAAAATCCAAACATTTCAAATTCTACATATTTCATATTCCAAATAATCCAAATTCTAAGTATTCCAAACTTCAAATATTTAAACCCCATGTTTTCAAAGTTCCAAATATTTCAAAGAAAACACCTTCAAAAACCCTACATATACCAAATTAAAAAAAAAAAAACATCTTCACCTCTCACAATTTCGCATTCAACTGCGCTATTTGAGGAATTTCTGTAACCAAGATATACGATGTTTGGTCCGGGGTTTTTTTCTCTGGGTCTGTTTTTCTTCCTTGTTGGTTTTTTTGGAAAATAATATTTTTTTGCCCCTATTACAAAGTGCGGTGCCCAAATTTAATTTAAATTTTGAATAGGTGACTTGTTAAACTGTGAAATTGGAAAAACAGACGATCTTAAAAATATAAATTGAAAGAAAAAATAAATATTAACTATGAAGAATTAAAAAATTTAAAAATATCAATCAGTTAAAAATTCTTCTTCGAAAAACGTTATCTTCCAAAAAATAGTAAATCTCAGAATTTAAGAAATTGTGTTATTTGAAAAATTTTAATTGAAAACGTGAGAACATGAGAACATGAGAAATAAGAAGATTAAAACTTTTGAAAGTTTTTAATACAATCAGGAACTGCATGATTTTGAACCTGGAAAACAGATGGAGAGGAAAATACAATAATAAAAGAATGCCGAAAAAATTTTTTTTAAAAACAAAAAAAAAAAGAAAAAAAACAAATTAAAAAAATTAAACCCAAACATAAAAAATTGTAAAAATTAAACCCAAAAAAAAAAAAAAAGTGATCTAGAGAAACAGAACGATGGCAAATAAGAATATAAGAAAAATTCAAATATTGATATACAGCTGTGTTCAAAATAATAGCAGTGCCACGTCATGCTTGAACACTTTGTTCATAGCTCATGTATGCGTTACTGATTCAACCAACCAATCATTTATGTTCATACTAGTGACATCTCTTGTCAATACGAGATACTGTTTGTAGCGTTACGATTTCTCTTTGTTTACATTTTGCAGATTCAATGCTGCAACGTCCATTTTGAACTGTTCAAAATAATAGCAGCGGTAATTGCTTCTGGCTAAATTTCATTTTCAACCATATTTTAAGAAAGGTTTTCTACATTAAATCAACCAGTAAGTATTCAAAATCATAAGATGGGAATGAAGATATGTGACTTTTGTATCTAACCTAGCATAATGGGTCGTGCTAAGCATTGTACCGAAGAGCAGCGGAATACAATAAAAATGCTAATCAGGCAAGGTCAGTCCTACAAGGAAATACAAAAAACAGTTGGATGTTCCGCGAAAATGATAAGAAATGCATTAAAATGGGAAGCAAAGATTGAAACTCGAGGCCGGAAGCGTTGTACTTCCAACAGAATGGACAGAGAGATTGTAAAATTGGCACGGATTGATCCATATACGACGTCCAGAAAGGTTAAAGATGATCTGAACCTGAGCGTGAGCACTGTTACTGTTCGACGACGATTGATGGAAGCGAAATTGTATGCCCGTAGCCCTCGGAAGGTACCGCTGTTGACAAAACGTCATGTTGCAAATCGCATGAAGTTTGCTAAGCTCCATGTCGATTGGCCCAGAGAAAAATGGCGAAATGTTTTGTGGACTGATGAGTCTAAAATAGTGCTATTTGGGACAAAGGATCGTCGTCAATATGTTAGACGTCCTCCTAACACGGAATACCAACCGCAGTATACGGTGAAGACTGTAAAACATGGTGGAGCAAAAATTATGGTGTGGGGATGCTTTTCCTATTATGGTGTTGGACCGGTATACCGTATACCTGGCATCATGGATCAACATGGATATATCAAAATACTTGATGAAGTTATGCTGCCTTATTCTGAGGAGGAAATGCCGCTGAAATGGGTATTCCAGCAGGATAACGACCCAAAACACACCAGTAAACGAGCTAAGGCATGGTTTCAAACAAAGAATATTGAGGTTATGGAGTGGCCAGCCCAATCTCCTGATCTCAATCCTATTGAAAACCTATGGGGAGATGTTAAATACTCAGTTTCTGAAGCCAAGCCGAAAAATGTGGAAGAGCTGTGGTCGGTAGTTCGCGATTCCTGGGCCGCAATACCTGTCTCTCGATGTCAAGCACTCGTGGACTCAATGCAGAAACTTTTTTTGTTTTTTTAAAAAAAAGGTGTTTATCAAAAAAAATACAAAAAAATATAAAAAACCAAAAAAAAGACAACCCCCCATTACCCTATTTCTTTATTTTTCCTTGGGATTAATTAAAACACCGCTTTTTTTTTTAACACAGAATTTTTTTAATAAACAAAAATTCTGAGAAAAAATAAATAAATTTCTTGAAATGAAACCCACTGTCAGTTTATTTAAGGTCCTTGTAAATGTTGACTGTGAAACATATTTCGGAATATTTCATCAATTTGGAATTACTCCACTTTTTATTTGTTTAACCAACCGCTGCTATTATTTTGAACACAACTGTATTGAAAATTTAAGAAATTGAAATTGAAATTGGAATGCAATTGAAATATTGAAAATTTAAGAAATTGCAGGACTTTACTAGAAAATAGAAAAATTTGAAAATTTGAAAAAACCTAGGCTGGCAAAATAAGAAAATTGGGCACATAAAAAACTCAAATATTAAAAATCTATGAACATAAAAACAAGGAAACAAAAAAATCTCAAAAATAAATTAGATGATTAAATAACAAATAAAAGAAAATTTTAATTTAAGAAAAAACAAAAGTCAGAAATTGAACAGCAAATAGATTCAAATCTTAAATCAAATATGTTGATTAGTAAACTGGAAATTTGTGAGCCATTGTGAGAAAACTGGAAATGCAGCATATCATAGAAACAAAAACAAAGTAAAATAATAAAAAACCAAGAAAAATTTAAAAGTTCAGCAATTTAAAGGCATGGGAAATTCAGAACATGTAATTAAAAAAATAGAGTATAGATGAAAAACTAAAAAATAAATAAATTAGAATTGCAATACCAGGAAATTCACATGTATGAAATCTGAATTTTTTTGAAAAAAAAAAACATTTGAAATTTGAGATTTAAAACAAAAGGAATACAAAGAAGTAAAACCATTGAAAATTTAATAGAAATTCAAAAAATTGAAGTGGTTTGTTGAAATATTAAAAACTACAGAACTGAACAAAAAACAAATGATCTTAAAAATTAGGCGAAATTTAAATTGAAAAATTCAAAACAAATGGAAAATAAATAAAAATTTAACAAAATCGACAATATATTAGGTGCGCAACTAAGTTCTCGCTGTTTTTTGGTGAAAAACGAACTTTATTTTGAAAACAAAGGTTACAAACAAATTATTCAAAGTATTGCCCATCACTAGCTACGACTTTTTCCCATCTTTCTGGTAGAACGTGAATACCATTTCGATAGAACTGTTCGTCTTTTGATGCTATCCAAGAATCAAGCCATTTTGAGATGTCATCATATGAGTGGAATTGCTGACCAGTGAGACCATGTGCCATCGAACGGAACAAGTAATAATCGGACGGTGCAATATCAGGAGAATATGGCGGGTGGGGTAGGACTTCCCATTTGAGCGTTTCCAAGTAGGTTTTCACGGGTTTCGCAACGTGAGGTCGAGCGTTGTCATGCTGAAGAATCACTTTTTCGTGTCTGTGCTCGTATTGTGGCCGTTTTTCATGCAGTGCTCGGCTCAATCGCATCAATTGAGTTCGATACCGTTCCCCTGTAATGGTTTTGTTTGGTTTCAACAGCTCATAATAAATAACATCAACTTGGTCCCACCAAATACACAGCATAACCTTCGCAGCGTGAATATTCGGCCTAGGCGACGATGTTGAAGCATGCCCGGGCAGTCCCCATGAATGTTTCCGTTTTGGGTTACTGTAATGAGCTCTTCCTTTTTTTGCCACTGGAGCAGTTGTTCACAGACGAAAAAACGACGCTCAACATCTCTTGGCTTCAAATCGTAAGGAACCCAAGTTCCTTGCTTTTGAATCATTCCCAACGCATGCAATCGCTTAGAAACGGCTTGGCGGGAGACTCCTAATCCTGAACCAAGCTCTTCTTGCGTTTTACACAGATCCTCATCGAGCAATGCCTCCAATTCAGAGTCTTAGAAGTTTTTTGGCCTTCCTTCACGCGGACGATCATCAACACTGAAATCACCGTTTTTGATCAATCACGACACGTTGTTTCACTCAGAGCAGCATCACCGTAAACTTTTTGGAGCTCTCGATGTGCTTCAGCCGCCGTTTTCTTCGAATGAAAGAAGAAAATCAACACTTTCCGAAAATGACGATTATTTGGCACGAAATCAGACATCCATCAGACAAACAACCAAAATATATAACACTAAACCAAAATCACTGATTTGGCAAAGCGGTTTGTTTACCATATGTCTGAGCTTGGTTTATGACGCTTGAGATGTACAACATTCGACCAGCACTTACTACTGGCGCCATCTATTGCTAGCGGGAACTTAGTTGCGCACCTAATATAAGAATCTGAAAACAAAAAATTTAAGCATTCAATCATTCTTAAATTCAATAACTTGAAGATTGACAATTGATGACACTGGTCGGTTGGGAAACTGGACACGTAGAGAGTAAATTAACCGGAAAACTAATACTAATAACTAAACTAATAACACTAACTAAGAAATTGCGAAACTGGGAAAAGAGATAATTTTGATTTGATAACTGGAAGTTTTGAAAATACGGATAGTCGGCGAATTGTGCATGTGTTGCGATATTGTATGTCATTCAATCTGTCCTGGAAAACAAAAATTTAGATCTTCAGTTGTTGTTCTTCTTCTTCTTTAGCATTTCAAGCTTATTGCTTTCACAATCAGCTTATTGCTTGCTCTCAACTTAGTATTCTAAATGCACTTCTTCAGCATGAAGCATTTTCACTTCATCGAAGTTTCGGCAATTAGTATGTGCCGATGAAGTGACATTGTTATTTACAATCAACCTTTTGTATGCTGCTTCAAACTGCACTGTCGTTGGATTGTTGTTGTTGCCCGCTTTTGCCCTGATAGCAGCAAAATATGCACAAAAAAATCTCTGCAAACGAATCTTGCATCCAGAAACAATCAGCTACTCGATCAGATTGATACGAGTACAGTGACAGTTCATCAGAGGTGTCAAGAATTCGTTCTTATATTACGTAACGCAATTTTCGGCAATTTTCAACTCCCTCTCTTCCTCACGTAACAAGATAGTAGAAACATATATGAATTTTTTTTTTCATCCACTTCATCCCGCCTTAAATGTAAATCTTTTTTAAGGAGTACATCTGTGAAAAAAGTAAAAAATCACTACTTCTATGGCCAATCTATTTCTGGCCAATCAATAACCTTCAATTATTCCTAGATTCACAAAATACAACACTTTCACTTTTTGTAACACTTTCGAAACGAACAACCGTGGTTGAGGAAACGCCGTGGTTATACCTTTGCTCGGAGGAAAGCGTGAAATTATTTGTTCAACATTTAAATTACTTATAACTGAAGTTATACCGTGAACATAAAAATAAACTCTTTTGATATGGTACGCTTGCTTGTTGTTTGCAACCACTCATGACGCAACTAAAAAATGCTGCTCCGAATAGAAAAATCGGTGCATCTTCCAGGGACGACCCCAATGTTTACGTTGCGGGGCGACATCTACGATTTGCAAGTGGTTACACGAAACTAAGTTTATCTGTCATGTTGTGGGGCGGTTGACTATTTATAACTGATATTTATGACTAGGGTTTATGCCGTCAATTTCCCACTCCAGTCCATTCATTAGCGGATAACTCATTTCAGATGCTGAACATCAAAATATGATGTGCCATGAAATTGTTGTGCTTGACTTTAACTATAACTGGAACTATACCTATCAAATACATATTGTTACTTTGTTTAGTTCAGAGAGCAACAGCTACAGCTGTAGATTTTAAGTTTAAAACTCTAGGATAGTTTGGATAACATAAAACATCTGAAGGTTATCTCATAATGTCTGTTGTTTTTCCAAGATATTCAATGAATATGTTTCAATAGACTTGCTTTGCATAGCCCAGAAAGCCTTTTGTTACAACTGTCGGGTTTATGTTCTGATCTAAATTAATTGAATATGTTCTAATATTTATTGTGACTTTGTAATACCTAAAAAATACTTTTAAACCTTAAATCTTAAGCTCTAAACTCAAAGACAGTTTGGATGACCTAGACCATTCCAAAATTATCCTCTTATGTTTTTTTACGTTCCTATGTTTTTTATACTCACTGAATATGCTTGAATACGTGACGAAGCTTTGCACAGCACAAAAAGCTACTATTACTACCGTAGATTTCAAGTTCTAAACTCCAGGATAGTTTGGATTACCTAAAGGATCACAAAGTTCTAAAATAATGATTGCTGACCTTCCAGAAGATTCATTGAATATGTTTAAGTACATATAAATAAATGTTAAAAAATAACATAAATACACACACCATAGGTAGCCCAAAAAACTACTGTTACAACTGTAAATCTTATGTTTTGAATTTAAGGACAGTTTGAATGCCCTAGATCATCACAGTTTATCTCATAATGTTTATTTTACGTTCAAAAATATTCTCTGAATATGGGATGAATACGTAGCGCAACTTTGTATAGTCCAAAAAGCTGTAGTTACTAGTGTTGATCTTAAGTTCTGAACTCAAGAACACTTTGGATGACCTAGAACATAACAAAAATATCATTTAATGACTTTTGACCTTCCAAAAGGTTCATTCAAAATGTTTGAATACATATCGCAACTTTTTTATAGCCCTAAAAGCTACTAACTATTACAGCTGTAGATCTGAAGTTCTGAACTCAAGTACATTTTGAATAACCTAGAACATCACAGAAAGGTCCAAAAAAAATTCACGTTTATCAAAGAGAATTTAATAATACATATGCATATGTACCATATCCGTAAACAACGCTTTACACTATTGATAAGGCATTTATTTTTTCTTTTTGAACATCTTCATATTCAGGATGTTCTAGGTCGTCAATAAGGCCTTACACTTCTATGTTTTTTTTTTTTCAGATAGCAAAATAATGTTGAACAAATTTACCGAATACAGTGTACACTTTTATTCAGTCTATGATTTTGTACAGCCACTTTCCTTTTGGTGTCATATATGACCCCTTAGGCCTGAAGAAGTTAAAGAATAATAAAATAAAAACTTTAATTGGAAATTCAAACTAAAAAACTTCAAATCTTAAAAATTGAACGACTATAAGAATTACTAAATGAATAAATTGAGCGATACTGAAAAAAAATGCATGATTGGAAAATGTACAAATTTAAGATAAACAAAATGAAGAATAAATGGAAAACTGAACCAAAAATTAAACACTGCAGAACTTCAAGAACAAGAAATAGGAAAAAAAAGAAATATTAGAAAACAAAACAAAAATAGAACAATACGAACAAAATTTAAAACAATAGGAATAGGTATTAGAAACATTAAAAATTTGATAATTGAAATAGAAAAAAAATCAAAACTTAACGTGTAAGTTGATATCACTGAAGATTATTTAACTGAAAATCTGATAAACAAAAATTCATAAAACATAGAAAACAAGTACACTTGATCATAAATTTAAAAAAAAAAATGGTAAATACAAACGCAATAAAAAAAAACAAAAATGAAAATTTCAAACTCAGGAATCTAAATAAAAAATTGCGAGTTTAAATTGAAAAATGCGACTTGAAAATTGAAAATTCAACTTAAAAATTTAAGAAATGAACAAAACTTAAATAGTAGTAAATTCAAATTGAAATATTACTCGCTGATTGCAAAATTGGTAAACTGGACAATTAAAAACCTGAAAAGTGGAGAAATGGGAAACTGAAAAATTGAGAAATACAAAAATATAAAAAATCTTTAACACTTGAATGCTGGAAACTTAGTTAACAAACCAATTAAACGACAACATATTGAAAATACAATTGCACAATTAGGTAATTTGAAGGCTAAAAATCGAAAATTATAAAATTAGATTTTGTAAAATAGGTTAAGGATACAATTGTATTTCTTTTGATTTCGGGGTTCTTATGACTGAGGTGGATATATGCCAACAATTGGTTAAGATAAAAAAAATAAAATAAATAAATAAATAATTAAGGAATTCAGAATTCCTAAGATAAAAAATTTCAAATTTCAAAAATTTGGAAATGGAGTGATGTGATGTGGTGTGTGATAAGGATTACCTATGGCTGCAGGACTATTCTCCGCAGGTTGTTCTGAGAGAATTGCCTACGTGATGGCTTCTTGTAGCAGGGTCAGCCGATCTCAGTGAGGACCTTCGGAAGACTACGGCCAGAAGGCCGCGTGTCTTCGCATGACAAGGGACTGGCGACTCCATGAACCCTTGTCCAGTCAACAAATCCTTCGGCTGCCTTAGGCTACCTCCCTTAGGCAATCCCCGTTATATAGTTGTTAAAGGAACAGTAGAATTTTTAGCATAAATGACTTATAAAATTAAAAAAAAAATGTTAAGACTAAAAGAAAATTCCACGGCTTTAATGAACTTTAGATTCAATTAATACATTTTATTTGTTTTTATTTGCACTAGTAAATGCAATGGGATATTGCAAATTTCTACTGTTCCTAATAATATAGTTGTGGGCAATAAAATGAGGAAGGATCTTACCAAAAAATTACATTTCAAATAACTTACCATAAAAGCATATCAGTCTCTATGTTGCATGATAAAATCAAGGGATACTACTTTCCAACGCATCTTCCGCTGCATGTTATTCGTATAGGACTAATTTGCTTCTATAGACTGATCCAATATGAATGGATCAGGAACTTAACTGCATATACTGTGCTGGTTTTTACAAGGTCTCACTCTTCTCATATAGAAAGACATCATGAAAGACCCAATTGCTATGTATACAAATTTCAACTTGAATAATTTACATGGAATTTTAGTATAAATAAATTAAATTACTCGGCTATGTAAAAAGCAGCTACAATAAGTCTGTTCGCTTCCAACCGTTCACTTACCGAAAACCCAACCTATCTCTTGTTGCATTATTAAATCCTCGTAAATTGAAATTTAAAGTGAAAGTAACAATCCTCCCAACCTCCCTCACGTCCTTACACATTAAATGAAAAGCATGCAAATATTAAATAACACTACAACCATTGAGTTAAGCTAAGGTATTGAATAAAGAGCTTTTAATTTATACTGTTAAATAGAACAGATTTTGAAAAAAAAATCAAATAATTAATTTTGACGCTTTTGTTACTATCACTTTATATTCAAGACATAAATACCTTTGATTACTTGTTTCAAGATATAAATATGTTTTTGCTACTATCAAAATTCCTCACTGACAATGAAATTTACCAAAGTGGTTTAAAAGTTTAAAAGCAAAACAACATATTTATGCCTTGTTTCGAAGAGAACCTACCGCCGTACTTCATGCTTGCACCTTATTTTTCCTTTTTTTTTTTATTATACGATAAGCTGGCTAAAAAACCGTCTTAATTTACTCAACTTCTTCACCATCTGAAATTTCACTGCCACTATCGTTAAAAATTCCAACTGCTTTTTTCTTCAATCTATCTTTATCTTTACCTAATCTCTTCCAATCGTTTTTACTCATACCCTCGTATCTTGCAAGGTCTTGTTTTAAGGAATCTTTCCAGGTGAAACTAGGTCTACCTTCCTTTTTCCAATCAAATTTAAACTAATACACTAAATACGCTAAGTGGATGCGATGATTCTCTCCTGATGATATGACCATAATACGAAATTCTTCCTACTCTAACTCTTCGATTTATTGTTTTTCCCCTCAATTCCTTCCTTACATTCAACTTCCTGTTTTCTTTTCTACAGCTAATCCAAATATCTTTCACTATAAGTTTCTCATATTTTGCTAATTTTAATCTACTCCGTTTCGTAAGAGTTGCTACTTTAGTTCCATACTGAATGGCCGGAGAAATAACAGTGTTAAATATTAGTCTACCTATTTCCCACGATGGTCTGAAATTTTTACAAAACTGAACTACGGTTTTGGCTGATTTCATAGCATCAACACATCTATTCCTAGTAGTAGCTGAACGATTAAGTGTATTAGTCAGATTTACTCCAAGGTATTTCAATGACTTACAGGTAACAAACTCCTTTCCGTTTAATGTTATCTTATCTGGAATAATTTTCTTTGCATTAGGTACTCTTATTAATATTTGACTTTTATTTGTATTAATTTCTAGTCCTACCTCTGCCAAACACTCCTCTAAGGCTGCAATGATCTTCTCTAAGTCATCTTGATCTTCTACTATAATAAGCAGATCGTCCGCAAATGCCAGGATAATTGGCAGTGCAAGCGAACCCATTCCAATTAATCGTAATCGTGCTATTTTACTGCCCACCTTTTGAAGAACATTTTGTATTACTAAATTAAAAATAAAAGGCGACAAAGGGCAGCCCTGCTTGATTCCTTTTCCCCTTTTTATCTCATCTGAAAATTGATTTTGCCATTTAACCTTTGCCCTATCTTCATTTACACACAATAAAACCCTATCGATTATATGAGTTGGCACCTCCAATTCCAATAAAATTTCCTTCAATTTCTCCAACCTAATATTATCAAAAGCCTTCTTAATATCTAAAGATGCTACAAAAAGGGTTTCTCCTGCGTTCCAATGTTCTTCCATTAACCTACGTGTTACAACTATGTGATCGTCTGTTGAACGACCTTCCGTGAAGGCTGCCTGATGCCACCCCGGATCACCTGTGAAACCTCTCAATCTGTTACGTAACCATTTTGCATAAGGTTTGTAGACGACGTTGCACAAACTTATTCTTCTGAAGTCATCTACTGTCTTCGGGTTTGGTACCTGGATAGATGCTGACATATCCACAAAAATTTGGAAATAGAGTGTACAGAAAATTGGAAAATCGGTAAACATGAAAAACTGGAAACTAGAAAGCCGGCAAACTTCACAAGAGCTGAACAAATAGGCATTTGAATTTTTTGAGTCTCCCGAGACACAGCTAAAAAATGAACATTTTGCCGAAAATCTGCTAACAAACAAAGAAATTGACAGAGATGATCAGTAAAGTAACAGCCGAGTTGATCGGCTGTTGGCGTTTTTGTCGAGGTAGATTGAGTGTGTAGTAAATTATAAAACTTCAAAGATCAAAAATTTATATCAGGAAAGATGAGGCATAAAACTGTGATCGCAAAACTATTCAATTGCTAACTTATAAAATTGAAAAACTTTAAAAACTGCAAGAAAAATATGTTTCAAAATTAAAAACTTATCAAGCCATAGTGAAGCAAAACCGGATTCCCTCTAGTGTAATGCAAAACACGCATTGAACTAGCCTTCGCGCATCAATATAGCTTTGAAGTATCTTAAAGACTTTACAAATTATGACCATCGACACCCGACACCCAGGAAGCACCCATTAAAGCCATCCCTCGCATTATTGTCGAAGGGAATCCCCCAATCCTCAAAGTTCTAAATCCACCGCCGAAAACCGATTCCGCACAGATTGTCCACATTGTTTTAACTTTCTGTAAATTGCAAAAATCTTGCTGCACAAGTACTTCGACAACGTGACGATGGCGACGCGTTCGAAAGCTCAGTGCCATCAGCGAGCGCGGCAGTTTGCGCGGTAGCAATTTAAAAAATTTAATTTAATGAGATTTTTCACTCCCCGGATGAAGATGTGGTGGCCTGAGCGACGGCGCCGGCGGGTGTGGAAGTGGGTGCCATTATCGTTTCCTTGCTTCTTCGGAGGTCCCCGGAGAAAACTCCCACCACCGACAATTTTGAAAGATTTCAAAAATTTCTACCAACGGAAGGGTTGCCAGTTTTTTTTTTTTTGTAGATTATCTTGTCTTGTCTTTCAATCTTGGAGATTTTCACAGCAGGAATTCTGACTCCGACTCCGAGGATTCACACACTGGTGTCCTTCTCGGGAAACTGTGGGAGTGAAAAAAGTTCAATCTAAAACCGCCCACCCGTGGTTGGCTGCGTGGGCTGAGCGGATCAGTTGACGATGCGAGGAGGTGGCGACAGCAACACCAGAAGCCTTCTTTCTGTCAGTAGCAGCACCCGACCGTAAAGTGGTGCTATGGGTTATAAAATTTAATACAAGACCCCCATCATCTTAATGAGGCTAAAGTAGTTGATGTAATTAATGTACGAGTGTCAACGGCAGGGAGCTATCACTTGAGCAGCCAAGCCCATGACAGTAGCAGCGTGACGTTTCACACTTTGATTGTTGCTGCTGTACTCGACCGGTTGAGTGCCGGTTCGAACTGGGCCTATCATCATTGGCCTCGTTGGTGGGAAGAGGAATGGGGGGGGGGGGGGGGGGGTAAAACCGAGCCAAGTGATGCTTCGTACATAAATAGACAGAAACAGGGAGGGCGAAAGGCAAATTCGATTTGACATAAAATTTGCCAAAGCGCTCATCAAACTCAGCACGAGATGGTTCCGACCGGGTGTTTGCACATCCATTCATTACATAAGCCTTCTTCCGATGATGATTACATGCAACGATTTGTTGTTGTAGGTTCTTTACGAGGCCCATCTGGGGGAAATGGATGAGTTTTGTAGCTTTGCTTGTTCCGTTCCATCATAATCATATATTCTCAATTTAATCGAAGACAGCTATGATGCAACCGCGAAAGCACAGACACAGACACATTTTGGGGGATTGCTTGACTGTCAAAATCTGCCGAACTCGAAACGCTGATGATTGCTTTCGCCATCTTATGAACGCCGCAAATGTATTTTCCATTAGGTAAATGAATAAACGCAACAATGTATGCAAAGCTTTCAGACAACACCCCCAACTCCCACTTTTGCTGGTTGGAAAAGCGCTACATCAGAACACCATCATAAGCTCCCCTATTCCTCCTCTCGCCGAAGTCGAAGAGCTGTGAGCGCTGTCAGTTCCATTTTTACGATTCTCGTAACAAGTGCAGCCCACCATAATGCGGTGCCAGCTGGAGTCGAAAGGTTGGCGTCCAAGGACACTTCATGGAACACATTTGTAACCGACATTGCTGCGTTGGCAGCATAGTTGCAAGTGTAAATCTCAATTTCCAGCAGCTTTGTCCTGGCACGTTATAAAACATCGTCAATCTTGATCTACGGGCTGTTTGCCGAGGGCGGTGAACGGAGTGGACTACAGTTTGCGAAATTTCCACACTTTTCTAAAATTGACCATCTCTATCGAATCCCCCCCTCTTTTTCACGTTCATATGGTAATTCTCACCCAATCACTGCATCCACAGAAATAAGAACACACGCGTGACGCAAGGATCACGACCACCACCACCGTCGCTATAAATCACGAACGACCCTCGGCCCGAGAGGAACGATGGCGAAAAAAAAACAAAACAATCAGTTCGAAATAATTGCACGATGCATATGTGTAAAGCGCGAAAGGGCGGAGCACCGACTGCTCGCTTGAGCTAAGCCCCGCGATAACGATCTCTATACATGGTCGACCGTGTAGCCGCCGCTTGCTGCGCTCAAATCGTCATTTCATTTAGGCAGCAGTAGCGTTTTTGGCAAACGGCTCTGGGAAAAATGTTCCGTTTATAATCAAGAAATGAGCCGACACAGAAAAGAAGACAAAAAAAAACCCTGGTGACGATAAAACTGGAAGATTTCGGAACTGACGGCGATTATGGGGAAGGAATGGCGGGGGGGTGAATAATTCATTTTCATAATTTTATTAGACGTTTGCTGGCTCGGCTGATTTCGTCGTTGGATGGGAAATTTTGCTTGCTCAATGTACGGGAGTCTAGCTGAGCTATGAAAAGGGGTTTTCCACTTGCGACACGAAATGCGGCGAAAAGGACGAGGACGACAAGGACGACGATGACTACAAAATTATATGAGCACTGGAGCATTTTTCCCGGGGCAATGTCATCGTTCATTTTATAGTTTTCGGTTGGTTCGGTTCGGACTAATCCAATTCCGCTTAAATTGCTCGCCGAAATTTGACTCTGTTCTCGGCCTGGGCCCTGCTCGATAAGGACGGTATTTATTTCTAGCATCTCGTCAGAAACTCATGATGAATTGCAGAAGAGATCATGTTTGATGAATACAAAAATGTGGCGCAAGGATGGTTGTTGAGGGTAGCATTATTTCATATCAACATTACTTTTTAACTGGCAGCACTGCGCCAATAAATGATGACAGTTTTTCGTTTGATAAAATTCAGCGACGGGACTATCATGAAAACGCTCATCACCGTAAATAGTTGTTTCACAAAAATGTGGATTTGTCGTATCGACTCTGATGACAACCGTTTATGTATTTTCGAGGGTAAAGTCGCGTAGAATCGTGCGGCAGCCACGATGTCTTACACACTAGACGAATATGGGGTCAATTATACTTCGTTGCATTGTGACGTCACGCATTAATTTTGACAGGTGGTGGTCCTGTTGCTCACGTTTTAGACTAAGCAGATTTTTTTCATCCGAAGTAAATTTTTGGCAATGCCTTGGAAATGCTGTGTGTGGAAGTGCAAATCTTCTGTAAAAATCCCCGGAATCAAATTGTTCCGTATTCGTACAGTAGAAAAATGTTGGCCAGCGAAAGAATCGACGAGTGGAAAAGCGTTCTTGGATATGAGAAAAGTTTTACGCCACTTAATAAACGAATCTGTAACATTCATTTCCGAAGCGGTAAGTGCAATAAAATATTAATTCAGAAATAAATAAATAGAAATAAATGCTCTCGGATACGCATAATCCGGATTGGGTGCCATCACCACGTTTTTCTAAACCAAGACCCAAACAACCAACATTGGTTTTTGGTGTACAGAAAAGGAGTTCTAATCCTACACCGAAAGCTTGCAGTTCCGCGTTTGGTTCACGCGAGTCGAATTCGCTTGTCTCCAAACCGATCAAATTCCCTTTCACCTGTTTGAAGAGGTAAAGTTGTACCTATTTGAAACAATTTGTGTTGAATGATTCATAAATCATTTCACAGATGCCAGGGAAGTGCTGGGGACTCTGTTTCGGTTAAATCGGGGAACTCTATGTCTCCTAAGACCACATCAACGGTTTCCTTAGAAGGTTCCTGTGTTAGCCAAAACATCACAGATTCGAACTACGATACGGGAGTCCGCAGTTCTGCTTCTGATTCATTTTATTTGCTTCTTTACTGCATCCGGCAATCCTTGTTTCGCTAAGGATAGTTTTACATATGAATTACTTGAAGACAGTTCCATTTTTGCAAAGAAATCTAGATAAATCTTTTCAGGGCTTTCGCTGAAGCATTCTCGCCGGCAGCCATTACCTCTAAATTTAGAATTGATATAACTCAGAATCTGTACTAGATATTGGATATTTAATCATATCAGTTTGTATGCTAACCTTGTTATGAGCAATCTGATGTAGTTCGGCTCGATGTTCATTCAATAACAATCGATATTTATCAATTTGAAATAGCGAGGTAAATGTGCGAGAGAGAGAGAGATAAAAGATAGGAAAAAATATACGGAGCAGCAATTCACCTTAACAACGAGCAGAACACTAACTTTCAGGGGAAGAGAAATTTTCTAAGTCCGGAACGTAAACAACAGGACCAGCACCTGTCAAATTTTTGAGGTTAATTTTTTTCATGCAATCCCCAATAGAAGTCGAGTCGAGCAATTCGACTCGACACTTGCCACTGTCGAGTCGAGCTAAATTGCGCATTACAGACAGAGATGCCAGATATTTTTTTCAAATATCTGCGATAAAAATTTGAAATGTCAGGGAATGTTTAAAAAAGTCTGTAATCTGTTATTTTTTGCTAAATTAGACTACTTTCAACGAAAAGACGTAATAAAAGAGCGAGTTAACTCATTTTCGCTGTATGTGTGATTCAAATTTTTAAATTGACACTTTAGCTTGAAGCATTTGCCTAGATGACAGAATTTTCTATTATTTTTTTCCCCTATGAAGTTCTTTCCAGTTTTCTGTTTTAAAATCAAAATTTAGCCTTCATTTGATGAATTCAACAGACTTTTTTTCTTTGTCCAATAATAACATAACCAATTACAATGAATTTCAGAGTTAATTTTAAAAAGTTGTTTTCAAAATTTTCATTTGTATTTCATCAGTAAAAAACCACTATAATGAAACTTATTGCAATGAAATAAAATGTTTGGGTAAAAAGGAATTTATTTGTGGTTCAAGTCGACTTGCGTATCTTCGATTTATCCATCGGTATTAAAAAGGTGCATTTTATATTTTCGTTCATATTGTTTTGCTATATCGTGTACGTGTATTTGATGGCGTATTGAGTGTTATTTTGCGTATTATGTATTTTACGCAGTATTTCAGTCTAGTGTAAGAACGTTTTTTTAAACCCACCCACTTTGGACTTATCTAACTGCACCTTAATAGTGAGTTTATTCGTATTTTGATACGAAGGTATATATTTTTTTAAGCTTGTATTTAGACAAAGATTTTTTATCAGGGCCTAACTGACAAACGTAAAAAATGGCTTCTTCTGTTAATTTTCGTGGCACAAAGGCTACCAATGTGAGCTTCCAATTCTATCGGATAGGTGAACTCTTCCTCTTCGAAATGACTGTGGTGGGTTGATTAAAGGGTGATACGGTCAAAATTTGGTCAAGGGAAAACGCGTGTAAATCGGTGAAATCGTTTATTTAAAAAATCAAATTAAATTTCTTTTTCAAGTTCAATTAGTATAAAATTCAGGAAAAATATTCAGTTAGGCTTCCACTTTTCCAAATCCGAATTGCCGGGCCTTACGCTTGACCCCTGCCATCAGATTTTGTACAGCCACCTTGTCCACCTTCTTCGCCGCAGAAGGCCAGTTTGCCTTGAACTGCTGCTCGTCCTTAGCAGTTTTTTTGGTCTTCTTTAGGTTCCGCTTGACAATAGCCCAGTATTTCTCAATTGGGCGGAGCTCTGGCGTGTTGGGAGGGTTCTTGTCCTTGGGAACCACCTGCACGTTGTTGGCGGCGTACCACTCCATGGCCTTTTTACCGTAATGGCAAGATGCCAAATCCGGCCAAAACAGTACGGAACAACCGTGTTTCTTCAGGAAAGGCAGCAGACGTTTATTCAAACACTCTTTCACGTAAATTTCTTGGTTGACAGTCCCGGAAGCTATGAAAATGCTGCTTTTCAAGCCACAGGTACAGATGGCTTGCCAAACCAGATATTTCTTTGCGAACTTTGACAGTTTCGTGTGCTTGAAAATATCTGCTACCTTTCCCCTTCCTTTTGCCGTATAAAACTCCTGTCCCGGAAGCTGCTTGTAGTCGGCTTTGACGTAGGTTTCGTCGTCCATTACCACGCAGTCAAACTTCGTCAGCATCGTCGTGTACAGCCTCCGGGATCGCGCTTTGGCCGTCGTATTTTGTTTATCATCGCGATTTGGAGTCACTACCTTCTTGTAAGTCGATGGTCCGGCTCGTTTTTTGGCTCGATGCACGGTTGTAGACGATACACCCAGCTTATTTGCGGCATCTCGGAGAGATAGGTTAGGGTTTCGCTTGAAACTACCGGCAACTCTCTTTGTCGTCTCAGCGGCTTCCGGTTTTCGATTTCCCCCCGATCCAGACTTCCTGGCTGTCGACAAACGTTCCCCAAACACTTTAATTACATTTGTAACGGTTGATTTGGCAACTTTTAGCGATTTTGCCAACTTTGCGTGCGAGTAGCTCGGATTTTCGCGATGCGCGAGCAAAATTTTGATACGCTGCTCTTCTTGCTTGGACGGCATTTTGACAACTGAAGAGTGAATTCCAAAATCAAAATAGGAGCAACATTCTACACACACACACCTTCAAAATGAGGGGTGTTCAGGTTTTTTAAATGCAAAATTGAAAGAAATACGTCAAGTTGATATTGACCAAATTTTGACCGTATCGCCCTTTAGGCGAGTTTTCAATAATTCAATAATTCGCGGAAAAAGCCATTGTTTACATTTGGCAGTTAGGCCCTAATGAAAAATCTTTGTCGATTTATGGTTTAATTGACAGGTAGAGTTGATTGCTTCTTGGTTTAAATATTCAGCAACCACTTTCTTACGATAAATTTCTTATATATGATTTGTATTGTTGTGAAATTTGATTTTCTTTGTGACCTAATGGCAATGGGCCAATATTACCAACGCTTTGACAGAAATTTTCATGGTGAAAATAGCAGTGAAGATTATTGTATTTTTTGTGGTAGATGGTTGGATAAGAATATTGCATATATATAAGCCCCATCTCTTACGCATGGGATCAAACACTACCATAAGTAGGGACTCTATGTTACCATCGGAAAGGGCCTATACGCTGCTTATCTCCAGGTCCATGGTGCCTCCAAGTGGCCCACCTCTTTCGGTTCTTCAAGGATTACTACTTTAAAAATAAGTTATACCTACGCTGTTTTTAAATATTTCAACAAAACTTCTCGACAGTTGACTTTAGTGTTGAAATTTTTCAAAATGTCATGGAAATTTTACACCATACAATAGTTCAGCACCATTTCAACGATTTTATTTCGAAGTTCTTTGACCTTCTGGTAAAGCATTTAAACTATTTTCTTTGCTTCTAGTACGCTAAGTGGGAAATTTTTCATAAACGACCATCACGTATCTTAAACGAGGTGTGTCCTAGCCCATAGTACGATGTGAACAGTAGGGAAGATGGTGCTTACCATATTTTAATATGGTGTCATGAGCAATGAATATAATTATGATCATATGAATGATTTTTGTAAAGACTGCTTCTTCGGTTCATCAGTGATAAAAAAATGCTAAAATTCTGAGATGTTTTCTCCTGAACTTTCGGCAAGTTTCCTCATAAACTTCTTGGCAGTCACTCCTGATGTTCTCGGAAATTCACATCTAACAAGGCAACCTGACCTTCCAGAAACATTTGGTAAGTTTTTTTTTTCCTGAACTTACAGGGTGCGGAAGAAAATAATGTGAAAATGTTCAAACTTGAGTATTGGGTTAATTCGTGTTGCTAGTGACCAATTTCTGTTGAAAGTGTATTTGTTTATGTTTACTTTCAAGTGCTGCATCCAAACATTCTATTTGTTTTATTGCAAATTCGTCAAAATGTTCGCGAAAGAAGTGATCACCAGTTTGTTGCTCGCCCAGAAGAAGCCGAAAGAGATTGCCAAGGTGGTAGGGTGCCATTTTGCAAAGCTTTTCAGCATCGATGCTGTGGCCAACAGCCGCACGGACCGGTTCATTTCACCGCAGAAAATGGAGAACGTTCCGGAAAAAGTGAAATTCAAATTTCAAACCAAACATCCGGCTGGTGTAATGATGTTTGGCTTGGTGGCGTCCAACGGTTTGAAAATGCCGCCTGTTTTCATTGATGCTGGAGTTAAAATCAATACCGAAGTGTATATCGGTATTTTAAAGGACCGAGTGCTTCCCTGGGTGAAGGCCAACTTCTCCGAGGACCAAAACGTTGTCCTACAGCAGGATGGAGCGCCGTGTCACACGTCCAATCGAACCCAACAATGGTTGAACGATAACACGAAGTTTTGGCCGAAGGATTTGTGGCCCCCTAGCAGTCCAGATCTTAATCCGTTGGATTATTCGATCTGGGCAGATGTTGAAGCACGAACCTGCAAAACATCACACCCTAGTGTGAAAACCCTGAAGTCAACCATAACACGCACATGGCAGTCAATGTCGGAGGACTACGTCCGAAAGACATGCTCTGGCTTCCGGCGTCGGCTCGAGGATGTTATTAATAAAAATGGAGGACACATTAAATAAATTTGTTTAATGGACTTCATAAAGATAACTACACTCGAAAACGTTAATATTATTGCTGGAATAATTTGAAAAGGGGATTTGAAAGAAATAGAACAAATTTTCGCAATATTTTCTGCCGCACCCTGTAGTTACTTTCTTAACTTCTGACAAGTCTCAACTTGAACTGGGAAGAAAATTTCTCCAAACTTTGGGAAAATTTTCTCCAGAATTTCTAGGAAAATCATCTTAAATTTTTTGGAAGTTTCTTCTTGAACTTTTTAGAAGTCCTCTTCTGTGTTTTTGAAGTTTTTTCCTGAATTTCGGGGAAGTTCTAGAAACAACTTCGTATATTTCTGGAAAATTTCTTTCTGTTTCTCTCAGAAGTATCTACCTGAACCTCCGGGAATTCCTAAACTTCGAGAAAACCTCATTCTGAAATTCTGAATTGTTCGATTCTGAACTTCAGGAACGCTCTCTAACACTTTCGGGTAGTTCCAACTAAACTGTTGGGAAATTTCTTGCGAAATTTCTGGGAAGTCCTCTCCTGAATTCCTGAATTTTTTGAGAAATTCCTTCTTGGACATATAGGCCCTCTCTGGTAAGTTCGGGGAAGTTTTTTCGTGAGCATATTCTTTCTAAGCTTCTGATAATTCCCATCTTGAACTCCGAGAAAGGTTTTTAACCGAAATTTTGGAAAAGTGCTCTCCAGAATTTCTAGGAAACATCCATTAAATTTGTTCGAAGTATCTTACAGAACTTCTGAGAAGTCCTCCTCTGAACTTTTGGGAAATTTTCTCCTGAACTTCTGGGTAGTTTGTTTCCGAATTTCTGAGAAATGTTTGCTCACACTACTAGGAAGTACCCTCTAGAATATTTGTTTCTAGAATATTGAAGTTCTTTTGAAAGGTTTCTTCCTTAACTTCGAGAAACCCTCATTCTCAAATTCTGAAATAATCTGTTCCGAACTTCGGGAAAACTCTCTAGCTCTTCTGGGAAGTTCCAACTAATCTGCAGAAGCTACGACTACGACTGCAGAAGATTTAATCTAAAGAAGAGAAATTCCTCTGAAGTTCTGAGAAAGAATTGATTCTTCCTTATTATCAGAAATTAATTTAAGGGAGAATAATAAGAAATTCTGTAAAAATTAAAATTTTCAGGGAACTTCCCCTTGATTTTAAGGCAAGTTCTTCCTGAAAATCAGTAATAAGAAGAGATCTCCCTGAAACTCTGGGCAGATCTTCCTGAAATTAAGGATTTTTTTCCTGAACTTCAGGGAAATTCCTGAACTGAACTTCAAAGATGTTTTTCCTGAAGTTGATAAAAAAAATCATGTACTTCAAGGAAGTTTCACCTTAAATTCAAAATAAATGAAAAATGAAATTGAAATAGATATAAACATATATAAACATTGTCATAAAAAACTCACGTTATTAGACTCTTTGATGGAAATTGTTGATGATGCTGATCGAAAGTTATGCAGGAAAAATGCAAAACTACCAATTTTAAAATGAAGTTTTCTCCTGTAGCTGACAAAAGGTGACAAACATTAAAACGATTTTACAAAGATCTTGTAGATGGAAGTTTGTTCTTTTAGTCCACGTATTCCGTGTTAGCCAATATTTGCAAATAAGGGAGTAAAATATCTTTAAAAAAATGTATGTATACAACATATGTTATACAATCACTAATAACTATCTTGTATCTGCAAAATTTTCGTCATTTTATTGTCATATTCAAATTGAAATAAAAAAAATTAGACCAAAAAAAACATTCTGTAGGAGCGAAAATTCCTCGAAATCATCAAAATAAAAAGTTAGAATTTTGATTATGAACGTAAAAGGACCGGCCTAGTCACCACCAAAACCAAACGATAGATCTATGTTTTTAGATAAAATCAACCGCAGTCATCATATGTCTAAAGTCTGGGGGGGTTGGCGTAGTGGTTAGCATCCATACCTCTGACGCCAAAGTCACAAGTTCGAATCTCACACCGGACATGGTAGAAACATACCCAAAAAGGTGTTTGAAGGATTACGACCAGCCTGAGGCTAAAAATCTCAGTAATCAAGAAACAAACAAACAAAAATGTTTCACTGTTCTTCCGCTTCTTTTCTTCCGCTTCTACTCTTCCATATCACTTCTTCCGCTTCTCCTCTTCTACTTCCCCTCTTCCGCATCTCTTCTTCCGGTTATATTCTTTCGCTTTTCTTCTTCCGCTTCTTTTTTTCCACTTTTTTCCGCTCTTTTTCACTTCTAACCTTCCGTTTCCGTCTTCTTCTTCATTTTTTCTTCTTCCACTTTTCTTCATCCACTATTCTTCTTCCACTTTTCTACTTCCGCTCTTATTTTCCGTTGCTAGTTCCAATTTTCTGGGTGCACTCGTGTCGGTCAAGTTTTGCTCCACCAATTCTTAATTTCTACACATATCTCTTTTTTTTTTCATTTGCATTTTCTTGTTTCTCTCAACATTTTTCTTCCACTTCACTGCTTGAGTTTCTCTTCTTGAGTTATCCTTCTTTAGCTTCTCTTCGTGAGCTTTCTTGCTTCCGCTATTTTTATTTGCTCAGCTTCTTCCGCTTCTTCTTTTCCGATTCACTTCTTCCGCTCTTCTGCTATCGTTTATTTTCTTTCTCTTATCCTTTCTGTTTTGTTTCCTTTGATTTTCTTATTTCCTTTATCTTCTTCTACTTCTATTCCTCCGCTTATCTCTGCCACTTTTCTTCGCCGCATCTTTTCTTCCACATATCTTATTCCGTTTCTATTCTTCCGGTTCTCTTCTTCCACTTTTTCTTCCTCTTCTTAACCATTTCTCTCTCCCACTTCTCTTCTTCTGTTTCTGTTTTCCACATATCTTCTTTTTTTCCCCTTCCTCTCCTCTGCCGCTTTTCTGGTTGCATTCGTGTCGGTCAAGTTTTTTCTACCAATTCTCAATTTCTACATATTTCTCTTTTTTCTCATTTGCATTTTCTTATTACTCTCAACTTATCTTCTTCCACTTCAATGCTTGAGTTTCTCTTTATCAGCTATCCCTCTTTAGCGTCTCTTTGTGAAGCTTTCTTGCTTCCGCTATTCTTGTTCGCTCGTCTTCTTCTCCTTTTCCGTATTCTCTTCTTTCGCTTTCCTGCTTCCGTTTCTTTTCTTTCTCCTCTGCTTTTGTACCTTATTTTTCTGCCGTTCCTCTCCTTCTATTTATCTTCATCCACTTCTATTCCTCCGGTTCTCTTCATCTGCTACTCTTCTTCCACTACTTTTTTTTCACTTCTATTTTTACATTTCCTTTCTTCTGCATCTGTTCTCTCGATTCTTATTTTCTGTTTCCTTTCTTCCGATAATCTGCTTCCACTTTTTTTCTCCCGCTTCTCTTCTTCTGTTTCTCGTCTTCTTTTTCTCTTCTTCCGTTTCCTTTTTACAACTTCTATCCTTTCTTTTCTCAGCTTCCACTTCCTTTCTTTTGGTTCACTTCTTCCGCTTCTCTTCGTTTGATTCTTTTCTTTCATATATCCTCTCTCGTTTTGCTTCTTCTGCTTGTCTTATTCCGTCTCTCTTCTTTCGATTTTCTTCTACAACTTCTTGTCTTCTGCTTTCCTTCTTTCACTTGTCTGCTTCCGCTTGTTTGCTTTCGCTTCCTTTCTCCAGGTTCAATTCTTCCAGTTCTTTTTCTGCCTCTTTTCTTCCGCTTCTTTTCTTACGCTTCTTTTCGTCTGCTTCTGTCTTCTCAATTCTTATTTTCCGTTTCTTTTCTTCCGCTAATTTGCTTCCATTTCTCTTCTATCGTATCTCTTCTTTTGATGCTCTTCTTTCATTTCTTTTCCATTGTTCTGATTCTTCCGCTTGTCTTATTCCATCTCTCTTCTTCCGTTTCTCTTCTAAAATTTCTTGTCTTCTACTTGTCTTCTTACATTTCTCTTTTTTCCCTTCTTTTCTTTCATTTCATTTCTTCCGCTTCTCTTTGTACGTCTCTCTTCTCCGTTTCTCTTCTACAACTTCTTTTCTTTGAATTTCCTTCTTCCTTCTCTTTTATTTCGTTTCGCTTCTTCCATTTTTCTTATTCTTCTTAATGATGTTTCGTTTGCTCTCATTCATGTACACTATGTTTTCATGTTTTTTTTTTTTCAATTTTCCAATTATTGCTTTAACTTCTGGGTCATCTTGTTTCACTTCTGTTTCAACATAACATACTTCAGCCCTATTTCCAATAACTTCTTCCCATCTGTTAACCTTTGTGTGATATTTTCCGCTTTGCTTTTACTGGATCCTCTAAATCATTTTCTCTTTTTCCACTTCACCGTTTGTTTCATCAGCTTACGTTTCTTCATCCTCTTCATATGTTACTTTCCACCTCCCTTCATCTGCATCCTCTTAATAATCTTCTCAGATTCACTTTCACTGCATCATCGTCCATTCATTTCTTCTCCTCTTCGCCTTATTTTTGCTTTCGCTTATTCGACGTTCTAAATTACATTGTTTCTCATTCATTCGCATTCTTCTTCAAGGTCTTCTTTCTTCTAATTTGTGAATTTCTGCATTCACTGTTTCTATCATCAGCTTCCGTTTATTAATTCTTTTCGTCTGATCGTAATTTCGATCTCATTTCTTCGACTTCATTTGATTTTCTCACTTTCTCCACATTTCTTACTGCATCTGCATCAACGTCTGTTTCAGCTCCACCATTTTTTGTTACTTCTCTTCTCCTCCACTTCTCACTTTTCTGCTCTTTCTTCACCGCACAAGCTTCGATACACATTGGTTGCATACGGGATTCGCTTTTCGTTGCCATATTCGTTACATAACGCCGCATGCAGGTTTGTCGATTCGATTTCGTATTTCGTTCTAGCTGCTTCGAACTTTTTGCAGTGTAAGATTACGTGGTGGACATCCACGACCATCTCGGAAAAAAACGCCTACCCTGTGAAGCTGATTTCTTCGATAGAAATTCGTACAAAAGCCTTGTATGGCCATTGCGTGGGCGAGTGAATGATCGGTGATCAGAAGTATTTTCCTGATCGGACCAATTTCTTGTCTCAGCTTTTCGACTTTTTGGCTTCGCCGACGATGTTGATATCGTAGCACGTAACTTTGAGACGAGGGCGAAAACGTACATCAGACTTAAGTCGTTAATGCGATGAAAACTAGATACATGTTGCTTCAAGATGCGCGTTACTTCTGTCCTGCACTTTGAGGTCTTCAGGTTGTTCCGTTTCTTGATACGTTTAAACATTCCGACGCTGGTTCCCGCTTAATTGGCCAAATCACGTATCGACATTGACTTGTTCTCCCGAATTCAAGCTACCACTTTCTGATCCAGTTTAGGATCCAGGTTTTCTGCCTCTTCCTGGCAGTTCATCCAAAGAACAGTGCTCCCCAAACTTGGTAATGATGGATTTTACACTCGCGTGATGAATTCCAAAGCGCTTCGCCAATTGTCACATAGTTACAACCTTTTCGCATAGCTATGTGTCCAAAACCTTAATATTCACGTCTTTTTAAATGCACGGCATTTTGAAAACGATAAATTTAAACCATGCAAACAAGTAAACAAACGAAAGATAGCAGTCAAACGCACAGCATGCTATGATGAAAACATTAAAACCATCACATCAAAACCAACTTTCCGATCTGTTGTTAAATCAAGCATTCAGTACCAGTAAATGCAAACGTAACGTCGGTTCCTTTCATTTCATGTATCGTGAAATGCATTGTATTTCATGAATTGCCAAGATTGACAAAGAGAAACGTCAGTGTGATGTCTATTTCCAACGTTTATGATGTACACGGTATTATATTGGCTGCAATGTTTATGAAGTGGTACGAAAAAGACAAAAGCCGAAAATAGTTATTAAATGTCTTCAGAAATGCATGAAACTTAAGCAGTTTCGATTCAAAAGTCAGCCAAACGCTAGTGTTTTGCTTGATTTTTTGCATGTAGGTATTAAGTAACTGTTGTACGTTACTTTGTATACTTAAGTTGGACTTGATTGGAGGATTATATTATTACTGAATATTTTTGAGTCAATTAGCGCTGATATTTGAAAACACGATGATGATTGTTTCCCAATTTCGAGTATCACACTTATGTAGGCATTTTTTCTGAATAATTTTAAGAAAAAGAATAATTTTTTAAATAAAGTTAAAGTACACCAATTTTATTATTTTAAAGAAATCTGCATGGGTACGCAAAAAATTAAGAATGTAAATTTTATGATTATGATTATCGTTAGACCATATTATTCAATTTATCTTCAAGCCTGGCCAGAATAACTGTTTCAGGAAGATCCACAATGATTTAAACTCGAAAATTAGATAAAATTTAGGCAACTAGAAGGAATTTGGCGATTTCATGGATGCATGTTTACCATCCGGTTACACTCACCTTTGAGTAGCCTTTACTCAAAAACGTTAAAACCGAACGAACCCTTTAATTGAGTTTCATTGCCACAACTCAATTTTGAGTAAACTCCGTTTTTTTTTTTATTTTGTTATGAAAACAAGTGACGGGCTCATTGTTTTTCGAGCATTGCTCGAAAAAAAAGAGCTTATGAATCAATGAACAAGAAAATATTATTTTCAAAATTTTCCATAATTCACAAAATGTTTTTTCCGGCTTATGGCCCATTATGCAGCTGGCAAGTAGAGACCAGATGTAATTTTTGCCAATTTCACCGAAAATAATTTTGACAACTGCTCCAGTATGGGTGAAATGTCAATCTTCCTTGCGAAATAATCGAACGGAATATTATTCCACGAGAAAAAGAGACAGTCCCATTTAGTTTGCATGAGCAGGCGTTACTGACGTTATGAAACAGTCTTCAGTTTACCCTACTTTTCAACTGCATACAAGGTAAGAAATCCCGACAGTAAAAGCATTTCTTAACCATTACTTCTAGGGTTTTTATTCATTAGGGCGAATCTACAATTGAGAGACTCTCTTTTGCCTCGTTCTCTTGCATTAATTACAGCACCATTAGAAAACTATGGATTGATTCTATAACACAGATAGCAAAATAAGAGTGCTGGCTAGCATATTTGGCAAACAGCTAAACGAAAAATGTGAAAATGATTCAGCTATTGGTGAAAGAGAAAGTATACAGAGAGAGTTTTTCAATTGCAGATTCGCCCTAATGAAAAAAAAATCTAAACTTGTCCTATGCTAATGCATATTACTTTTGAGCTGCATACAGGCCTTATCCCAGAAATTTTCCTCCACTGTGAAAAATTATGCAGGATTTTTTTTTTAATTTTATTTTTTCCGGATTCTTAAAAAAAATCATTTAAGTTTGGGAAAAAAAAATTCTGCGATGAAGCGTACTTGAGTTTGATGATTTTTTTTAATTTAGTGAGGTTTGTGAAAATCGGAAAATTTGAACTGGCGTTTTCCAGAAAAACTGGCAACTGTTCATTTATCAATGAACTTGACGAGTGGACAAAGTTTCGTAACTGCCTGAGACCCTTCGGACCAAACCTGTACGATAATAAAAAAAATGCCCTAATCCTTAAATTTATTTAGTTTTGAGTTGAACTTACTAATTTTTTTTTATTTCACCTCCGCAAAAGATGCTACAAAAATCATTGAAGTTCTTTTGAAAAAAAAAAAACTGTAAAATTTCATTTTATTTAACAATCAAAACAAAAACACACAAAACAAAAACAGAAATCAGGAGTCAATGGGCCAGTCTTCATTGGTTCCGCGATAAGAATAACTTGTGGATGGGTAATCGATCAGTTCATTGATCGCTAGCTGCAACGTTTAAAAGAATATAAATGCTAAATTTGGCAACAATTTGAATGCAGAAATAACTTTTGTCCATCAGATCCAATGGTCAATGACATAGGTCCCATCCATAGATGTAGTTCCACTGATGTTGCGGTGGTGTCAACGAACTGGAATTTGCTCGTTGATCCTCAGTAATGCCCGAGTATGCTCTGTAATATGTATATTATGTTTTAATAACGTTTGCATTAAAAAAAAAATGCCGATGTTTCACGGGTTTACCTTCACCAGCACTGACGAAACTACCCATGCAGCATCAATCATAGTAACCCATGAGTCAGCAGACAAAATTTGACAGCTCTATCAGTCGAACTCTAACCGTGATGGCAAAGACAGTGAAGCAACTCCGTTCAGAAGTTTGCGCGGCCCCCACCGCGTCGAAAACGGACATCGTGCGGCACTTTGTGGACGCCGGATACGCCCGTTCCGGCATCTACAACATCTTGGCACTATTAGACAACAATCAGAGCATCGAAAAAAAGCCCGGTTCCGGACGGCCGACGACCCTGAGCGACAAGAAGCTCCAAAGGATGATGAAGAGGAAAACCGAGGGAAAAGTGGCTACATCGCTGCATGCGCTTGGCCGGGAGGTTGGTTCAACCGGCCAAATAGTGAAAAAGTACCTGGCGAACATGAACATATGGATGGTTTCGGAGATGCAGGCAATGACGGAGCGGCAGCGGCTGAAAAAGATGGTCAATTCGATTTTCCCGGTAAATCGCGAGGTGGCTGTGGTGATGGACGACGAGACCTATCTCACCCTGGATGGCAACGACTGGCAGGGCACTTCGTATTTTACTTCCCCCACCAAGGAAGTAAGCTCCGAGGTGAAGTTCATTTCACACACCAAGTTCCCCAAGAAGGTGCTGCTGTGGCTGACAATCAGCGAGAAGGGGATGCCAAAGCCGCTCTTCTTTCGCTTCGGACTGGCCGTGAACGGGGAAATGTATAGTACGAAATGCCTGTCCCATCGAGAATTTCTGGGCCAACCTGAAATTGATAAACAAAACGAAGAAAGAACTAAAAAACATGCCTACACGCATGTTTTCATCCACCATGGCGAATGTTCCGATTAACTGCCGGAAGGCCGCTCGCAAAGGCGTAGAATTTTTTTGAAGACAAGCTTAAATAACTACCTTTCAAGGTAGGGGAGGATGGTACAAAACGCACAATTTAAGCAACACCGTGAAAAACTAGGGAATCGAAGCTGAAACTAAGGTAGAAGTAATTGAGTATGGTGCATTACGATGTTTTCTTTGTAGAGCAAATGTGATTTAAATTCAAAACGATGATTTTTCATGATTTTTTAAACCTATTCCAATTTGATCCCAAGACGACACCGGGGTAAAACGCCTGCTTCATTGGTTAATATGCACCCCAAAATTGGGGTAAGACGCACCAGAACACTGGGATATGATGCACTACAATATTGGGATAGCATGCACCGCTTGTAAAAAGGTAAAAACACGGCTATACAAAGTTACTCATTAGGGTTGTAAAGTAAGGAGGTTGCAACATATCGCCACATCCTTTTAGCACAGTTTGGCAGTCAAGCAGCCAATGGGTATCGAATAAAGATGGAAAAACGTTGAGATGTGTTGCCAACTCCTCATTATATTGACGTATGTAACGCCACGGTGCATACTGCCCCAGTTTTAGTTTTGCATAGTTTTGCCTAAATATTCTGAAAATACGTGGAATTATAGTGAATTTTTGATACTATCTTGAAGTTTTGTTGTGTGCAATATGGATATTAACGTATGGTAAAAGCTTATTTTAATAACAATATTACTCTCATGTGAGGTACAGGCAAGACAATTTCTTTAACTTTGATCATACATTGGTGTATTTAGTGCCTTATTGTACTGCACAATTATGAGTTATGCTGTTTTATGTAAAAACTGATAAAGCATCATTCCTTTAAAGCTATAGTTTTGATGATTTGAGCATATTTATTCATTCTACCCCACCAGTGCATTTTGTACTGTTCTCCCCTATTTCGGTCTTTGTTTGCACAACGAGGGAACGGCATGATTATATCAAGATCTGTCAACCCGTTTACTAGGGAATGCTCATTCGAAAGGGACCGTTATTAATTTTTGAAGAGGACACTGAAATGAAAAAATATTTGAACCAACTGTTCCACCTTAGCATTCTTCTATGGTTTAGGTGCTTACTCACAGGTCCTCCATTTATTGCGGAAATCTTTGAAATTTTCTGATAAATCCATCATCCAAATTCATCATGAAATCATAGCGGAGTAAATGCACGTCAAAATGTTTGAGTAGCACAGCCTACTCCAACCTCCAGGCAAGATTGACAAAACCAAAACAATAGATTCTATATGGTTCACGTGATGTGGTATCAAGTTCCTATCACTTCGAAGTATTCTGACCACAAACCTCAAATACTATTATGACTTCAGGCGTAAAATTTTCAGGAATCGTTTGCTAGAGCTCCCATTGGTTAGGAATTACAGCGTTTTTGTCTTGTTTTGTTTGTGATTTTTCGTATCAAAAACGTGAAGTGATAATTAACCTAACCTATGGTTCATATGAAAAGAAGACTCCCTCCCAATTCACCTTCAAACTGAGTAGTGATGTTTGTCAAAAAATTGCTGATGCAAAAAAAAACTCCCACTGCACAATCGATCAATAATGGCTTATTATTTTTATTGTTCAATCATTTGTGGCACAATATTAACTCGAACAATAAATTGTTATTAGCAGTTCTATTTACTGAGAAGGTCCTCTGTTCATGATTCAATAAACAAAAGCTTGCCGCCGCACAATGTTTGTTTATTATTCACTATCAAGCTGAAACATTTCAATCGCCTAACCGGATCAACCGCACACTCAACCAACATTAATCAACTACAACCCAAAATCAACCATCAGCCGAAATACACAATTCAATTTAATATTACAAAGTGACACAAATTCTGTTCTCCCTTCTCCTTCCAGGGAACGCGAAGCAACGTGACGGACGCCTGCGAGCGGCACGATCCCTGCCAGCATGGTGGCATATGCATATCGACCGATTCCGGACCCATCTGCGAGTGCCGAAATCTGGAGTACGAGGGACCCTACTGCGAACGAGGTAGGTTTTCTCGCCGCCACCGCCGCCGACATCATTTGCATGTGTTTGTGTATTTACTAACTGCAGAGGCGAGAAATTTCCAATCTAAATTCCGAGGCATTCTTTCCTCGACCGGTCGGGGGAGGGGTGTGTTGCTGGTAATAATGCATAAATTCCACATGCTTTCTAACGAATAGTTTTGCACTTCCCGCTCTTGAGCCTTTGCAACGAACGACGGCGGAAGTGATTGCCGCAAAACAGACAGCAACTGATTTGAAATTCAGGAATACATGTTCATAGTGGGTTTGGGGTTCCGGTGAGGAAATGCTTTGGCAAAATGTCGATTTGTTGGAGGTTTGATTCAACAACGAAAGGGGGGAGTCTACTCCAGGAAACTCTGCATCACGGCCAGTACAGAATACGCGAACCATAGCACCTTCCGGCAGGTGACCAGCGACATCCCGAACAAGTTTCCACATGTGAAGCCGATCTTCTTCTGCGTGCGCTCCATCACGATCAGCATCATCTTGCTGAGCTTCCTGTACCGCCGACCGAACGTACTCGAGTAGATCAACTTGTCCGTCCAACCGGAGCAATACAGGTGACCATTGATGGCTGCCATCTACGGAAGAGTTAAACTCACTACAATGACGATAATCGAAGTTCAACCACCTACCTGCTCTTCCAGTTGATCGCACAGAAATCCGTACAACAGCAAGCTGAATAAATTGGCCATCGTGAATAAGACGGTGAAGGCAAACCTCGGGTCCTCGCCCTTACGAGTGAGAACATATAAGAAAATGCTGAGAACGATGGCGAGGAAATTCGTTCCCAACTGAATCAGGAAGTAGGTCATCACTTGCCGACGGAACATGGCTGCCATATCGAGAAGCTTCTGATGCCGTTCGACGCAGCTGACGAACGCCCGTTCGAGTTTGTTCCAATGCTTACCAGCCTGACGAACTGTTTCCTGGAGCGATCGGATATCCTCGAAGATTTGCTCGAAATCCTTGCCAAGCAGTCGGAATTCCAGGGTTAGGGCCGGCAGAATCGAGCAGACCACAATTATGGAGTAGTAAAACATGAACGTTATTGCGGTGATAACGATAGGACTTAAAATGGCGTTCGACTTGTCGACCAGATAATTTTCGTAAAATGATAACGGAGAGCCGACTTGGCCATTGACGAAAAACAATATCAATGGAAACATGTCTTGCATCAGAAAGATCACCGTAATCCAGTTGAAAATGCGGATATACTTGCGCCGCCGTTCGTCCGAAGCATTTCGCTGGAGATCGAGAAGATAGGTCCAGATCTGCTTCAGGTTATGTCGATGAACAACTAGCGAGACCCAAACGATGAGCGAAAGCTGCCGAAAAAAAACTAGGTACACGATTGCAAAGTTTTGCCTCAGGTCGTACAATCCGAAGAAGAACATGGAACCCATTTCGAACTGCACATAGAGGATGACGAGTGCGATCAGGGTGAACCTGACGGGGCGAAGCAGGTCGAAGTCACTGCCGGGGTTGTCGAAAATGCCGATGAAGCGGTTGCAGAACATCATCACTACGAAGGAGTTGTCACTGCTGTTGAAGGCGTGGTACTTCCCTTCGAAGTAGGACCTGACCGAGCGGAAACCTCTGAGCATGATGAGCGTGTAATTTGAACTGAATAGCGGCTGCCTGTGGGGTTGATTCGGAGCTGATTTCGGGGGGAGTGTTAAGTGACTGTCACCTCAAGGATGGGAGTTTTCAACAGCTGTAGCTGGGTATGTCCTGCTTCTCAAGTAATTGATTAAATTACACTTTCAAAGTTATCAACAACGATTTAGAAGTTTGGTGATACTATATCTTTACCAGCAAGACTATCAGAGAGCCATTCCAGTGATAATTGAATGAGAAAAAGTCAGTCCTTTAACCTTGGAAAAGTTTGAACTATTAACTTCGATGAAGTTCACTGAGCAGTGAGCTGGAGTTTGTGGGAGTTGAAACATGTGTCACTTTGGGTAGGTAGATAGTGTTTGAATCATGCTTATGTTCAGTTTATTCTTCTTCTATGTTCTTTCATTCTTCATAATAATAACGAACCGCTTCGTCAAGATCTTCCTCATGAGAAAGTACCACGCCTTCAAAGCCAATGATTGAAGTGATGAGGTTCGGAAACCTGCTGGTTGGTAACTTTGATCTTCCTGACAGTCTCCTTGATCAATCAAGTACGTCATATTTCACGTTCGTAAAAGTGTACACACAACTCGGAGTGGATCTGTAATTTTTTTCAAGCCACTAAATATCAACTAAAATTCGAACCCTTCTTCATGAGCTTACTAGCGCTCAATTGCGACTAATTTTGTTAGGGCCCTTAAGGTCCTGACGAGCTGCAATAGGTCGAACTTGAAGAGATTCTCGATAGCCACTTCAAAGAAAATGGTTGATGCAGAGAATTCGTTTATAGTTTGTAGCCGAAATTATAGGGAAGTTCGACACTGGCCGATCTCTCGTGAGCAAGCGGCTTAAGCACCTCTCCGGTAAAGGAGATCGCATGCCAAGTCCAATTTACCCGGTGGAGACTCCCACAGGGCGAGTTGATGGGGTCAATTATAGAAGTCGAGTCGAGTAAAATTGCACATTACAAAAGCCGACTGAATCTGATTGAGACGGCAACTGAACTCGACTGTCAACTGTAATGTTGAAAGATTTAAATTCATTGAAATACTACACCATGCAATTATTCAGGACTTGTTGTCTTTTTTTACATTCGAAGGATAAGTGTTTGCAATTTTCACTCTTGTTTTGTCAATTACATTATTTTTTTGGTTATTTTGAAAACCTAATTGAAAAGCTGTTTCAAAGTAGCAAGTTTGAATTTTTTTTTCGGAGAAATTTATTTTTTAAATGTGGACAGTAATCGATCTTTTTTCATTGATTTTATCTGGAAGTTTTCAATTCTAAGCTTTTTAGCGATTCATCGGTGGGACGCCTCTGGATTTTGATTGTAAGTGTACAAAATGTTTTCACGGACAATTTCTTGTTTCGACGACATGACAAGAACTACTGTATGAATAACTATGAAACAGATGTAAACAAAACGCCATTAAAAAGATATGCTCAAATGTTCAGGTTTTGAACTCATATGGTTAGAAAGTTACAGAAGATTTCCGGTGTGCGATTTTTATCGAATACACACTTAAGGAAGATTTAATGAACTTCAGAACAGAAGTTCTGAGAAGTTCTCTTAAAATATTCAATTCCCCATGAATTTCAGGGAAGTTCCTCTTGACATTCAGGAAAGTCTTTCCTGAATTTCAGGGACGTTCCTCCTGAACTTAAGATAATTTCTGTCCAGAACTTTAGGAATGTTCCATTCGGAACTTCAAGGGAGGTCTGTCCTGAACAGAACTTCTTGAACAATGGTAAGTCGATTAGAACTTGCTTAGAATATGTTTCATAACTGCGGCACTTCAATTTTCAATCCATACCACATATGTAGCACACTGAGGAACACTTTTGACAGGTGAGCTTATAGCAACCTTGCCAATATGCGTTGCGTGGTTGCCAGGCTCAGAAGAAAATAACAAATTGTACTATCAACACATCGGCACCTTCGGCTCATTATGGGAACTCCCAGAACATTGCAACGCTTGTAGACACACTAAAAAATAGCACAGGAGAAAAGTGTGTTGAGCCCTTGCTCTTGAACTTCAAGGAAGTTCCTCCTGAACTGCAAGGAAGTTCCTTCTTTTCTTCAGAGAAGTTTCTCCTCAACTTCAGGGAACGATTCTCCCTTATCAACAGATATTAATTTTAGGAAATTTACCTGAGCTTCAGAACAGAAACTCTAAGAAGTTCTCTTAAAGTTGTAAAAGAAGTTCTGCCTGAAATTCAGGGCAGTTTTTCCAAAAATTCAGGAATGTAATTCTAAAACATTAGGAAAATTGCTGAGCTTCAGGGAAGTTCTTCATGAATTTCAGGGAAGTTTCCCAAAACAACAGAGAAGTCTCTCCAAAACTTCATAAAATATCTGTCCTGAATTACAGAAATAATCCGTTGGGAACTTCAAGCAAATTCTGTACTCAATTACTGAAAAGTTCCTCCTGAGCTTCAAAAAAGTTCCTGCGCAGCTACAAAGAGCGAATCTTTTTTTTTTTGGAAATTCATTTATGAGGGTTTCCTGTACTTTGGAATAAAAGTTCTAATATGTTCTCTCAACATTTCCAGGGAAGATCCTTCTGATTTTAAGAAAAAAACGGACAGTACTTCCTGAAATTCAGGGAAGTGTATCCTGAAATTCAGCGAAGTTCTTCTTGACCTTCAGGAAAATTCTTCCCAAACTTCAGGGAAATCCTTCTTGAACATCAGGGAATTTCCTCCTGAACATCAAGGAAGTTATTCCTGAACTTCAGGAAAGATCCTCCTGAACTTCAGAAAAAATCCTCCTGAATTTCAGGGAAGATCCTCCTCAACTTCAGGGAAGATCCTCCTGAACTTCAGGAAAGATCTTCCTGAACTTCAGAGAAAATCCTCCTGAACTTCAAGGAAGTTGCTCAAGAACTTCAGAAAAGGTCTGTTCTGATCTGCAGAAATGATCAGTTCAGAATTTTCTGTCCTTAACTTCAGGAAAGTTCCACCTGAATTTCAAAGAAGTTCCTTCTGAACTTCAGAGAAGTTCTTCCTCAACTTCAGGGAATGATTCTTCCTTGTTATCAGAATATAAATTTTAGGAAGTTTTCCTGAACTTCGGAACAGTATTTCTATGGAGATCTCTCAAAATTTTCAGGAAAGTTCTTCGTGATTTAAAAGGAAGTTTTTCCTGATATTCAGGGCAGTTCTTCCTGAAAATCAGGAAAAGGAAAGATTTTCTTAAAACTCAGGGCAGTTCTTTCTGATATTCAGGAAATTTCTTCCTAAAATTCAGGAAATTTCTTCCTGAACTTCAGAGAAGTGGCTCATGAACTTCAAGGAAGTTTTTTTTTAATTTGATATAAAAACAATCATGAACTTCAGAGAAGAGCCTCCTAAATTTCTTGAAGTTCAAGGAAATTACTTCAGAATTCCGATAAGTTCTTCCTGAACGATAAGTTCTTCCTGAGGAAATCCACTTTACTTCAAGGAAGTTCCTCCTGAGCTTCAGAAAAAGTCAGTCCTGAACTTCGAAAATAATCCGTCCGGAACTTCAAGGACGTTCTGTTCTGAACATCAGGGAAATTACTCCGGAACTACAGGAAAGTTCCTCCAGAACTTCAGAGATGTCCCTCCTCATTTTCAGGGATTGATTCTCTCTCATTATCAGAAATTAATTTTACGAAGTTTTCCTTAACTTCAGAACAGAAGCTCTCTTCCTGAGCTTCAAGAATATTCTTCCTGAACTTCAGTGAAATTCTCCCTGAACTTCTGAGAAGTTTTTCCTGAATTTGAAGGAGTTTTTCAAGAAATTTAGGGATTTTTTTAAACATCTGGGAAGTTTCTCCTGAGTTTTTAGAGAAGGTTTTCCTAAACCTAAGGGTGATTTTTTTTTTCAAAACTCCAAGGAAGTTCTTCGTAAAATTCAGAGGAAGATTTTCCTGAATTTCAGGGATGTTTTTCCTAAACTTCAGAGAAATTCAGCCTTAAACTTCAGAGGAGTTCTGTCCTGAACTTTAGGAATGATCTATTCGGAACTTCCAGGAAGTTCTGTCATCAATTTCAGGGAAGCTCCTCTTGAATTTCTGGGAAATTTCTCCCGCACTTCAGACAACTTTTTCATAAACTTCAGGGAAGTTCCTCGTGAACTTCAGGGAAGTTCCTCATAAACTACATGGATCGACTGTTCCACATAGTCTGAAGTTCTTTCAAAATTTTCAGGTAAGTTTATCCTGATTTTTAGGGATTTTCTTCCTAAATTTCAAGGAAGATCTTCTGGAACTAAGGAAAAATTCCTCCTGACCTTCAGGGAAATTTTTCGTGAACTTGAAGAAAATTCTTTCTGAAATTCAGGGCAGTTCATCCTGAATTTCAAGGACGTTTTCCCTGAACATCAGGAATGAACTGTCCTGAACTGTAAAGAAGCTCGGTCCTGAACATCAGAGAACGTCCTTTCGGAATATGTAGAAAGTTCTGCCCTGAACTTCAGGAACGTTTTTCCTGAATTTGATGGAATTTCTAAGAAGTTTTACAAAAATTTCCGGGTAGTCAAAATTGAAAATTGAAAATTAAAAATTAAAAATAGAAAATTGAAAAAGGAAAATTGAAAATTGAAAATTGAAAATTGAAAACTGAAAATTGAAAATTGAAAACTGAAAATTGAAAATTGAAAATTGAAAATTGAAAATTGAAAATTGAAAATTGAAAATTGAAAATTGAAAATTGAAAATTGAAAATTGAAAATTGAAAATTGAAAATTGAAAATTGAAAATTGAAAATTGAAAATTGAATTGGAAATTGGAAATTGGAAATAAGAAATTGGAAATCGGAAATTAGGTATAGGAAATAAAAAAATAAAAACTGAAGAAACTTTCTGTAGAAATTCAAAGCACGGTATAACTAGAAAAAATGTCTTTTATTTTATCAAAATTCCAATATATTGAAATTCAAAATTTATGAAATTTAGAAATTAAAAATAAATCCGAAATTCTTCAATTCTTAAATTTTGAGATTCCAAAACTCAGAAAGTAAGAAATTCCAAACTTCCAAAATTCAAAAATTCCATTATCACGGAATAACAAGATTTGCAAACTTCTAAATTCGTGAATTGGAAGATTCGGGAATTCAGAAATTAAAAACCCCAACGCCCTTTTGTCCTAGAAATCCAAAATTACAAATCTCAGAGACTTTGAAATTCCAGAATTCAAAAAATTCCAAAATTCAGAAATTCCAATATTCCAAAATTTCAGTTTAATGAAATTTGCAAATATCGAGGTTTCGGTGTCCCAAAAATTTCAATTTATTCAACACCAATTTTCAGAAGTTTGAAAATCCTTCGATTTTCAATTTCTGAAAATTCCAACAGCTTAAAAACTTTATGTGTCCAAAAAACTTAAATTTCAATATTCTAAAATTATGTTACTTAAAAATTCTGACATTTCAAAACCTCAAATCCAATAATTCCAAAGCCCAAAATCACAATACTTCAAAATTATAAACAAAACCATTTACACTGGCAACAGCATCTTTGAGCTGGCTCCAGCAAAGCCTTTTTCAACTAGTCTATCCTATTTGATATGTGCCTTCATTTTATACTGACTGCCCTGGTCAAATTTACCGTATAGGTCGGATATCGATGTATTGGTCCTGTTCTCCACTATCCCCAGCCCGATTATCTCTTGAAACAGGTCGGTAGAAGGGGTTGCTGGGTTTTTTGAGGGGTTTTCAAAGGTGCATAACTGAATTCTGAAATCTGCTGAAGTCTCCAATCTCCTTATGTTCACTAGCCTACGTACTTGTTTGTCTCTTGAAAGTCTCTTCGTCATCCGAACATCTCGAACTGATTCAATAAACCGTCTACATCTCAAAAGCCTCTTGTTTGATCTTTAGAGTTCTTTGAATCCATCCCGTTTGGTTTCTAAAAATAGCATTAGAACTGACTAAGGCCTTGGGTTCTAAATAAAGATTGAATCAACAGATTAACTTCGAAGGTGACCCCTGTTTAATGAAGATATTTTCCATCCAATTACCGTCGGAAAAGTTTGTCTGATGTTCACCGAACAATGCTGCGAATTTTCCGATGGGAACCCAAACGTCTGTCAACGAAAAAGTTTCCAAAGCATCGATTAACTGGCCTAATATTCCAAAAAAAAACTTCGTTCCGAATTCCCCTTACCAATAAAATAGACATCCAGTCCCAAACAGAACTCCACTTCGAGCAGGATGGCCTTCCGATTCGTCAAGAATTATCTAATCGGAAAGTACCAGTCGTTCCACAATAGTGACAACTGCTTCGTAGTGATGATGTTCTGCAATCACTTAATCGGGTTCTTCGACAATCCTGGCAGTAGCTCCATTTGCCTTCGCCTCTTCAAACGTATCTTGATCGCGTGCACGATCATCTACGAGCTTCTCGAAATGTTGTCTGCCGTCTTCATCCTGCAGTGTTGCAATATCGACCAGCACTTCGTGACTGTATTCCTCGTGTTCTGTCGTCTGAATTGCGTTACAGTATGGTATTCGCTAGCTGTTTATCGACATGATTTGAAGCAGATATGGATCAACTTGCTAGATGTTCAACGGCTCTCTACGGATGATCGTCGACGGAAGTACATTCGAGCCATCAACTGGTTTTCACTCATATTTCTGATGCAGAACCTGCTCCCGTTGATAGTGTGGGTTATCAATGGTCAAACTGGATCCCCGATGGTAGTCTACGAGAACAAACTACTCGATATGCTCAACACCATAGTTTATCCGATCGCCGTATTCCTTCTCACACTCATGTTCTGCTACTCAATGATCGTCGTCTGCTCGATTCTAGCGTCCTTAAGCCTGGAATTCCGACTTCTCGGATCTGATTTCGAAAGAATGTTCGAAGGCATTAGATCGTTGGAGGAAACCGTTAGAAAGTCTATGCAAAACTGGGATCAACTAGAAGTGGCCTTCAAACGCTGCATCGAACGGCACCAGTGTCTGCTGACTACGGCTGTTGCATTCTCCATGCAACTGAAGACCTACTTTCTGATTCAACTTCTTATCAATTTCTTTCTCATCGTGCTGAGTAGTTTTATATATCTGCTAACTCAACGAAACGAGAGTTCCAAATTTGTGTTCAGTGCCTTCGCTGCCATTGCCAATCTGGTCAATTTGATGTTGTATGGAGTTCTGTGCGATCAACTGGAAGAAGAGGTGAGTCGACCTCCGTGTCGGTGTGTTGTGAATGAAAGCTCTTGATCTTTGCTAGGTGACTGCCATCAACTACCGTTTGTACTGCTCCGATTGGACGGATAAGCTGATCTATTCGAGGCCGTTTGGACGGCGGTACCGAAAGCTCAGCAAGATGATGGTGATCGTGATGGAGCGCACCCAGAAGAAGATCGGTTTCAGCTGTGGGAACTTGTTTGCGATGTCGCTGGTCACCTGCCGGAAGGTGCTGTGGTTTGCCTATTCGGTGTTGACCGTGTTGATGAGTTTTCTGGAGTAGATGGCAGGAGGGGTTTGTGGTTTACAAATAAATGATAGGACGCGAGTTGATCATTTTCGATGTTTCTTCCTGACTCTTGTCTGATTGTCTATGCCCTCTCTATTTGTCAGGAGAGTCTTCGAATGATAGTTTTGTTTTCCCGAATTCTTCCAGAAGAATACTTGACCATTCCCAGTTTTTCTGATTGATCTGATCTTTGTTAAGCTTCTTTAAATTTCGCACAACCTCTCCGAAAGTCATTGAAGAACATGAAAGAAACTCTCCAAGAACTTGAAGAAAAATTTTCACGGAAATCATGAAGGTCTAAGATATATCAGGATGCTATTTTACAGAATAATTGCATCCCTTACTAGAAAAAAGTCCTTAACAGTTCTTAAGTAAATTTTTCTCAGCATAAAACTTGTGGCATGCACTTCCTTATGTAAAGTATTCCAAGAATTTGAGGAAAATTCTTTTCAAATAGAATAACGTCTTCCTAGAACCTGAGAGAAGTTGTCCATGAACTGAAGAAAAGGTGGCCCAGGACTTTAAGGGAGGCATTCAAGAACTTGACGGGATATCTGTAGTGAAGTTCTCCCCATCATTTAACCAATCTATCTCCAAACTATGAGGGAAGTTTCCCATATTTGAGGAAAACTTCTACCACAACTTGTAACAGGAGAATTACTCTAGAGCTTAGTAGCGGAATTCTTGTAATCAGCTATTTCTATATAATCTATATGATCAGAAATTCCCAAGAGCTTCAGGGAAGTTTCCCTTGAACTTTAAGAAAGTTCCTCCTGAATTTCAAGTGTGTTTCTCCTGAACTTCAGGATACGATTTTTCCTTATCATCAGAACTTTTTTTTATGGAAATTTTCATGATCTTCAGGACAGAAGTTTTGAGAAATTCTCAGAAAAGTTTCAAGGAAGTTCTTCCTGAACTTCATGAAAATTATCCCTGATTATCAGAAAAGTTATTCCTGAATTTAATGGATTTTTTTTCCTTGAATTTCGATGAATTTTGTTTTGAGCATCAGGGAGGAGATATCCTGATTGGAGTTCTTCCCATTATTTAGTGGAACTTGATCCGAACTAAAAGGTAAGTCTCCCATGATTTAGGTACACTTCAACCAGAACATGAAATTGGAGAATTATTCTAGAGCTTAACAGCGGATTTCAACGAAGTTAAATTTTCTATACGACGTATATGATCAGACATTTCTGAAACCTTCAGAAAAATTATTGCTGAATTTAAGAGAAAATCCTCCTGAACTTTTAGGAAATTCCTCCTGAATTTCAGAAAAATTTAAGGGAAGCTTCTCCGAAAATTCAAAGAAGATTCTCCTGAACTTCAGAGAAGTTTCTTTTGAACTTCAGGAAAGTTCCTCAAGAACCTCAGGGAAGTTATTCCTGAACTTTTGGGAGGTTCTTCCTGAAATAAAGGGAAGTTCCTCTGAAATTTTAGGAAAATTTCACCTGAACCTCAGGAAAATTCTTATTGAAATTCAGTAAACTTCTTCCTGAACTACAGTGAAGTTCCTCCTGAGCCTCCGGTAAGTTTCTCCCGAAGTTCAGAGACCTTCAGGAAAATTCTTGCTGAATTTAAGAGAAGATCCTCCTGAACTTCAAGGAAATTCCTCCTGAATTTCACAAAAAATTAAGGAAGTTTCTCCTGAACTTCAGAGAAGTTTCTTTTGAACTTCAGGAAAGTTCCTCCTGAACCTCAGGGAAGTTTCTCCAAAAATTCAGAGAAGTTTCTCCTGAACTTCAGAGAAGTTTCTTTTAAACTTCAGAAAAGTTCCTCCTGAACCTCAGGGGAGTAATTCCTGAACTTTTGAAAGGTTCTTCCTGAAAAAGGGGAAGTTCCTCTTAAATTTCAGGAAAATTTCACCTGAACCTTGGGAAAATTCTTCTTGAACTTCAGTAAAGTTCTTCCTGAACTTCAGGGAAGTTCCTCCTGAACCTCCGGTAAGTTCCTCCCGAAGTTCAGAGACCTTCAGGAAAATTCTTGCTGAATTTAAGAGAAGATCCTTCTGAACTTCAAGGAAATTCCTCCTGAATTTCACAAAAAATTAAGGGAAGTTTCTCCTGAACTTCAGAGAAGTTTCTTTTGAACTTCAGGAAAGTTCCTCCTGAACCTCAGGGAAGTTTCTCCAAAAAATCAGAGAAGTTTCTCCTGAACTTCAGAGAAGTTTCTTTGGAACTTCAGGAAATTTCCTCCTGAACCTCAGGGGAGTAATTCCTGAAATTTTGGAAGGTTCTTTCTGAAAAAGGGGAAGTTCCTCTTAAATTTCAGGAAAATTTCACCTGAACCTTGGGAAAATTCTACTTGAACTTCAGTAAACTTCTTCCTAAACATCAGGAAAGTTCCTCTCAATGTTCAGAGACCTTCAGGAAAATTATTGCTGAATTTAAGGATCTTCCTGAATTTCAGAAATTCCTCCTGAATTTCAGAAAAAAATAAAGGAAGTTTCTCCTGATCTTCAGAGAAGTTTCTTTGGAACTTCAGAAAAGTTCCTCCTGAACCTCAGTGAAGTTATTCCTGAACTTTTGGGAAGTTCTTCCTGAAATTAAGGGAAGTTCAACCTGAATTTCAGTAAAATTTCACCTGAACCTCCAGTAAGTTCCTCCCGATGTTCAGAGAAGTTCTGTCCTGAACTTCAGTAATGATCCGTTCTTAGCTTTAAGGAGGTTCAGGAACTCCTGAAGTTTCTCCTGAGCTTCAGGTAAGATCTTCCGGTACTTCAGAGATCTTTGAGTACTTCGTCCTCAACTTCAAGGAATGATTCTTCTTTATTATAAGAAATGATTTAAGGAAGTTTTCCTGAACTTCGGAACCGAAGTTCTAAAAAGTTCTCACAAAATTTCCAGGAAAGTTCTCCCTGATTTTGACGGCAGTTCTTCCTGAAATTCAAGGAAATTCTTCCTGAAATTCAGGGAAGTTCTTCTTGAACATCAGAAAAATTCTTCAGGGAACTTCAGGGAATTTTTCCCTGAACTACAGGGAAGTTCGTCCTGAATTTGATGAAATTTTATCTTGAATTTCAGTAAATACTGTTTTTAAAATCAGGAAATTTTATTCCTGAGCTATACAGAAAATTATTCTGAACATCAGAAAGTTCTTCTAAACTTAAGGATAGTTTTTCCTGACCTTCAAGGAATTTCTTCCTGAAAATCAGGGAGGCTCATCTAGAATTTCAGGAAAATTCTTCCTGAACATCAGAGACTTTCTTCCTGAACTTCAGATAAATTCTTTCTAAACTTCAGAGAAGTTCTTTCTGAACTTTAGATAAGGTTTTCCTGAAATTCAAAGATGTTTTTTCTGAACTTCAAGTATGATATACCTGAACATCAAGGAAGTTCTGTCGTGGACTTGTAAGAAATTAATTTTAGGAACTTTTCCTAAACTTTGGAACATAAGGCCTAAAACACGTTTTCTCCAAGTTTTCAGGGAAGTTCTTACTGATTTTTAGGAAGTTCTTCCTGAATCTCGGGGCTTCTTCATGCAATTCATGGAATTTTTTTTTCTGAAATTCAGGAAAGTTCTTCGCGACCATCAGGAAATTTCTTTCTGAGCTTCAGGAAGGTTTCTCCCTGAATTTGATGGATTTTTTTTTTCAATTCCAGTGAATTTTGTTTTGAACATCAGGAAAGTTCTTCCTGAACTTCAGAGATGTTCATTGTGAGCTTCAGGTGAGTACTTCCTCAACTTCAGGGAAGTTATTTCAAAACATAGGGTAGTTATTCCTAAATTTTAGGGTATTTCTTCCTTAACTTTGAGGAACTCCTTCCTGAAATTCAGGGAAGTTCTTTTTGAACTTCAGGATAGCTCTTTTTGAACTTCAGGGTAACTCATCTTGAACTTCAGGATAGTTCTTTTAAAACTTCAGGGTAGTTCATCTGGAACGTGGGGGATGTTCTTTCTTAACTTCAAGGAAGTATTTCTTGAACTTTTGAGAAGTTCCTCCTGAGCTCCAAAGAAGTTCTTCCTGAACTGCAGGATTTTTTTCCCTGAAATTCAGGATGGTTTTTCCTGATATCCAGGGATTTTTTTCATCAACTTCATAAAATTTCTGTCCTGTACCTGAAGAAGTCCTGAACTTCAAGGAAGTTCTTCCTGAATTTTTGTAATTTTTTTCCTGTATTTGATGGAATTTTTTATTGAATTTCAGAAAATTTCGTTTCGAACTTTCAAGAAGTTCTTGTGAACTTCGGGGAAGTTTTGTCCTGAAGTTCTTCCTGATTTGGATGGAATTTTAGGGAATTTAGTTTTGAACGTCAAAAAATTTCTTCCAGGACTGCAAGGAAGTTCTTCCTGAACCTCAAGGAAGTTGTCCCATGAACTTTAGAAAAGTTCTTCATGAATTTGATGGAATTTCTTCTTGAATTTCAGGGAACTTTGTTTTGAGAATCAGACTGAGTTTCAGGAAAGTTCTTCCTGAGTTTGAGAGAAGTTCTCCCTGAAACTCAAGGAAAGTTGTCATGAACTTCAGAAAAGCTCGATCTGAACTTCAAGAAATTTCTGTCCCGAACTGAAGGAAGGTTCTTCCTGAATTTGATGAGATTATTTTTGAATTTTATGGAATTTTGTTTGGAACTCCAGAGAAGTTTTTTTGATAGAGTTTTGAGAGAAATTCTTCCAATTTTTCAAGGAAGTTCTATCTGAACATCAGCGAAGTCCTACCTGACCTTAACGGATGTTCACCTGAACTTCCGGAAAGTTTTTTTCTGATCTTCGAGGAAGTTCCTTCTTAACTTAGAGGAAGTTCCTTCTTAACTTAGAGGAAGTTCTTCCTAAGCTTCAGGGAAGTTTCTCGTAAACTCCAGGGATGTTCTTTCTGAAATTTAGGCTAGTACTTCCTGGATTTATGTGATATTTTTCCTGAACTTCAGGAAGTTCTGTCATGAACTTCAAGGAAGATATGCCCTGAAATTCAGGGAAAGTTCTTTCTGAAATGCAGGACAAGTTCTTCCTGAACTTCAGGAAAATACTTCCTGAGCTTGAAGGAAATTCATTCTGAAATTCAGGGAAGTTCTTCCTAAATTCCAGGGATGTTATTCTTGAATTTCAGGAAAATTTTGTCCGGAACTTCACTGAATTTCTATCCTCAACTTCAAAGAAGATCCATGCAGAACTTCAAGGACGTTCTGATGTGAACTGCAGGAAAGTTTTTCCTGAATTTGATGGTATTTTTTTCAATATCATGGAATTTTGCTTTGAACATCAGAAAAATTCTTCCTGAATTTCAAGGAAGTTCTTTTGAAACATCAGGAGGTTTTTCCTGAACTTAAGTGAAATTCATCCAGAACTTCAATGAAGTTCTTCCTGAACTTCAGGGAAAATCTTCCTGAACATCGAAGAAGTTCTTCCTGAACTTCAGGGAAGTTTTTCCTTAAATCCAGGGAAGTTCTTCCGGTACTTCTGAAATTCAGGGAAGTTCTTCCTGAATTTCTGGGATGTTTTTCCTGAACTTCATGGAAGTTCATGTCATGAACATTCAGGAAAGTTCTTCCTGAATTTGATGGAATTTTTCTTGAATTTTAGGGATTTTGGTTTTGAATGTCAGAAAAATTGTTTCTGAATTTCAAGGAAGTTCTTTTGAAACATCAGGAGGTTTTTCCTGAACTTAAGTGAAGTTCATCCAGAACTTTAAAAAAGTTCATCCAGAACTTCAAAGAATTTCTTCCTGAACTTCAGGGAAAATCTTCCTGAACTTCAAAGAAATTCTTCCTGAGCTTCAGGGAAATTTTTCCTTAAATCCAGGGAAGTTCTTCCGGTACTTCTGAAATTCAGGGAAATTCTTCCAAAATTTCTGGGATGTTTTTCCTGAACTTCATGGAAGTTCTGTTATGAACTTCTTCCTAAATTTAATGGAATTTTTTCTTGAATTTTAGGGATTTTCGTTTTGAACGTCAGAAAAATTCTTCCAGAATGGCAAAGAAGTTCTTCATAAACTTCAATGAAGTTCTGTCATGAACTTTAGGAAATTTCTTCTGAATCTGATGGAACTTTTTTTTGAATTTTATGGAATTTTGCTTTGAACATCAGAAAAATTCTTCCTGAAGGAAGTTCTTTTTAAACATCAGGAGGTTCTTCCTGGACTTAAGGGAAGTTCATCCAGAACTTCAAAGAAGCTCTTCCTGAACTTCAGGTAAAATATTCCTGAGCTTCGAAGAGCTTCGTCCTGAACTCCAGGAAAGTTCTTCCAGTACTTCTGAAATTCAGGGAAGTTCTTCCTAAATTTCTGGGATGTTTTTCCTGAACTTCACGGAAGTTCTTTCATGAACTTCAAGGAAGTTCTGTCATGAACTTCAGGAAAGTTCTTCCTGAATTTGATTGAATTTTTTCTTGAATTCCAAAATCCCTAAGGTTTTGAACGTCAGACAAATTCTTCCAGAACGGCAAAGAAGTTCTTCTTAAACTTCAAGGAAGTTCTGTCATGAACTTTAGGAAATTTCTTCTTGAATCTGATGGAACTTTTTTTAATTTCATGGAATTTTGCTTTGAACATCAGAAAAATTCTTCTTGAAGGAAGTTCTTTTCAAACATCAGGAGGTTCTTCCTGAACTTAAAAATGGCAAAGAAAGAAAGTTCATCTAGAATTTCAAAGAAGTTCTTCCTGAACTTCAGGTAAAATCTTCCTGACCTACAAAGAGCTTCTTCCTGAACTTCAGGTAAAATCTTCCTGACCTTCGAAGAGCTTCTTCCTGAACTCCAGGAAGTTCTTCCAGTACTTCTGAGATTCAGGGAAGTTCTTCCTAAATTTCTGGGATGTTTTTCCTGAACTTCACGAAGTTCTTTCATGAACTTCAAGGAAGTTCTGTCATGAACTTCAGGAAAGATCATCCTGAATTTGATGGAATTTTTGCTTGAATTTTAGGGATTTTGGTTTTGAATGTCAGAAAAATTCTTCCAGAATGACAAAGAAGTTCTTCATAAACTTCAAGGAAGTTCTGTCATGAACTTTAGAAAATTTCTTCCTGAAGCTGATGGAATTTTTTTTTTTGAATTTCACGGAATTTTGTTTTGAAAAATAGGGAAGTTCTTCTTGAACTTCAGATAAGTTCTTCTTGAACTTCAGATAAGTTCTTCTTGAACTTCAGATAAGTTCTTCTTGAACTTCAGAGAACGTCATCCTGAATTTCCGGGAAACGCCTCCTCAACTTCAGGGAAGATCTTTCTGAACTTTAGGGTAGTTTTTTTATGAACATCAGGGGAGTTCTTGCTGAAATTCAGGGAAAGTTCTTCCTGAAAATCAGGGAAGTTATTCCTGAATTTCAGCGATGTTTTTCTTCAATTTCAGGGAGTTTTGTTCTGAACTTTAGAGATGTCTATCCTGAATATCAAGGAAGTTCCGTTTAGAACTTCAAGGAAGTTCTGTCATGAACTTCAGTATTGTTCTTTCTGAATTTAAGGCACTTTTCTTGTATTTTGTTGCGATATTTTTCTTCAATTACAGGGAGTTCGATTCTGAACTTCAGAGATGTCTATCTTAAAATTCAAGGAAGTTCCGTATGGAACTTCAAGGAAGTTCTGTCCTGAACTTCAGTAATGTTCTTTCTGAATTTGATGGCACTATTTTGAATTTTGTTTAGAACTTCAGAGAAGGTTTCTTGACCTTCGGGAAACATTTCATGAACCTCAGGGAAGTTCTTCCTTAACTTCGAAAAACTTCTTCTCGGTTAGGTCTCCCTAAGTGTCTAACAAGTTTTCACTGAACTTATAGAAACTTCTTCATATATTTCCGGAAACTTTTTAGTTAACTCTAGGAAATAGCTTTGGAAAACTAGGAACATTTAAACTTACACATCACATATTCGCTTTAAACACACAAAAATGAATCACTTTTTCAAACTATTACTATTAAACGCAAGCGAATTCGTCTTGCTTCTAGGAAATATCTTTGCGAACTTCAGGTATGTTTTAAGGTCAGTTTTGAGCAGTTTTGGAGTGTTCATATTGATCTGTTTTTCTTTTAATGCCTAAAAGTGAGATGTATATTTCTGAGCATTTCTCTTCATGTAGACAATTAAATAATTACGCACCAGGGAATGACTCTCACGTTTTATTCCATAATATCCCCATATACATTGCCGCACACATCCATTCTATACCACCCGTATTCCAGCAGCACTAATTTCGGGACTCCGTCCACCGAAACAGCTCAATTCCTCCAGAAAATTAGATTAATGGTGATAAGCAAAAAGTGCATGGTTTCCTTCTCGTTCAGCGCAATTCAGCACAATCGTATGAAAATTTAGGGCACCATGACCTACCGGCCGAAAACCACCGATAAAACAAAAGCGACGGTTTCGGCCTACCGGAAAATTGCTGCAATAAATCTCCCACGCTTGCTTGCTTGCTTGCTTGCGGCTACTCCCGGTGGAGTCTGATTTATTCCATCGTCTTCTCTAGGTCCTCTTCCCGGTCGACGACAGCCGCATTGGCAGGACTGTTTCCACCCCACAGTTGAATGCCAGGTCCTGGTGGCAAAATTTCCCTTTGATTGCTGGGAAACGACAGGAGAAATATCGTTTATCTGTCAATTTGGGAAAATGATGGCTGCTGTTGTATTTAGAATCAATTTGAAGTGAAACTTTGTTTGAAGTTTCAATTTCTATTCAATAATGCAAAAAGCTTTAAGTGCATTCTCAAACGCATTATTCCAATGCTCCTTCAGCTGTTATTCACGACGGTCGACGTTGTGTCCGTCACAAACGTCATTATCATAAAATGGATGAATCAGAAGTGCGTTTCCGATCGCAGCAAACAAGTTTTATCGGAAATGATATCCCCAATAAGAATAGACGTCATCAGACCCACTCACGCAGTTGTGTTACCTTTTAAATTTGGAATGTTTAATGAGACTAACAATTCTAGATATTAAAAATCAAAAGCTTATTTTCGTTCAGGAAGGGTAGCTCGTAAATTGCCAACAGAAATCTTTCTGGTCTGTTTATTAAACTGCAGAAAGAGGCACAGCTTCCATCTTTCCTCATTCCAATTTGTTGCGCAAGGTCAACCGTAGACATTGCCTGATGCAATTTTGCATTCCTCCGATGCTATAGTTGACAGGAGATGCGGTAGGATTTAATTTTATCCCCCAGCTTTGAATTCGTTTCTGAAACAACCACCACCCCCGGACTGTGACGGAAGAAATGTGTAGATACCGAAGGGAATTGAATAATTACGAACTGTCCGGAACTTCCGACAAGGTACCGCAACCATAAGGAATGCGTTGGATACGTTGTCACAATCAGATTATTAGCATTGCAAATTGTAGGAGAGTTGTAGGTCAGTCGGTGGTGTTGTCTTGGAAATGGGGCATTTCGTTTGCTTGCAGTAACATCCGTCCGGACAAGCTTCTTTGCGTTCATCGTAGTTGTTGAAGATAGGGAACTAGAACAATGCTAATTTTGGGTGACATTATGAGTGTGGGCTTGCTTTTGGACAGGTTCGCTATCCAGATGTACACCAAGAAACAGGATGGTTTGGCCATTGCTTGCGGAGTGTGCTGGCAGCTTCTATCTCGGATGATTCAAGATACGACCGGTCCCAAGCTACCGAATATTCTATGTGGCACATTCTCATGGAACACCATTCTCAATGCTTATGAAAAGCATCAAATACGAATTACTTATCACCTTATCAGCAATTATGAACATGTTCCGAGTCAGCTACTAAGAAAGGCATAATTATCAACCGTTCGTTATTGCCGAACACTTCAGGAATTCACCCATAAACAATTGAATGATTCATAAAACAGGTCTATAACCCTCACAACACAATCGCGTAAGCCGGCGACTGGTGATAAACACGTTTGGTCGTTTACTGTTTGCATGATTTTACGGCGCCCCGAACCGTTAGGATAATAAAACAAAAACGGATTTTCACTGTAAACATCCACGGATCGAAATCTCACTCATGAACCCGGTCTTTCGTGGCTGCACATGGAAGGGGCGATTTATTTGCTAATTTGCCATTACAAACAACGACGCAAAACGACGCTCCCGGGAAGGCGACCGCGTTTGCCAGCTAAACGATATAAGCTGATTATCGATGAATCATTATCCAGCATCCTCTGCAACTTAGACTCAATCAACTAGTCCATTGTTTCGCCACTTAGCCCGAAAAGCAATGGCGACGGTATTTGCCAAAAATTGAAATAATTACCCCTGACGGACGAGGAGAAGGGTTCAGCCGGTGTCACACCTTGGCCACAGTAAAGGAATGACCTCGTTTGCTCGATGCGGTCTTTTGGAAGCAGCAGCTGCAGAGCATCTGACCACGACATGACGAATCTCGAGTGGACGAATTTGTACAAAAGTTGCGGTACCGTCCGAAGAGGTGAACTTGAATTGATTGTGAATTCAGGTTCAGTAGTTTATGAGCAGTAACGAACCGATGGCAGTCGTTTCTGCCGGTGCAGTAGGCGACCGAGGTCAAAATGTATGGGCTTGGTAGTATTCAATCTGAAAATGTATGAAGATTTTTCGTTTCGGCACGATTGTTTAACAACAAAGCCTTCTATCACCTTAAGTTTTGAACCAGGAGAACCGGATAATTCTGAAAATAAGCCTGCTTTGCGGAAAGAAAACAGGCTAGATCCAAGCCAATTCTAAAGCCTGTCCACGTTAAATTTCGGGCACCAAATTAAAAGCAGCAAAAAAAATTACACATAATTCAACAAAATCGATTGTTTATTTCACAATAACAGAGTTATATCTGCATTAGAAAAAGTTGATTAAGATGTTAATCCTTCTTTCGGTAAAATTCTCGAACTTTCTGTGGTACATCCGCCATCGGGTTCCGTACGGTATCCTCAGATACGCCCGCCGTGACGATTCTCCTTCTTCTCTTGAAATCATCGGTACCATTTGCTTTCTTCTTAGTTTCGAAGAGCTTCCGCTTAACAAGAGCCCAATACTTCTCTATTGGGCGAAGTTCTGAACAGTTTGGTGGATTGGCTGTTTTTGGCACGTATTTGACCTCTTGTACTTTATACCATTCCAGGACGGATTTAATATAGACGAATTTCACGCCAACTCATCCAGTGTTTGGCGGCACCCTCTCAGAATCCAATGAAACTTTGTGGGTGTGTAAACTATGTCTTTCAAGCAACTTTGCATACTTTGTTTTTTTCAAAATATATGTAGACTACCATTTGAAAAGGACTTAAGTTTTTTGATCGATTTTTTTAAAATCAACATAACTCCAAAAGGTTTTTTTTTATTAGTATATTTTTTTTTTTTTTTTTTTTTTTTTCCCCCCCCCACTATTTTTTTTTTATTACAAAAAAAATTTTTTTTTTACGCAAACCAAACAAAATTTATAAAAGCCCCCCCCCCCTCTCCCAAAAAAAAAAAAAAAAAAAAAAAAAAATAGTAGTCTTAAAAAAAAAAAATAATTTTTTACATGAAAAAAAAATATTATATTTATATTTTTTTGGTATTTTAAAAAAAAACAATAAAAAAAAAGGCGAGCGGGGCTATTCTGGATTCCCTCGGAATGGTAGCCATTTACATAAGGAGTGTATCGAAAATAAGCTATCCACAAACTTTCTTTCAAATTATGTTGAAAACCGATATTTTATTCAAACAAAAAATTGATCCTTTATTGTACGAGGTTAAAATTGAACATAATGAAGACCGGATGAAATTTAAGTTATTCCTTCACGAATTTTCGAACTTTGGATCGAATGCTCTTCATCAAGTTCCGGACAAGTGTTGCATCGCATTTTTTGGACGCTTGAGTCCAAATTTTTTGAACTCCTGCATGTTCCCAGCTGCCTTACCAGTCTTCTTGAAGACCCTCTTCACGATTGCCCAGTAACGTTCGATGGGTCGAAGCTGAGGGCAATTTGGTGGATTGATATTTTTCTCAACGAAATCTATACCCTTTTCCGCAAGCCAATTGAGAGTGGTTTTGGCATAGTGAGCCGACGCTAAATCCGGCCAAAACAGTGGAGGTGTACTATGCTTCTTATATAAAGGCAACAATCTCTTCTGGAGACACTCAGATCGATAGATTTCCGCATTTATAGTTCCGGTAGTGTAAAAAATGGTTGACTTCAAACCACAGGAACATATTGCTTGCCATACCAGTACCTTTCGACCGAATTTCTCCACTTGAATCGACCTGTCCGCATCGCTCACATCCTCCCCAACGACGGCAGTAAAGTATTGTGGACTTGGAATGGTTTTTGAGTCCTCCTTTACATAGGTCTCATCGTCCATCAAAACGCATGCATCCGGACGCTGCCAAAGACGCGAATACAATTTCCGGGCCCTTGTTGCTGCTCGCTTCTTCTGTTCTGCACTTTGTTTCGAGATTTTCTGCTTCTTGTAGGTCTTCAGGTGGTTTCGCCTCTTGATACGCTAGATCATTCCGACACTCGTTCCCGCTTTTTTGGCCGAATCACGTATTGACATTGATTTGTTCTTCATGATTAGAGATACCACTCTCTGCTCCAGTTTCGGGTTGGAAGAACCGGGTTTTCTGCCTCTTCCTGGTAGCTCATTCAAAGAATAGTGTTCCCCAAACTTATTAATGATGGTTTTAACACTCGCATGATGAATTCCAAACCGCTTCGCCAATTTTCGCATAGTTATACCCTGCTCACTTAGCCATGTGTCCAGAACCTTAATTTTCACTTCCTTTTCAATACGTGACATTTTGAAAACGCAGAATTTGAACCGCACAAACAAGTAAACAAAAGAAAGCTGACAGTCAAACGCACAGCATGCAGTGTTCAGAGCATAAAAAAACATCACAAATACATGCGTACAACGCAAATGTATGTGGATAGCTTATATTCGATACACTCCTTATTATGCAAAAAAAAACTCTCGTTTTTCCAATGCTACGAACAAACAATGCTGTTTAAAATACATTTTGAAACTTAAAATGGATTGTAGACACAATTTATTCAAGATCTAACAATTTATCAGCCTTGTCACCGAATTGTTGAATTGTCAAGTATTTTTTATTTTTCAAATAAATCAATGGTCCAGCAATGATTCCGTGGCGCATTAAAATTTTCGAACTTTTATGTTATAAAACACCAATAAACTGAACGTCGCATGGAAAATTTATCAATTGCAGGCAAAAAACACATGCATTTATGGTCAATTTTACAATTAATTTACATACGTATCCATGGAAAAGAAACATCATATGTATATCGATGTTTTTTTCCTTTAAAAAAAGTCCCCATTCAGCAGAACGAATCCAAAAATGAAATCTTCAAAACATATTTGTGACGGACTTGAAGTGTTCTTAGAGAGGAAAATCATCAAACTACCAAAACTTGTGATAGTTTTATCATAGTTTTAAGCATGTCCTGCATTTCATTACAAGTATGTACCGATAAAACTATCAAGTTTTAAGCGAATCTTTGGAAATAGTCTTGAGAACCTCCTGTAGTATGGGAATTTTTGAACTTATGAGGGTTTTATGGCTGTTTTATCGATTTTTTGTAGATTATCTAGTTTTATGCGTAGTTTTATCAAATGAGTCTTGAGAACATCTTCAAGTGTACCTTAAAATTGAATTTGTTACTTGGGTCCTTTCCTTGTTGAGTTATGTGGATTTAAAAAAAATCGATCAAAAAACTTAAGCCATTTTCAAATGGTAGTCTAGATAAATTTTGAAAAAAAAAATATACAAAGTTGCATGAAAAGACATAGTCTACCGACCCACACAATTTCATTGGATTCTGAAAGGGTTCTGCCAATCACGAAGACGAGTTGGCGTGAAATTCGTCAATAATAGAGTTATATCTACATTAGAAACAGTTGATTAAAATGTTAATCCTTCTTTCTGTTAAATTCTCGAACTTTCTGTGGTACACGCGCCATCAGGTTCCGTACGGTATCGTCAGATACGCCCGCCGTGACGATTCTCCATCTTCTCTTGAAATCATCGGTACCATTTGCTTTCTTCTTAGTTTCGAAGAGTTTCCGCCTAACTAAAGGGCGATACGGTCAAAATTTGGTCAATATCAACTTGACGTATTTCTTTCAATTTTGCATTTAAAAAACCTGAACACCCCTAATTTTGAAGGTGTGTGTGTGTAGAATGTTGCTCTTATTTTGATTTTGGAATTCACTCTTCAGTTGTCAAAATGCCGTCCAAGCAAGAAGAGCAGCGTATCAAAATTTTGCTCGCGCATCGCGAAAATCCGAGCTACTCGCACGCAAAGTTGGCAAAATCGCTAAAAGTTGCCAAATCAACCGTTACAAATGTAATTAAAGTGTTTGGGGAACGTTTGTCGACAGCCAGGAAGTCTGGATCGGGGGGAAATCGAAAACCGGAAGCCGCTGAGACGACAAAGAGAGTTGCCGGTAGTTTCAAGCGAAACCCTAACCTATCTCTCCGAGATGCCGCAAATAAGCTGGGTGTATCGTCTACAACCGTGCATCGAGCCAAAAAACGAGCCGGACTATCGACTTACAAGAAGGTAGTGACTCCAAATCGCGATGATAAACAAAATACGACGGCCAAAGCGCGATCCCGGAGGCTGTACACGACGATGCTGACGAAGTTTGACTGCGTGGTAATGGACGACGAAACCTACGTCAAAGCCGACTACAAGCAGCTTCCGGGACAGGAGTTTTATACGGCAAAAGGAAGGGGAAAGGTAGCAGATATTTTCAAGCACACAAAACTGTCAAAGTTCGCAAAGAAATATCTGGTTTGGCAAGCCATCTGTACCTGTGGCTTGAAAAGCAGTATTTTCATAGCTTCCGGGACTGTCAACCAAGAAATTTACGTGAAAGAGTGTTTGAATAAACGTCTGCTGCCTTTCCTGAAGAAACACGGTTGTTCCGTACTGTTTTGGCCGGATTTGGCATCTTGCCATTACGGTAAAAAGGCCATGGAGTGGTACGCCGCCAACAACGTACAGGTGGTTCCCAAGGACAAGAGCCCTCCCAACACGACAGAGCTCCGCCCAATTGAGAAATACTGGGCTATTGTCAAGCGGAACCTAAAGAAGACCAAAAAAACTGCTAAGGACGAGCAGCAGTTCAAGGCAAACTGGCTTTCTGTGGCGAAGAAGGTGGACAAGGTGGCTGTACAAAATCTGATGGCAGGGGTCAAGCGTAAGGCCCGGCAATTCGGATTTGGAAAAGCGGAAGCCTAACTGAATATTTTTCCTGAATTTTATACTAATTGAACTTGAAAAAGAAATTTAATTTGATTTTTTAAATAAACGATTTCACCGATTTACACGCGTTTTCCCTTGACCAAATTTTGACCGTATCACCCTTTAGAGCCCAGTACTTCTCTATTGGGCGAAGCTCTGGACAGTTTGGTAGATTGGTTGATTTTGGTACGTATTTGACCTTTTGTACCTTAAACCATTCCAGGACAGATTTAGCATTGTGACAAGAGGCCAAAACAGAGCTGGGTAGAGCGTGGCTTCAAATAAACGGTAGCAACCACTTTTGCAGACATTCTTTCTCGTACACATCCTAATGGATAGTGCAAGTAGAGACGAAATTTTTAGATTTTCGACCACAACTACATATGGCCCGCTAAATCAAATACTTCTTCGAGAATTCGGACACCTTCTTTGTCCGGAAATGCTCGGCATTGCTGTATAAAAAATACTAGACCCGTGAGCTGTTTAACGTCTTCGAGTACGTATGTTTCGTCGTCCATTATGATACAAGAAAATGTTTGCAAAAAATCGATGTACAGCTCCTTAGCACGACTTTTTGCAGTGAAATTTTGCTTGTCAACTCGGTTGGGCGCCTTTTCATTTTTGACTTCCCAACTTTGCGAGCCACATTCGCACAGAAAGATTGCGATTTTTCTCAATAATGGCTACCACCTTCTTGTCCACTTGTCGGGAGCGTACTTTACGATTTGTTCCACTTTCAACCTTCCGATCCACAGTCAAGCACTGGTCAAATGATTTGCAAACACAAAACACGGTACTTTTCGGTAGTTTTAGTTTCTTGAAAAGATCGCGTACCGATAAATTCGGATTTTGCTGCCCTTCGTACAAAATGCGTTTGCGCACTTCCACTTGATTCAACGCCATTTTGCTGAAAGTGACAAGAATTTAATCATGTTGTACGATGAAATAAAGTGGAGAGTTTCAGTTGTCATATGAGTGAAACGTTTCAGCGATCCGTGAAATAATTCAAAATCTACACAGAAAGAAAAGCATCGGAAATTTCACGTGGACAAGCTTTAATTGAACATACCGAAGTCACAGCTGTCAAACTTGCCGTTGCCGTTCCGTTTCCATTCCGCTTTGCGAATTCATAGTTTTTAAAATAAATCTACTACACTACCACGGAGGGGGGTTGCCATGTGTAGCAAAAAGCTAGAAATAACAGTTGGGTAAAGCCTTTGTGATTTCCCAAGCAACCAAAAGTTCTGATAAAAGGGTGTTTTTGGCTTAACCAGCTAATCGAAGGATTATGATGAGAACTCTATTCAGCTTACTTTTTAAGTAATTAACCGAACTTTCTAGTTCGCATTCAATGATAAAGCTGCTAGCAGCATTCTTATAAACTTCTAAAGGAAACTTTAAAGTTCACAGAAGGTTCGTTTAAGAGGTTGTAGAGAATGCTATTCAGCTTAAAAAGTACCTTCTTGTTTTTGTTCTGATCCTGCCGGAAATTTATTTTTAGAGTGCTGTGTGTAATGAAATGATGATTGAGTTCAATATGATGATATATTTTTAGTTAAATTAAATTTTTCATAATTACTTACTAGCTAGTCTCGAACTCGAGTCCTCCTTTTTAAAACCGGGATACTTACCACTGTGCCATATGGACTGGGTGGTTTATGCTATGATTTTACTCGAAGCGTTGATTCCATTCATTAGTACTTTTTTGTTCCCTATAATCCTCCATCGTTTTGATTAATTTAGAATCACGCTATGTAACGACTCCTCAGTTTGAGTGTTTGGGAATATAGCCATGTAATTCAAATTAGTAGCCAAAATAGGATTACCCTATAAGGTCAGTACAATTACTTATAATGCGTCTTACCGAAAAAAATCAATCAGACACTGCTTAATACCTTTGTACCAATATTGTCCTCCAGCAACTTTAAAAATTTCGGAAGAAACCAGGATGTCTTCATAAGCGGAACGGGCAACCTTTTCCCGAATAAAAAATTACAATAGGATTACAATACAAAACCATACATTTCTAATTAATTTTGTTGTTGAGCTGCAAACTATACTGTTCATGTATACTTTTACTAAAATGACACTATTATCAGTATAATTCATAGACAATAAAGTCTATTGTAGCGAAAATTTTACCAGTAAAAAGACAATAAAATAAATGGATTTTGTTTGAAACTATTCGAGAAAAATTTGATTGTTTAATTGTTACGATACATAACAACCCTGCATTTCTATTGTAAAATCGTCATCAACAATAGATTCTATGGTGGAAAACAATAATTTTAAATGTTACCTTATCGTTGAGAACAATATAGCCTTTAGTATCTACCATTCTTTTATATGTTCTTTTACAATAGATTCAATCGTAGTTTTAATCTGCTTTTAATTAGGGTTAATCACCAATATTATATTTATAGATTCGTGTGATTAATTAGTTTTGTGGGCCCAAAACCTAATGCACTCATTCAAATCCATTTAATCCAATGCAGCACTATATTTATCTATTTCAAATGATGAATATCATTAATCTAATGAGTCATCATCACTTTCCTGAAAATCTTCCATTTCGCCGTCATCATCTTCAGGTCAATTGTCTTCGGACGGAGATGTATGTCTTGGGTAATCGGTCCCAATTTCTCTTTCGTTTGAATCATTTTGTGATGTGGTAGGCTATTGTTGTCCTATAAAGCAGGATAAAAAAAAACATTCAAATGAAAAAAAAACTACATATTAATTAGCTTGTTGCGTGACAGCTTCGTTTTCCGCATCCCATTTAGCCAACAATCAATGTGTAACTAGCGATTTGAAATTGGTTAACTAATTAATATGACGTAAAAAGCACAAAATGTGCAGCCTTATAAAACAAAAGGTGAAAAAAAAATAAAACCTCATATAAAAATAAAACAGCGCCAGGTATGGGATTTGAACCCCAGTCCTTGGCGTGAAAGGTTGTAGCTTCTTTACTATACCAATTCCGATGATTGAAAAATCTATTCTTAGTATCTACGATTTGCTTTTCGTTGGCAATGAAACCACAATCTTGTACAACAAATCCATCCTTATGTCACGAAATTTGTTTTGCAAAACATGGTTGATGAAATGTTATTTCAACAGTGTTTTATACTATCAATAAAATTTTGTCCTGTTTATGTTTTATAAATGTATAGAACGATGTTTTTACGAACAACTATAAGGAATAAATCACTCGCAGCAGTGAAAAATGTATTTTTAGCTTAATCATAGTCAGAGAAAACTGGTTTGGCCCATTGATCTTATAAAATATGAATGATTCAAATTGCTCAGAACGTGACAGATTTTGCAAAACACTTAAAATATATTTATAAAACAAAATATTATAATGAATTCTAAAATGATGATTTTCTTTGAGTAACTTGAGATTAAGCTTGGGACGGAGCTTGGGACCGATGTGCTCGTACTTTCTGAGCCAAAAAATATATTCATTTCCTTCATGACTATCCAACCGCTGATTAAGCTAACAGTTTTTTTACGATGGTAATAAAATAAGCCGTTCTTTTTTAATGTTCTTGAAAAATCCATTCTTTGCCCTTGTATCCTGTCAAACTTGAAGTACAACACCAGATCACTCTTCAAATGTAAACAATCGTTTTTACATTTTCTAAAGTTTTACTCAGAACTTTACGTGTACTTCGAAAAGTAGGAAAGTAGTTAAACATAGATGTATTGTAAACGTTTGCGCTGAATAAAAGTACGGTTAGTACTTTTATTGAACTTTGTGTTAGAGATTTTTTGAAGTTCAAATCAAGTTCTCAACTATCAACATATGAACTTGAAGGTTGGGTTGTATAGCAAGTAAAAACTTTTCTCGAACTTTTAAGTTCCTTTAAATATTAATGACACTTTAAAGAAAATTAAGTTCTGTTTGTCCGTGAAGTGTCTTGTTATTCAGCAAAAAAGTTCCATGGAACTAAATTTCAACTAAAGGTGAACTTCTGAGTTCTCATCTCAAGTAAAATTCGAACTTTTGGTTGCCTTTAGCCAAACGTCATTAGATCGAATGGCTCATTAGGCCGAATGAGTCATAAGGTCAAATGGGTCATTAGACGGAATCGGTCATCAGGCCGCATGGGTTATCAGGCTGAATGAAGCACGAAACCGATGAACATTTATGGGTGATTATTCCTTTTTTTAATCATGAGCATTTACATTTGTTTAAACTAATTAAAAAGTACTTAATAGAAAAATGTCTAAACGCACATAGCTATTGGTCGAAAATGACATCAAAGTTGCGCCACGCTCTGATTGGTTCATTCTGCCACAGTTACCGTGCCAGCGATTATCAAACATGTGGGGACGACCGACCAATCATCAGTTCTCGCTGTGCACCGTGTATGCGAAAGGCGTGTTTTCGCCGAGCACGTTGGTAGAAAACGCCGCCCGTGAAAACAAGAAGACCAGAATCATCCCACGTCACCTGCAGCTGGCCATCCGCAACGACGAGGAGCTGAAAAAAACTTTTCTCCGGGGTGACCATTTCACAGAATGGTGTCCTGCCAAACGTGCTGCAGCCCAAGAAGACTGATAATTTCAATGCCGAACCATGTTCCCCAAAATCTGTCCTTTTCAGGACGATCAAATCAATTTACCGACTAAAGAGTATGTTTGATTTTTTCAATTTCAAATTTTACTATCTTCTTGTTGTCCTGTTGATCTTTTTTCGAAGCAGATGTTGGTTTCTTCGAAATGTGAGTAGAGAGCGAGTCTCAACAAGTAAAAGATAATAACTTAATTATTGTACACTCAATCGGCCTCAACGTCCTAGAAACCTCACCTGATTCGAGTGATGATCAACATGCTGGATCAAAATATTCAACGGATGAAGAAGGCCGCTGGTATTGACGAAATGATCAACCTCCAAATGAAAAACTCGAGTATTGATTTTTTCCGTCATCCGGCGGCTGTTTTCAACAGATCCATCTTGCTGGAAAATAGCCATAGCGATCCCTATCCACCAATCTGGAAAAGATCCTACCAACACTAAAACCTATCGCCCCATCAGCCTTTTGTTAATTAGTTTAAAAAGTCCATTAATGGTTGCTTTACAGTAATTTTATCAAAACTTCAAAGTTACATTTCTCCAGTTCAAACGAAGTCTCGAACCTTCCTCTTGATGGAGCCCATCAGCGCTCACGCAGTGGAAACGGACACGGAATCAGCGCATTTCTTCCATTTTGCCTGCATTTGCTGGATTTCCTTGACTGCCCCACCGCCTCGTCGAAGTTGCTGCTCTGAAATTGCCCACTATTTTTCGATTGGTCGAAATTCCGGGCAATTCGGAGGATCCATTAGCTTGGGGACAAAATCGATCTTGTTGGCAGCATACCACTCCAGAACCATCTTGGAGCAGTGGCAGCTGGCCAAATCGGGCCAAAAGTTGGCTTTGCCCCTATGCTTGCAAAACACGCTTTTTAAGGCATTTTTCGATGTAAACTTGAGATGTCATCGTCGAGGGTGTGACGAATGGTTCCATTTTCAGGCTACAACTGCAAATCGCTTGCCAAGAGGATCGCAGCAGGCCGTGCTTCGAAACTGACGTGTTTGGTTTTTGCTGCGTCGTTTTCGCGAAAAAATAATCAAACAATAATTCGTAATTTAACTTGAACTAACAGTGAAATCATAAAATCTCCGCGTGCATTGTCTAAGCCGTCGCGAATACAAGTGTCGGTGAGTGTCGGTAGTATTTCCTTCCTTCAAGTGTAGTGTCGGTAGTATTTCCTTAAACGTTTTTTGTTTTGTTTTTGTACTTCGACCCCGCACCTGGAAGACGAGTTACATCAGCTTTGTTTTGGTTATTATTGGTAAAATTGTGGCACTCGGGCATAAATTATTAGTTTCGAGTGTTTTTCCGCTTTGTCGCGAGTGAATCGATGATTATTAGCAGTTTTGAAGCTCGATATAGAGTCGCCTCATAGCGGGGATTTGTTTTTTTGGCGGGGGGGGGGGGGAAAAAAGAAGACTAGTGCAATGTGGAGAACGGCCATTTGCTGGTTAGAAGCGGCAAACGAAAACAACGCGCATGGGCGGGTGAAAAGCTTGCACATAATTTTAGGTGCATTCACCACGAGGTGTACAGAGTTTTGTTATGCAGGTTGCATATCTAGCGGGCTGTTTAGAAACGTTAATTTTTGCGCTTATTTAATCAGGAGTGCATGAAATTAATAACGAATCAACGTCGAAAATTTTTATTTTTATGAATGAACAAGATAGTGTGATGAAGGATGCGGCCATGGGTGAGATCTATCTAATTATAACTATATAACAATAATCTTATTTTCAAATAATACTAAATACGTGCCTGGTTTGGAAATTTAAAATTTCCAAATCTGGAAGTGTGTTGCAGTGCCCCTATACAAATGATATCAGTAATGTTTACATGCGGGGCTTATTGTATGTGAAAGTAACCTCGGAGTGGACGTGACTCTTCAGACATTCTGAAATGGGTTGCTGGATCCGCAGTAGAGCTATCACTTTCTAGCTCCCGGATTAAAGCTGCTTCCAATGGTCACTTGAATGATTGTTGTAAACAGATTTCTTCCATAATACCATTGCCGGCCGATGGGTGTTAGATTGGGCACACACACACACACACACACACACACACACACACACACACACACACACACACACACACACACACACACACACACAGACACACACTGCAAATCGCTTGCCAAAGCATGGCCTTCTTCGCGAACCTGTCGGCAAACACGTACTTGAATCTTCCCGGCACATCCCCACGTCCAGTCGCGATGTTACACTTTTGACCGGGAAGCTGCTTAAAATCGAGTTTGGCGTATGTTTCGTCATCGAACTCGTCGAAACACGGTTGTACAAGAGCCGAAATTCTGCTTCACGTACCGGTGCGGATGTTTACTTGCATTGTACGACTTGTATCCTTTCCTGGCAAGGATGTTTCGCACCGTTTGAAAGTTAGCGTTGTACCTTCTGGCCACATCTCGGATCGAAAGACCGGGGTTGGCTTTAACGCACCTCAAAACCTTGCTGCGCAGCTGACGATCCCTGGTTCCAGTTTTTTCGTAGGTCCGCTGATTCCTTTCCACATTCAGCGTTTCCTTATAGGTTTTGAGTACTCGACAAACTGTCGTTTTCGGCATCTTCCGCGCTTGGCCAGCTTGGAACCGGACCCTTCCGGATTTTCCAAGCGCTTGTACATAGTGTTTTTTCTTCTTTCGAGTTCCATTTGACGTTACTTCTGGACGTGATCGACTACTTTGATCAAAATTGCACCAGTACTTCTCTATAGAAGTGCAAACAAACCACTGTCAAAGATTTTCGATTCCCGTCACAAGAGGCGTGCAAGCTGGGCGCGAGGGGCGTAGCAATTTACTTTTAGTCAGCCTTTATTAACCTCGTGAATGCCGCTTTTTTTATAACGTGGCACTAAATTCATGTCACGTCATGAAGAGACAAACCGACAAAGATTTTTCATTAGGGCTTAACTGACAAACGTTAACAATGGCTTCTCCCGTAAATTTCTCGTGGCACAAAGGCAACCCATGTAAGCCTTCAATTCTATCGGATAGGTGAACTCTTGCTCTTCGAAATTACCGTGTTGAATTGATTAGGTGAGTTTTCAATGACTAGAAGTTCGCGGACAAAGCCATTGTTTACGTTTGTCAGTTAGGCCCTATTAGGCCACCCTAATGAAAAATCTTTGTTGAAACAGCTGTGTGTGGATTTTTCTCCTCTTTGTGGGCGTCGCGAAACAGAGATTTCTTCGGGCGAACGTCTTTCGGATGCTTGGAAATGATCATGATCGCTCGGTTCTACGCTGGAGGGCCAATGGCTGACAACAAAAAACCGGGCCGACGGAGTGGAAGTTGGCCAAGAAGTTTGACACGTTGCAGAGCACGGTGGTCAGAATCCGGAAGGCGAAGGGCCTGAAACGTTACAAGTGAACATCCAGACCGAAGTACACGGGGAAGCAGCTGCAGGAAATCCCGGGGGAATGCCGAAAGCTAAGCCGTAAGTACTTTACGCCCGGCGTCACCATCGTTATGGACGACGAGTAGTATTTTACGTTCTCGAACAATTCGACCGCTGGGAACATGGGGCTCTAAACTGACGAGTTGGACACGACCTGTTAGGGTTAGATATGCCAGAAAAGCCATGTTTGAGCTCAAGATATTGGTGTGGGCGGCCATTGCGACCGCTGGCATATCTAACATTTACGTACAGACGAGTAGGGTTATGGTGGTCAATACGGAAGTCTACACGAAGAACTGTTTTCCACAAATGGTTGCTTTTGTAAAAAGCACCATAAGGATAAAGATATTCTGTCCTGGCCGGACCTAGCGTCGTGCCATTACGCAAAGATAACTCTGGATTGGGTGACCGCCCATGACAACCCCACAAAAGTACCCCAGGCGTGGCCAATCGAGTCGTACTGCCATACTGTCCCAGTTGGTGTTCGAAAATGGTCCGGAAGCCACCACAGCTCAACAACTCAAATCCTGAATAATAAGATGTGCCAAAAAAGTAGTCCTCAAGGTACTCCATACCATGGTAGTGAGGATTGCGGGAATATTGAGGAAGATTAAAGATGAAGGGCCAATATCTGTCTGATTGTTTCACATCTTAAACGCACATTGTATGGACTTTTGAAAATGCAATAAGGAATTGAATTTGAAAAAAAACTAGAGGGTGACTCACTCGTAAATATTGTATTTATATACATTCATTGTCTTACAGACTAATTTGCACATCAGTTAATACGGGCTCTTCAGCTTTGATGTACATCTATTAATTCAATTTAAGGCTGTCAGTTTTTCATTTCGATGTAATTGACGAATCAGACCTTGGGGTATTATTAGTTTTAAATTGAAAATTATAAAAATTTGATAACCTACCTACGTAAACAACTACAACTACAAATTTAAAAGCCAAAGGGTGGAGAACCAAATCTCGGATGATCTGGTGACCCGATGTCAGACAGCTGGCTCTGTATCAATTGATAGACTCACTGAAACAGTGGATCTCAGATGTTCTTATCCTCAGAGGAGGATTCAGGATCATCCTGAGTGAGAAACGTTTTTTGAATACGCTGAAGCTTCACGTGATGTGTTTTTGCGCAACTCTCCCAGACTGGCATGCCGTATTAGATGACCGGGAGCATGATTGGTCTGGACTGACCTTCTGTTGGTCAATGGGTACAGTAAAGGTTGTACGGAATCAAATTGCACCACTTTTAAATGACTGTAACTTTTTACCCGTTTGGTATTTTCTATTGAAATTTTGGGTGAAATTAGTTCAATGTGTATTTGTTTACGCTGTGTAAGTTTCACTAGCAGATGTGCAATCGTTAGGAAGATGGAGTCGGAAGAACAGCAGCAGAAATTTTGCGCACGTACCTCGAAAATCCGGATCTTTCTCATCGTGCCATCAGCAGGAAGCTGGGAATGGTACATTCTACGGTGTCTCGTGTTATAAATCGGTACCACGAACGTTTGACCATCGATCGGAAAGAAAAAAGTGGCAAAAATGGATCTCCGTATAGTGTTAAGTATCACAAGCGAGTAGTTCGAGCTTTCAAGAGGAATCCCAACAGTTCAGTTCGAGATGTGGTGAAGAAACTAAATCTAACTTAGACTTTCATGCAAGATGCGAAAAAACTTGAACACGTCCAAAGTCCAAAAGGCGCCTAATCGTGATGAACGGCAGAATACGGTAGGTAAAGGGCGAACACGAAATTATTGCGACACCGAAAATGTCATGCCAATTTTCTTATAATGTTTAGAATTAAACCAAAATTTTAGGGTAGTTTTATACATATATTTACTTCAAAAATCAAAAGAAAAGTTAATCGATGGAGCCTTGAGTGTAAAATTGAAAGCATTTTCGCTTGATGCCCTCCATCAAAGTCTTTACAGTGTCATCCGGTACCAGTTTCTCAGTTTTTTTTCCATTTTCTTAACATGTCCTTCTCGTCTTTGACTGTCTTCTTGCTCTTCCGAAGTTCCCGCTTTATCATTGCCCAGTACTGTTCCACCGGGAACAGTTTGGCGGATTCATGTCCTTTGGAACAAAATGGACAGAATTGGCCTCATACCAGTCCAGACACTTTTAGAATAGTTGCATGATGCCAAATCTGGCCAAAATAGCGGAGCTTCGTCGTGCTGCTGCAAGAACGGCAAAAGGCGCTTCTCGAGGCACTCAGATTTGTAGATCTCGCAATTTACTGTGCCCTTTGTCACGAAAGGCTCACTCCTCAGTCCGCAAGAGCAGATGGCCTGCCAAATGAGATATTTGGAGGTGAACTTCGACATTTTGTTCTTCTTAAATTTGTCGTCCACATAGAACTTGCTCTTGCCGGTGAAAAACTCCAACCCCGGAATTTGCTTAAAATCGGCTTTTATATACGTTTCGTCGTCCATCACACAGCAGCCATATTTTGTCAGCATCTTCTCGTAGAGCTTCCGTGCCCGAGTTTTAGCCGTCGATTGTTGCCGCTCATCGCGGTTTGGGAAGTTCTGTACCTTGTATGTATGTAGTCCAGCTCTCTTCTTTGCATTCTGGACGTAGCTCTGCGACATGCCGATCTTTTTAGCCAAATCACGGCTTGAGACGTTGGGATTTGCTTTAATCATCCGCTTCACCTTTCCCTCCGTCTTTTTGTTCACCGGTCCCGGCAGCTCCTTCGCCGTGGTCTAACGTCAACCGCTCCTGGAACCACTTCAACACTCTGGAGACGGTTGAATGGTGAATGTTCAACATTTTTCCCAACTGCCGGTGCGACAGGTCAGGAAATTCCAGGTGTTTGGAAAGAATTTGTTCTCTCGACTCGCGTTGGTTCACCTCCATTTTCGTTGAATCGAAAAACACGACTTCGAGTTTGACAGCATGTAAACAATACACATCAATGAGAAAGTATGCAAAATTTGGTTGATTTTTACCCAATGGTAAAAAAGTTATGCCCTGTTGAATGTGTCGCAATAATTACGTGTTCGCCCTTTAAAACACGCGCACGGAAGCTCTACACCCAGATGTTGAGAAAACCACATTGCCTCGTTATGGATGATGAGACGTATGTAAAAGCAGACTTCCGGCAGTTTCCAGGGCTTCAGTTTTCACTGCTCATCATAAATTCGATGTCCCTGAGGACTTTAGAAAGTAGAATATGTCAAAGTTTGCCAACAAATATAAGATTTGGCAAGCAATTTGCCCTTGTGGAAAGCGGAGCACCCCATTCGTGACAACTGGAACGGTCAATGGGCAGGTGTACCTAAAAGAATGCCTTCAAAAGCGTCTACTTCCTCTTCTGAGGTCACAAAATGGTCCTACGATTTTCTAGCCGGATTTAGCCTCGTGCCATTACTCGGAAGAGGCTTTGCAGTGGTACAAGGCTAAGGAGGTCAAATTACTGGGCCATCATGAAGCAAGCACCTCGGAAGCATCCTAAGGAAGTGAAATCCGAGGAAGATATGAAGAAAAAATGGATTGCCACGCAAAAAGAGTTGGTCCAAATGTTGTACAGGACCTTATGAGTAGTGTAAAGAAGAAGGTTCGCGCATTTGGATATGGAATTGAAATTGAATAAAACAAACATGGGAAAATATTTATAACATGTTTTATTTTACTCCCTGAAAGTTTGAAGATGATTGGTTGAACGGGCGATTTTTTCCGAATATTTGTGTGTGTCACAATTTGACACACACCCTTTAGCTTCAATAGTACGTTAAACTTTATGACAGTTTTGTCAACCTGCTCCCTGAAAATCAGCTTGCTGTCTACACGGAAGAAAAAAAGTACCCATTTGAGCAGTTGCCTGTGGGAAGCCAATTTTGGGTATAGTTGTGTTAACGTACCCGTTGTGTATAAATAACTTACTTTTGGGTGAAATTCTACCCAAAAGTAAGTTATTTATACCCAACGGGTCGGTTAACATAACTATACCCAAAATTGGCTTCCCACACCCAACTGCTCAAATGGGTACTTTTTTTCTTCTGTGTAGGGAAACGCCAAGATAGACAGCTGAATTGGCCCATTCCACCGTTGTGTTTTTTGGGCTTATTTTACAATCATCATCCCTGATTGACAAACTTCAGACGTCACATTTAACTACCGCCTTCCGCTTTTATCACTCACTTACCGAACAAAGTCACTGCCAGGCACGGCCACCTCGACCGGCGGCGACCAAAAATCAATTTCGTGTGCCTCGAGAAATGTCATTATAATTTCCTCGTCGGCAAATCGGATGTCTGATGCCATTATGGGAATTTTCGACGGCACCCATCATCGATAGGGCGAGGGCCACAAATGTCGATGTGTTTTGTCAGCTATTTTTCTCGCGCGCCTAGCAGCTGTGCGTTCGGGAACAATAGACTACAGATTTGACCACCAAGTGCTGCCGTTGCCAGTTGCTGCTACGTATAGTTTGGTGGTCTGCCACCGCCGTCGGCCGTCATTGTCGTCGATGTCGTTATTCGTGAAAGCACGCTGGCTGCTGGATGGCACACTGCAAATATGCCATTAAGGAGATTGAACATTTAGGTAGCATTGATGGGTTTTGCTGGTACGCTGGCTGGCTCCGGTGGACGACAAGTGCCATTTGCCGCCGGAAGCGCACTCATTTCATATGAATGAGTTAGAAAGAATTTATTATCACGTGAAAGTGTAGAGCATGATCATTTCCGACTCAAAATGGTGACTGAATCTGACAGCGTTGGGCATGTATGCACTCTTCAAATTTTCGTCCTATCTAGGAACTGAAGCTGCTGGAGTTCTATCATGAACTACACAAGCATCGAATGAAAATTATATTCAATCCATAAAAGGACCAGCACGAAGAGGCTTGAATCGACACTCCCACAACAGCTTTTCTGTAGATAAACAGCCACATCCACAACATAAGAGACAGAGTATTAATTTCCTGTTTCGGTAAACAATGTAGAGATACAGTCGACACTAACCTCACTCTTCCCATTGCTCCACTCCAGAACGAACAACTAATGAATTTGTTTCTCAATTTCAAGCTAACTGTACGCATCCACCGGGATAGACGATGGAAATTTTCTATGTCTGATCACACAAAGCCAACATAAGCAACCTTTGATTCCAACCAAGTTCGAAGTTCATTCAACCATGCCTACAAGCAGACAGGAACCTTAAAAGTCAATCCTTTCTGATCGCTTGAACAAACAAATTGAAATCCATGCAGCCTTTGACTGGAAACAACGAAACGCATAATCCGATACAATGATGGCACAATCAAATCGCCAATAAAACGTGTAAACAAACATTACGACGCTCATTCCGCTCCGACGCGTGTTTTCACGTGCTTGTCGTTAACCGGGTGCGTTAAATTGTTGCTGGATGCCAGAAAACAGAATCAATCCTGAATAATCGCAGAAACCATCATACAAAATCATGCATGCAACAATCCGATCACAGTCTGGCAACCCTGCGGCTCTCTCGTCGTCCTTCGAAGACGTGTCGTCGTCGTGAATGTTTATGGAAATGTGCGAAACACAAATCCACATCCAAACAAACAAAATCCCACCGTCTTATATGGTCGACTGCGCCATTATTGCTCCAGCGAGGAAGCTCCCAACCGACACGGGATGCGGAAATGAAAATGAAAACGGAGACGCTGCACGACACGACGAATCTCCAACGGCATCATTAATTTGTAAGCTTTGTTCACAATAAAGCGTCTTGTATTGTTGTTCATACGTTATGGCTATTTGCGAGCATCATCTGCCATTTGGATGTGCAAGAATAGACGGAATCTTCTTTGCTCTGACCGAACTACAATAGTGGATGTTGCAGCATGGATGGCCACTAAACCGAACCGTCCATTGTCTGCCACCCGCCGGTTGCAGAACGGACCAAGAATAAACATCAACAACAAACAATAGACAGTGGCTGGTATGGTGCCATCGAGAATCCTAGGATCGGGGGTTGAATTTATCGATGTTTACCACGGAATGGCCAATTTATGAGAAGCTAATGCCGATTTTGCTGCTTTCCAGAGGACTGGGCAACGCCACAAAGGGGAACGGAGTTTTCTTCTTCTATAAATTGAAACGAAGGGTGGCATTTTAACACAGGGCAACGTCTCTGATAAAAAAAAATTAGCTATAAGATAATCTTGATTTTGATCGGATCCGGAGCAGGCTCCATTGAAAATTATTCTTGAAACAACTGTCAAAGAAATAGTCGATTCAATTCATGCAGTTTCTTCCAAACTCCAACGAAATTGGAAGCGTTATTGCAAAGTATCAATTCTTGCCATCCGCGTCTGGAGATAAATATCCGAAGGTCGCTGGTTTGATCCATCACGACGTCGATGCAGACGAAGAGGCAGATATTGTTGAGCATATTTTCAAATCACGTGCAACGAAGCAAACGTAGAATAATTCTTATCGAATCATAGCAACCCTGTAATCGGTTGGCATAAAAAATTGCATAATCCTCTTTCCATTCCCAGCAAGAATAATGTTAGAGTTAGACAATGTTCAAATTGTATACTACAATTCGAACATCGTCTAACTAAAATATAATCGAGGCTGAAATCCTCGGTCTGGTCACGACACGAATATTTTTTAACGTATGACAACATTTCTCTTTTCTATATCGGATGTCATTTCAAAATTTTGAAAAATGAGAGCGTTACGCTAAAGTGAAAGGTTTTTGAACGCAAATAACTCTCGTTCAACTGAACACAATGACTTCATTCATACACCATTTGATTAGAAAAACTTACAATTTTTTTACATTGGACTTATAATGAAGTGCTATTAGTATAAGTAAATCAATTTTTTACTTAAAAATGACTCGCTTCTGCTCCCATATAAATCTCTGTTGAAAATATGATTTTCTCTATCCGAGTCCTCAAAAACGGGTTACATATGGTTCAAATTGTATTCTTCTTTTTATTTAATTTAGTTTCATTACATGATGAATACAAAACTATCCACACCCCTCAGCTGTAAAATTATTTTGCTTTATTGCCGGTGTCTGATTTTATAACTGAGGCCCGTCCCCTTTACAGAATTTTGCATCGTACTGTATTTTCGTGCCTCTCTTCATTCAGGGCTATGCTACACCCAAAAGTTGAAAAGGTGGCAAAAATTGCGCTACACAAAAATTGCTATTTTTACAATCATATCTTGAGAAAACTGCATGATACGTAAAACACAATTTTGCCCATGTTAATCCACAGAGCATGTTGTGAAATGAACGAACCCAGGCAAGTGTATGCGTTTGAGACAACATATTGCTTCACCTAACGCACGCATTGATTTTTTCATAGCACAATGATTGTGTTGCATTTTTGCCCACAGTCAATGTTGCATTTTCACTCCAAGTGACTATTTATAGCGAAAAATGAAACAAAATCATGCGAAATCGCAATAAAATCTTGCTATTTTATTTAGGGTATATCAACGCTAGTATATACACTGATAGGCAAAATAAAGTGCCCGCCTCATCGTTTTTTCAATCCTCTCATTTACTAGGTTCAAATTAAAGTAAACACACTGTATTTTTTTCATTGTCTTATTTTTTATATTCTTTTTAAGTTTCACTTATGGAATACTGAAAAAAAGGAGTTTTACTTAGAGAAAAAAAAATCAATTTGTGTTGAAAAAAAAAACATTGACAAAATAAGGTGCCCACTTCATTTAGGCTACAGAAAACATAAACTAAAGTAAAATAAAAGCATTTCAATTATTGATGTGTCCTCCTTTGGCCTTCAGGACCTCCTGCAGGCGCTTCGACATGCTCTCGACCAGGTTCCTTAGGGGCTGTGGATCTAGCTCTTCCCAGGCGCGCTCCAGGGCTTCAAAATAGTTATTTTTATTGGTAACACCAGTTTTGTCAACCCTGGCATCGAGAATCGCCCACAAATTCTCGATGGGATTGAGGTCCGGGCTTTGTGGAGACCATACCAGCGGTTTGATCCGACAAGACCGGAAGAAATACTTGGTCTTCTTGGCAGTATGCTTCGGGTCGTTGTCCTGCTGGAATACGACCTTCTCTTCAAGGCCCGTCTGGATCAGTGAAACCTCCAGATTTTCTCGCAGGATGTTGATGTAAGAATCTGCCGTCATTATCCCGTCGATTTTCACAATGATTCCCACTCCACCCCACGAAAAACACCCCCAGACCATCACATTTCCTCCTCCATGCTTCATCGTGCCTTGGATGTGGCGCTCCTGAAGCTCCTCTCCCGATCTGCACCAAACACGAACCCGCCGCTTTCGGTTAAACAGCTCGAATTTTGATTCGTCCGTCCAGAGAACCGTTTTCCAGAACTCTAGGGGCTTATCAGCATGCTCCTTAGCAAACTTAAGCCGTTTGGCTTTGTTTGCCTTGCTGATAAATGGGCGCTTCCGGGCAAGTTTGCTATTCAACCCCTGTGCTACGAGACGGCGACGAACAGTTCGACCGGAAACTGATAACTGAAGGGTTTCCTGGATCTCGCGGACAGTTACCTTCGGGTTCTTCTTGACTTCGCGCATGATCTTGGTGTCCGTTCTCGCATCCGTTTTCCGCTTCCTGCCTCTGCCAGGGCGATCCACCACTGATCCAAACGTTTTAAGCTTCAGAAGAATTTTGCCAACCGCTGCCTTACTGATACTGTACTTCTTAGCGACAGCCCGGTGCGATTCACCGTTTTGCACATCACGAACGACCAATTTTCGGATACACAAGGGAATTGCTTTCGAAAGCACTGCGTTCTCCATTTTTTTTTTTCAATTGAATCAAATGCGATCACGTATACAAATGCCCCAGGTTGAGCCGTTTGCCTCAAATATGTCAAAATATCAAAACATAAACAATCAAGGGGTCTTCCAATGGAAACTTATCGAAAACATATCGATTTTTGAAGTGGGCACTTTATTTTGTCACTGTTTTTTTTTTCAACACAACTTGATTATTTTTTTTCTTTAAGTAAAACTCCTTTTTTTCAGTATTCCATAAGTGAAACTTAAAAGAATATAAAAAATAAGATAATAAAAAAAATATAGTGTGTTTACTTTAATTTGAACCAAGTAAATGAGAGAAATTGAAAAAACTAAGAGGTGGGCACTTTATTTTGCCTATCAGTGTAGCACGCGAGATGAACCGAAATGGTTTCAGTATGATGGAACAGTTTATTGGCGAAAATGGTTTGATTTTACTTAACAACGACCACACTGACCACACTGGAGTTGATTTTGCTACTGGCAATACTTCTGCTCTCGACCTGTCCATATCCTCCCACAATATGATTTCTCAGTTGTCCTGGAAGGTCCTTGATGACTGCTGCGGAAGCGATCACTTTCCCATTGTCATTTCTTTGGATCGAACTACTCCAGTTACAACATGTATTCCTAGATGGAAGTACGAATTGGCTGACTGGCCGAGCTATCACAATGAGGTATATGATAGTTTTACAGTCAATCCATCATCCTCTCCTGAGGAATTTGTCAACGTTCTCTTCAACTGTGCTAAACTTCACATTCCCCGAACCAGTGGTTCCCCTGGTATAAAATCTATCCCTTGGTGAACACCGGAGGTGCGGAATGCTATTAAGCAACGTCGGAGGAAACTTAGAGCTCTCCAAAAAACGCCGAAAGGTGATCGTAAAGATTCTGCAACTCATTTAGAGTGTAAAGAGGCTAGAAATACGGCTAGAGAAATTATTTGTCGGGCCAAACAGGACAGCTGGGAAAAATGCATATCCACTATCAACCCTGATAGTACTTCTAAGGATCTTTTGGACAAAATAAGTCGTCTGAGTGGCATTAAAAGTCGTCCTCCCATTAAATTACGCATTAACAATCATATCACCAACGATCCACCCAATATAACTGAATGCTTTGCAGACTATTTTTCTAAGGCCTCTTCTTCATCCAACTACTCACCACAGTTCCTCAAGCACAAATCTACCTCTGAGATGTCTCCTCCATGCTTTGACACCGATCTGGATCTGGAATTTAACAAAGACTTCACTTTCGATGAGCTGGAATGGGCTCTCCGTGGGGTACATGGTTCATCTGCCGGACCTGACGATATACGGTTCCCTCTTCTAAAAAATCTTCCCGTAATTGGTAAAACTAACCTACTATCACGGTACAACAATATCTGGGCCCAGGGAAAAATTCCCGGTGAATGGAAAGAAGGTCTGTTGGTTTCTATCCCTAAACCCGGCAAAAATAGAAACTATACTGATAGCTATCGATTAATCACCCTGTTAAATTTTATTGGGAAGACTCCTGAGAAGATGGAGTCACAAGGTTTTCTTGACAATCGTCAGTTCGCTTTTCGTCCTGAAAAAGTGCGGATGACTACCTCACCGAACATGGTTGTTCAGGATCAGGAGGCAACAATAACTTTCACACTAAGCTTGACGTTCGTACCTGCCGGGAGTGCAGGACCAAAATGTTCAGGATCAGAAGGAAAAAAGGGGTTTTCACACTGGGGTTGACGTTTTTATTAGGAGGTTTTTGAAAATACATCCGGATATAACAACGGTTGTTGGGGTAATGAGTTTTTTTTTCTCTTCGTTAGGGTTCCATGGGTTACTTGATCTCAACAATGGTGACTGTGTTTTTTTGGATCTCTCAAAGGCCTACGACAGTGCGTGGTGCTTCCCCATACTCAAGTCACTCGAAGCATGGGGAATCAAAGGTCGCATGGGTCGTTAAGTCCAAAGCTTTCTTGAGCACCGAATATTCAGAGTCATCATTGGAAACCATCGATCCCAGTCCAGATCACAAGAGAATGGCATCCTTCAGGGGTCAGTCATCGCCCCCACACTCTTTCTAATTTGTATGCAGTCCCTTTTCGAAACTATACTCCTCCAATGTCCATATACTAGTTTACGCAGACGACATAACCATAATTACCTTACATAATTACAAAACATTGGCCAGGAAAAGAATTCAATCCGCCGTTAGTATTGTTAGTAAGGAGGTGAGGAAAAGTATTGACATAAGTCTCCGAGTGATTAAGACGATTGGGGTCAGAAGTCAATAGTTGGATCTTACCTAAGATGTTCTACAGTGCTGGTCTTTTCAGCAGGGGAAGCGACGTTGTTAATAAGAGACTTCGCCCGATGTACAATAAGGCATTCCAAATTGCCTCTGGTGTATTCATTACCAGCCATACCTCTGCTATTATGGCCGAGTGTGGCCAACTTCCGTATGAGTGTTTCTTGTCATCTGCGTGATGGCTAAATCTGTCTGTCTGTCTGTCTGTCTGTCTGTCTGTCTGTCTGTCTGTCTGTCTGTCTGTCTGTCTGTCTGTCTGTCTGTCTGTCTGTCTGTCTGTCTGTCTGTCTGTCTGTCTGTCTGTCTGTCTGTCTGTCTGTCTGTCTGTCTGTCTGTCTGTCTGTCTGTCTGTCTGTCTGTCTGTCTGTCTGTCTGTCTGTCTGTCTGTCTGTCTGTCTGTCTGTCTGTCTGTCTGTCTGTCTGTCTGTCTGTCTGTCTGTCTGTCTGTCTGTCTGTCTGTCTGTCTGTCTGTCTGTCTGTCTGTCTGTCTGTCTGTCTGTCTGTCTGTCTGTCTGTCTGTCTGTCTGTCTGTCTGTCTGTCTGTCTGTCTGTCTGTCTGTCTGTCTGTCTGTCTGTCTGTCTGTCTGTCTGTCTGTCTGTCTGTCTGTCTGTCTGTCTGTCTGTCTGTCTGTCTGTCTGTCTGTCTGTCTGTCTGTCTGTCTGTCTGTCTGTCTGTCTGTCTGTCTGTCTGTCTGTCTGTCTGTCTGTCTGTCTGTCTGTCTGTCTGTCTGTCTGTCTGTCTGTCTGTCTGTCTGTCTGTCTGTCTGTCTGTCTGTCTGTCTGTCTGTCTGTCTGTCTGTCTGTCTGTCTGTCTGTCTGTCTGTCTGTCTGTCTGTCTGTCTGTCTGTCTGTCTGTCTGACTGACCCTTATTGAGTCGGAAACTACGGAACTGATCGGAATCAAATTAGGCATGGGCAAGGTTTTGAAGGCAAAAAATGTTTGAATGATGGTTTGAGACCCCTCCTACCTTTAAAAAGAGGGGCTCCCATACAAATGAGACACTGATTTCAACCAAACATGAGAATTATCCCTACTGCTATGAGGGGTTTTTGGGGCCGGGAAAGGATCTTAGGATAGTTTGAGATCACTCCTCCCTCAGGAAGGCGGGGGGGCTCCCATATAAATGTATCACAAATTTCAGCACATCTCGAGAACTAATCCAGCAAATGGAACCAAATTTGGCATGTGGGGGTTTTTGGAGGCAGGAAATGTTTCTATGGTGGTTCGAAACCCCTCCCCTATCAGGAAGGAATGGCTCACATACAAATGAGAGCCCTTCCTTCTTTGGAAGGGTGGGGGCTTTGAAAATTTACATGCAGGTGTTTTGGGAACCAGAGAAGGTTCTTATGATGGTTCCAAACTCCTTCCCCGTCTAGAAGGAGGGGGGGGGTCCATACAAATGAAACATAAATTCCTGCATAACTCGAGAACTACTCAAGCCAATGGAACCAAATTTGGCATGTGGGGATTTTTGGAGGCAGGATATTTTGATATGGTGCTTCGAGACCCCTTCCCTCTCTGGAGGGGGGGGGGGGCTCTCAAACAAATGGAACAGAAATTTCAACCAAACAGGAGAATTATCCAGACAACTTAAGCACAAAACGTGTATTTCTCGAGTTGGTAGCATGTTCTGATAGAAGTTTGAAACCCCTCCTTGGTCAAGAATGGGAGATGCTTCAGTTACTCTCGGTGCATTATGCACAAGAAGTTAATCGAAGTTCGTTTGAAGATAAATGTTTTGTCTATGAAATGCTTCTACACAGAAAGGAAAACCGGTAGAAACTACCGATCCAAGGGTTAAATTAAAAACACAGATCAACACTTTTTTTGCAGAAATTACACACATTAGCAAACCTAAATATTTTAACAAAACTCATTCAGAAAAAAAACCCGAAGCGTGCCAGTTTGGGAGACATAATTTCCATAAAATCATTGTTTACGTTCTTTGAGTTTTTGTGAAAGCTAAATTACGTCTCGTGTTTAATTAATAACTGTTAAGTGTGTAGAGTAAGCAGACTTACCCTCTTATTTTACGTTTTTATTCATTTTCCTTCCAAACATCACAAAACAAAAGACTCCGAAAAGGATATTTTTTTTTTTTTTCCCCCCCGCCCCCACGAATCTTTTTTCAAAATAAAATAGTTTAAGTTTTACCCGACCCACATTGATTTTTCAAAAAATTCCGAACAATAGAGCAGTGAAAGATTTGATGTTCCTCGGATACTCGAGTTGTCATATCAATGTAAATAATCAAGTTTTCACTGACATATCTGGTGGTACTTGAGATTTGAGCGAAAATTGTTTTAAATGAGAACATTTCTAGGTTTTTTTTTCATAGGGCGAATCTACAATTGAGAGATTCTCTCCGGGCTCGCTCTCTTTTATTCATTACAGCGCCATTATAAAACTTTCGAGAGACTCTTTAGTACAGATCGAAACACAACAGTGCTGGCAAGCATACTCTACAAATAGTAGAATGAAAAACGTAAAGGTGATTGGTTTATGAATGAAAGAGAGCAAGCCCGAAGAGAGTCTCTCAATTGCAGATTCGCTCTACTGAATAAAAACCCTAGATTTCTGGTGAATTGAAGTTCAACTTCTGAAACAAATCATACTGCATGATAGAAGTACAACATTGTGGTGTTATTAGTATTCAAGATTGGTTGAAAGAAACATGGTTAAAAAGCCATTAAGCTGGTACAATGCCATTTTTTTTAATTAACCCTTTCAGGCCTAATTTATACAACCAATTTGGTGAATTCTGATTGATTTGGTGCTCAGTAACATGGAAATGATTGAAAAATTAGGACATATTATTTTTTTGAGAGCAGTCCAAAGTGCCCAAGAGTTCAGAATTTAAGATCTACAGTTGTAACAGTAGCTTTATCCACTATACAATGTTATGATATGTATTCAAACATATTCAATGAATGTCCTGGAAGACCAACTGTCATTATGAGATAATCTTGGGATATTCTATCCCAAACAAACTAACAAAACTTTGTACAGCTCATAAAGCTATTGTTACAAAAGTAGACCTTAAGTTTTGAAGGACAGTTTGGAGGACCTAAAACTAACAAGGTTATCCTTTGATGTCTGTGGACGTTTCAGAATATTCATTGAATATATTCGAATATTTATCGTAGCTTTGTATAGCCCAGGAAGCTACGGATACTATCGTATATCGTAAGTTCTGAACTCAAAGTCAGTTTTTATGAACCTGAACATCCCGAGATAGTCTGATGATGACTGATGAGCTTACAGAAGCTTCACTGGATGTGTTTGAATGCATAACGGTACCTTTCATAGATTATATAGCTAACTTTACGACTATAGATCCTCAATTCTGAACTCAAGGGCAGGTTTGATGACCTAGAACATCCCAAGATATCTCATTATATCGGTTGACCTTTCAAAAGACTCTTTTTTTTTTTTTTTTGGTCGAATACATATTGTTACTTTGTTTAGTCCAAAAAACTGTAGATTTTAAATGTTGAATTCCAGGAGATTTTGGATAACCTAGAACATCCGAAGATTATCTCATAATGTCTGTTGTTCTTCCAAAATGATCAATGAGTATGTTTTAATGCACATCGTAGCATTGCATAGCCTAGAAAGCTTTTGTTACAACTCTAGGTCGTTTGTTCAGATTTCAAGGATAGTTCAGATGACCTATAACATGTCATATCCTTAGTTCTGAATGCCAAAACAGTTTGAATAACCTAGATCATCTCAAAATTATCTACTTGTGTATTTTTACGTTCGAAAACATTCACTAAATTTACTTGATTACGTGACTTAACATTGTATAGCCCAAAAAACTACTGCTACTACCGTAGATTCCAAGTTCTGAACTCCAGGACATTTTGGATTACCTAAAATAATAAGTATTGGAAGGTTGGATTCATTGAATATATTTCAATACATATGGTACCCATATATAGCTCAAAAAACTACTGTTAGAACTGTAGATCTTATATTTTGATTTTTAGGACAGTTTGGAGTACCTATAATATCCCACGATTGTCGCATTATGTATGTTAGCCTTCCATACTTTTCAATCAATATTTTTTAATATTTTGTCCCTTTGCACACTTCAAACACCTACTGTTACAACTGTAGATCTTATGTTCTAAACTCAAGGACAGTTTGGATGACCTAGATTATTCCCGTTTATGTCATAATGTTATTTTTCCGTATGAAAATATTCACTGAATATGGTTGAATACATAGCGTAACTTTGTATAGCCCAAAGAGCTATAGATACTACTGAAGATCTTATGTTCTGAACTCAAGGACAGTTTGGATGACCTATAACCTCCTAGTTCGATACAAAAATGTTAAACGTTTATCAACGAGAATTTAGAGAATAAGTATACATATGTACAATATTCTAAAACAACGCTGTACACTATTAATAATGCATTTATTTTTTTCTTCTGAACTTATTCATATTCAGGATGTTCTAGGTCGTCAACTCGGCCTTAAACTCATGTTTTTTTTTTATATTTTCCAGATAGATTTGCCGAAGACAGTATACACTATTATTCAGTCTTTTATACAGCCATTATCCTTTTGTGGTCCCCAGTAATGCAAACAAAAACGTAGTACTACGTCAAAAGTAATGCAAATTGACAATCCAAAAAGATCATCTGCACGTTATGTTATTTTTAAGTGAAGTTTAAAAAAATCCTCAAGACATACTACTAATCCTTAGTCCTTAAGAATCTGTAGAAACTATTATTTCTTGAATTTTAGGATCAACCGAATCAAAATAATATATAATACACACGAATGCTTGTAGTATTTTTCATTAACATAAAAATATACACTATTATATAAATATTTCATGGGAATGGGAGGGACCATCAGGGCACCCGATTGAAGCACTCTGGATGTGGAGAGTGGGAATGCCGAATCCCCCTCGCTAACCGTTTGTGAATAGAGGGTGGGCTCTTCTCCCCGCCCATTGGGGCATTCTCATGTTAGATAGCTTGCTCTTTTGACCAATTGTTCAATCTTGTTGTTGGAAGGAGATTCTTATATCTCTGTGGAAACGTATAAGTGATGTTGCCTGTCGATCCACCCAACACGTTTTTGGCCCTTCATACAATGGCATGATTAGGATAATCAGTGGTTATTAAAGCTTGATCAAGTCTTACAGAGAGTAAAGTCCATTGCTGTTTCTAACTTTTCTAACTTGACATTCATAAGAAACAAATTAATCGATTTCAAAACGCTTAGGTCAAAAGTTTATTCTCAACTATTAACTCCTTTGCGGAATAAGTAAGACCAGCAGAAATGCATTAATTATCTGGTTTTCCTGGATCAAAATTTCAAGTGATAAATACATACATACATAAACATTTCAACACAGGTATTCTCCTACAGGTGACTATCGACCGGGCAGAATCGACTGCTATCATCAAGTTAACTGTAATGTAAGCTTGGTTAACTTTGTTCGTTTCAATTATGGATTTTCTTAAGTCTTCCCGGTTCAGTGGCCTACTCTGATAGTTTAATTCAAATCCTAAATTCTGATGTAACTTTGTGTCAAATCCACATAAATAGGGAAATCCACACTTCATTCCAATAAAACAATTCATTTCGTTTACGAGATCCGCAACTAACGAGTGACGTTTGTGAGACAGACCAAAAAACGGATACAAACGAAAACGGGAATCGCGCAATTCGTTCGAACGAACGATGTTCGAAAGTTCGAATGGTTAGAAACGGTTCGAACGAAAACGGGAATACGAATGTGACATTATTTCGAACGTTTCCTCTACGAACGTAAACAAGAATAGGGGTGTTACTCTGTGAAGAACGTACTGGCGAAGAAGCAGGCTTCACGAACGCTTTCACCTTTCATACTTGAAACGAGATTTTGCAGGTGGACTCAGGAATACTATTCTGCACACAATTTAAAAGTTTCTCCAAACACTGTACCATGAGTCGTTTCGGGTTGGAAATAAGCTCTGATTCGTTTGTTCGTCTGGGTACTTTATCCACCCAAAACGCGGTTGAGGGGATTCCCCACAAAATACAGCCCTATATGGCTATTTGCCAAATATGATTATTTTTATGATCTCCGTACAATTATTTATCGTGTGTCGTCTGCTTCCAGCCAGTATCGTCTTCCTTTTGCCCGATTAAAACGACAAACTAACTCTCACTCCTATGCTCTTGTATACGCGGGACTGAGTGTAAACAACAATGCATCACACGCACACAATTATGAATGTGTCCCTTTCCCCTTTCGTGCTTCACAGCTGCGTGACAGCCAGCCAAAAAGCGTCTCCTTTTAATCTCAGGAAAAAAAACAGATTCGAACACAACGGCGATTAATCTTGCTTCTTGTTTCACAGCGGGAAACATGGGCGACTCCGTTCAAAGCACACTTTATCACTTCCTGATGACTCATTTCCCTGAAAAAATTTTTGCCAGAACAATGACCTCCGAGAGTCAAAATCAACAGTCGGTTCGTGTTCTTCTCTTAATAGCCTGGAATTTAATTATAGTTAGGGCAAATATTGTGATAGGCCTCATAAAATGCTCCGCACTTTGTGGGACTGCCTTTTCAGTATGCAGGAATGGTGCGGGAGGATAATGGAGCTGGACGGAAGTGATAAGAAGAACACGAGTCCTTCCGAGAACGGACAAATGTGTCATACCCTTCTGCAAACAGCTCCCGATAAGAAGTCGGGTGTCGGAAAACTTCAACACCTAAAACCGAGGAAGATGAATTTGTCAGTGATACAAACATTTTTTGCTCGGGATGTGTCACTCGAATCTCGATAACAGAACATTCACACAGCGCAAACACGTTTGAACATCACCGAATGCCACCGCCGCAACATTAACGAAATGGGAAAACTTTTCCACCTGTACGTGGAAAATATGAAAAGTTTCCGGGCATCAGATTAAACCGACGAGGGAAGCGCTTTGATCCAATCGAGCTCAATTTTCCACAGCTTGGAAAGTATTGTTTTTGTTTGAAAATTAGTTTGACGCTTTTCGACAGGCAAACGATAGGTACTTATCGTTTTTCACTATCTCTGAATAACAGTCGTGATTGAGTGAGCTGAACTATTTTCGCATATTTGGCAAATGAATAGCAAAAATCAGAAAAACCCCGAACGATGTTCCAATTAAAATTTGAAGTGGCTAGACAAGTGGAGATGATGAAGCTGTAAATTCAACTCAATTAAAATTTAATATCCTTGTTCGTCTCATCGTCCACGTTCCATCCTGGCTGAAGAAGGCAAGGCACGTGTCGAAGCGACTCTTTCTCATCTTGGCATCGTCGTTCGTCATTCCCAGATCGGATTGAATTGCGACTATTCTGAGGGAAATCCCTTCCATTCTACGCTCTTTGACTGACAAGAAGTCGTTGGAAACCGTGGAACCTTTCCGTAACCATGCAATCGTACACTCGGAAGAGTGAGAATTCTCACATGTAGAGATGTAAATTTATTCGGAGGCCTGGCCTTGTACCATCAGCACTACTGGAGATACACATCATACACCTGCCAAAGTTATTTTTAGACTTATCACTAGCTGTGCAGCAGCACCGGCCGCCTTTGAGGCTCTCGGAAAGTGCGCAATCGAATCCGTACATATCATCCCCATGCCGATTGTCACACCCCTCGGTCGTACACGACAAGTGTATAGGTACGAGAGCTCTAAATAGACGCGATAAGAAGGAAAGCTTTTCCGGATGGAATTTTATTTGAATTTAAAACTAAGAGTCCCACTTGCCACTTCCGCGCCGCAACGGGCCGGATCCGAGTATTTTCTTTTATCGCCAGCCTCTTACGTGCTTTTTACGTCTTTTCCATTTCAGATAAAGCCCCGTCGGAGGCAACCTTTCGCGGGACGGAGTTCCTCTCGTACGACCTGGGCCAAACCGGCGGCGAACCGATAGTAAGCGCGCAAGACGCCATCACGCTCTACTTCCGGACTCGGCAACCGAATGGGCTGCTGTTCTATACAGGTAAGTGGAAATCAGCGGGACGAGGGGGGGGGGGGGGTTCGCTAGATTGTTGCTCGGCGAGAGAACTGTGGGGGTAATTGACGTCGTCGAAAGCAGCGTTGCCATGTTTTAAGGAATTGATATTATGAGGAACTTGTTTCATTTCCAGGTGAAAAACAACTGTAATTATTGTTAATTCAAAATTTTGATTAAAACTTGTACTTTATAATCTAAATTATAAAAGCTACTACAAGTTAATTGGTACGCACAAAAAGACCTGTAAGTCATGATTAAATAAGTTTAAAAAGTCCATTAATGGTTGGTTTACAGTCCGTTTATCAAAACATAAAAGTTACTTCATTAGATAGTTACATTTCTCCAGTTCAAAAGATATCTCGAACCTTCCTCTTGTCGGAGCTCATCAGCGCCCACGCAGTGGAAACGGACAGGGAGTCAGCGCATTTCTTCAATTTTGCCCGCATTTTCTGGATGTCCTTGACTGCACCCACCGTTTCGTCGAAGTCGCTGGATTGAAATTGCCCACAATTTTTCGAAATTCCGGGTAATTCAGAGGATTCATTAGCTTGAGGACAAAACCGATATTGTTGGCAGCATACCACTCCAGAACCATCTTGGAGTAGTGGCAGCTGGTCAAATCGGGATAAAAGATGACTTTAGGCTTGCGGATGAACGGCAATACACGCTTTTTCTGGCATTCTTCTATGTAAACTTGGGATTCCATCGTCGAGGATGCGACGGGTGGTTCCGCATTCAGGCCACAACTGCAAATAGCTTGCCAAATCATGACCTTCTTCGCGAACTTGTCGGCAAACTGGGCTTCGGCAAACATGAACTTGAATCTTCCCGGCACATGTCCAGTCGCGATGTAAAACTTTCGACCGGTAATCTGCCTAAAATCAAGTTTGACGTATGTTTCGTCATCGATCAAAGTGCAGCCCTTGTGTTTCGTCAAAACACGGTCGTAAAAGAGCCGGAATTTTTAGTTTGTGCACAATATTTTTTCTTCTTTCGAGTTCCATTTGACGTTATTTCTAAACACGAACGACTACTTTGATCAAACTTGCACCAGTTGTTCCCAAAACAAACCACTGTCAAAGATTTTTGATTCCCAACACTGCACGCTCGTTTGTAGTTACTCAAAACTGAGTAGAAAACGACTCAGTTTCATTAAATGTGTAACTACCCTACACGCAAAATATACGTAGTTATATCAATACAAGATAGGAATCAATTCAACTAAAATTTTGGTTTGAATATGGACCAATAAATCTGATGAGTTAATTCAACAAAACCTTTGAGTTAAAATAAAACTTCATGCTTTATAGAATTGAACATCGTGTTTTATTGCTCAAAGCAAAATGTTTTCTTAAACGTATTTTATTTTTCAAAAAAAATTTCTTAGCCTTATATGTAGCCCATGTCAACCCGATTCGGAAGGCCTCTTTGCGTCAACTGATACCTGATACTGATACCGGTCAACAGAATATCCATGGTATGGATTGTATTCGGCACTTCAACGTAAAAGAAAACTTGATTACAACATACAGTCGTCCCAACTTGAAAACTTTTGATCGACTGAACCTTGGACTGACCCTTTGGACAGCTTTATTATAATTACTTTATTTTTATAACGACAGCGCTTTTACAATCAGAGTAGCATTTATTCAGTTTCCTTATTTGAAGTTACTTAGTTTTTGACGTTAAAACGAACCTGATTGAAAGTTACTCTATTTGGAGTAGATCTGAACGAGCGTGCAGAGGCGTGCTAGCGGCGCGCGAGGGGCGTACCAATTTACTTTTATTCGGCCTTTATTAACCGTGAAGGCCGCTTTTTTATAACGTGCAGTCATAAGTAGCGGGACTAAATTCATGTCACGTCATGAATCTAGGACCACACGCGCTAGAGAGAGACAAACAGCTGTGTGTGGTTTTTTGTCCTCTTTGTGGGCGTCGCGAAACAGAGTTTTCTCCGGGAGTACGTCTTTCGGATGCTTGGACAGCATCCGAAATCGGAGGTGGCGAGGCACTTTTCGACGGAAGGCCACAAGAAATCCACGATTTCTATCATGATCGCTCGGTTCTACGCTGGAGGGCGAATGGCTAACAACAAAAAACCGAGCCGACGGAGCGAAAGTTGGCCAAGAAGTTCGACACGTCGCAGAGCACGGTGGTCAGAATCCTGAAGGCGGAGGGCGTGAAACGTTACAAGTGAGCATCCAGACCGAAGTACACGGAGAAGCAGCTGCAGGAAATCCCGGGGAAGTGCCGAAAGCTATGCTGTAAGTACTTTACGTCGGGCGTCACCATCGCTATGGACGACCAGAAGTAATTTTCTTTCTCGAACAATTCGACCGTTGGGAACATGAGGCTCAATACCGACGAGTTGGACACTATCTTGTAACGTTCCGTCCTGAAACCTTAAGCTGACGGCTTAAGCGCCACCTCCGATAAAGGACGACCGTTCCTTCTTCTTTTAGCATTTCAAGCTTATTGCTTTAGCAATTCGCTTATTGCTTGTTCTCAACTTAGTGTTCTATGCCAATAATGCAAATCCCCGCTATGAGGGGACTCTATATCGAGCTTCAAAACTGCTAATAATCATCGATTCACACGCGACAAAGCGGAACAACACTATAAACTACCCAAAAAAACCAACACTTTTTTTTCACTAAATTCACAACTCCCCCCCCACCCACCAAATCCCCCCCAAAAACAGCAAAATACCTCCCCTAAACAACGTAAAAACCCCAAAATTTTTTGATTTTTCCCCCAAAAAGAGAATTACGCGCAAAACACGTAACTCTTACGTGAATTCCACGTGTTTATTACTGGTTTTGGCAGTGGACGAAAATTACGTGCGTTTCACGTGGAAGTAACGTGTCGATTTTTTTGAGTGTAATAATTTATGCCCGAGTGTCACAATATTACCACTAATAACCAAAACTAAGCTGATGTAACTCTTCTTCCTGGTGCGGGGGCGAAGTACAAAAACAAAACAAAAAAACGGGGAAATACTACCGACACTCACACATTTTGATAGGGAATCGATTGTATTCGTGACGGTTTACACAATGCACGCGGAGATTTTATGATTGCACTGTTAGTTCAAGTTAAATTACGAATTATTGTTTGATTTTTTTTTCGCGAAAACGACGCAGCAAAAACAAAACACGTCAGTTTTGAAGCACGGCTTGCTGCGATCTCCCTTCTGCTAATATACAGCAGTGACTGCAAATTCGCTTTGACGCTACATAACAAAGCAAGAATGAAAAATCTAGGGACTTTTTTCATTAGGGCGAATCTAACATTGAGAGACGCTCTTTAATTTCTTTCTCTTTCATTCATAGTCCAATCACCTTTACGTTTTTCATTCTATTATTTGTAGATTATGCTAGCCAGCACTATCGTGTTTCGATCTGTACTAAAAAAAACCCTCGAAAGTTTGATAATGGCGATGTAATAATTGAAAGAGAGCGAGAGAGGAGAGATTCATAAAAAATGTTTCTTTCCGCTACCTTTTTTTCGAACATTTCTAGGAACTTTTTTCAATAGGGCGAATCTAACAATGAGAGATTCTTGATGCGCGCAAAAATTGGCCAACTTCAAATTGGTGCACTACTGTTAAGAATGCATTTAAAAAAACCTGAACCTCTGGCCGGACATGGCTAGCTGCCACTATGGGAAAAAAGCAATCGAGTGGTACGATGCGAACAACGTGGTTGTGGTATCCAAAGACCACATCCCTCCCAACAGCCCAGAACTCCACCCTATCGAACGGTATTGGGCCTCCGTCAAACGGAATCTCAAAAAAACTAACAAATCCATGGAAAACGAGCAGCAGTTTAAATCTAACTGGCGATCAGGGGACGAACAAGGTCGATGAGACCACAGTGCAAAATTTAATGGAAGTGGTTAAGTGGAAGGCACGGCAGTTCGGATTTGGCAAACCAAAAGAACTAACGAACCATTTTTCCTTTATATATATATATGTATATATATATATATATATATATATATATATATATATATATATATATATATATATATATATATATATATATATATATATATATATATATATATATATATATATATATATATATATATATATATATATATATATATATATATATATATATATATATATATATATATATATATATATATATATATATTATATATATATATTATATATATATATTTTTTATATATATATATATAAATATATATATATATATATATATATATATATATATATATATATATATATATATATATATATATATATATATATATATCCCAAGTAACACCAGACACACCTTCTTTGACAAGAATATAAGAACTTTGTTGTAAAGAAGTCGTGAGGATGAAATACCAAACATGTCTAGCCTTGAAAAAGTTTTTAGGATGTTTTTCTACACATATTCGGTTCAAACGTGGTACCAGGACAGCGAACACATTTTTGTGCTATGTTTGTTCGATCAACTTAAATTTAACTTCTTGAAAACATCGGTGACTGTTTGTCATCTTACCACTAAGAACTATCTTTACATACTTTTGAGTAGCCATACTTTTGACTGATTTGAGTCAAACGTACTTAATTTTGGGTTGTTTGGAAATAGCGTGTATGCTAGTTGTTTGTAAATATGTTGATAGATCATTGCACGGAATGTATTAACCTCACTTTTTTGACAGTTCCCATTTTTCTCTTTTACTCAAATTCAAATAGTAGCCGAATTGGGCATAGGGATTTATTCAAATGTTACGGAAAGTTGCACTGCTAACATTGAGCCGCATATACAATTTTGATACAACTTCCACTTTCAATTTGCTATTTGAAAAAGTAATAAACAATGTAATAAACAATCATCTTTAACGCATAAAATACTATTAGCTACGATATCCTTACGCAATTGAAAAACTTATATCATTTTAACTTTATTCATTTTAGTACCGTGCTGTACTTTGACAAACATATCATTATGTTATAAGTATTGTTTTTAGAACATAATATTTGTCTTATGGATGTTCTACAAAACATCTGGTATGACCTAAAAGATGTTCAAAAATGCCACATTTATTGCGCTTTTTCCGTTATATGCGTGTATCAAATTAAGTTTTTGGCGTTAGGAAAAAAACTTGGGCTTTGTCTAAAAGGTGTATTTTTAACATTAATATGACAAGTGGTGTTACTTGGGATGAATTGAACTACCAAAAGAAAAATAAGAAGATTGTTGTATTATGAATTTTGGCTGAAAGAAACGATTTTTTGCCGATCAATTTTTCCAGTCTTTAATAATAAAACCAGTTTTGTCAGTTACATTGTTTATTGATGCAAAAAATCCTCATACTTTTTCCTACTTTCAAATTGCAAGCCAGAGACATAACCTGCAGGATGCCCTCAAATATAATTACAAAATTAGTATTAAATACTTACAGAAAATTTCAAATAAACGTGCATCCTGTTATTTATTTTTTACATTTTCACCTGACAAAAACTCAGTACGGAAAACTTCTCGCGCCGCACACGTGAGGTAAAATGGCTGAGGTTTTTTCAGACCTTATCAAGTCAGCTAAAATAACCGACGATGTGAAGAGAAAGTATTGATAGGGTCCGTAAGAGCACGGCAGGTTTTGAAATTGAATAGAAGTAGTTGAAATTGAGCGGAGGGCATGTTTGAAAAGCGGCTTCCGATCAAGCAGACAATCTTTTACCTAACTACCACAATGCGTGGTAGGCAAGGGAAGGAAGGGAACCCCCCTTGACAGGCTGAGTTTTTTCTACCTAAAATCTCCCTAAAATAACCCAGTTTTTCGGTAGACATAGCCGTCGCGGAATTGACTCGAAGAGAAGTGTTTGACGTTTAAGAATATTCAGCGAATGCTCGGTTCTGTTTACCGAGTTTTCTCGGTTTTAGTGTACCGAATTCTTGAATATTCATGCTTTACCGTACTGTCTTTCATTTTTATCTGTCAACTATATCATATAGTAACCAGTATGTTTTTGACACAAAAAAAAAACCCAAAAAAAAAATAAAAAAAAATTATTTTGGTTTTCTTTTGGAAACCGATGTGGTTCGGTAGAAAATGGAATCTAGTTCGGTGTTTTTTTCTATGTGTGGAAGGTTGACACTGCTTATTTTTGTATCCGTATAGACGAGGTGATAATGACCGTATTAAAACATAAGTATCCACGGTACAAACAAATAAAACTTTAATCTACAATTCTTAAAACGTGTGCTCAACTATAATACAATGGAAGAATGACAACTCATTAATTATGCTCCACTCGAAGACGTCATCCGGGTGACAGGCGAAGCTGCCAACAGAGAGCCCTTGTGGTGAATCCTCGTTAGGGTTGCCAGTTGTCCCCAACACTTATGATCAACAAAACTCTTCATTTAGTTCAACATTGTAGCTCTCAATTTATTCATTCTAGCTGTTTCTTTTTAATTCGCAAATAAGACGCATATAAGAAAAAAAATATTCCCCAGTTCCTTGCAAAAGATATCAAATACAACATTCAATGACTGATTTGTAATTGTTTTTGGAAAGAGACGTTCAAGTCCACCAAACAAAGTGGAGCTATGACCATTTGAGTAGTGTATAATGGAGATGATACCCCACAGATTGAAGACATTGGAGGTTAGTGCGAGAGTCGAAGGAATTTTTGTGACTAGTAAAGTGAGAAAATCAAATGGAGAGTCACTTAAGACTCTTCACATAACCTCCATTGTTAAGATGTATTATACAAAACGACACTTACTTGGGATAGTTGTTAACATCTATCGATTTATTTATGATTTGATAAAATCATTTTGATATTATCATTACTGATTTGATCTTAAGTATATCAAAATTCTGGAAAAATTTTGCAAATCCGCGGAATCGACAAAATTCACTAAAATCGCGAAATCCGCGTTGTCGTAACCACCCTTTAAATTCCGAACCATTGCACCTTAAACCATCCAACCGGATCTGCGTTCCTTTCACAATACCGCAGAACGCCCCAAACAACACCACGCCAATAAACCCTCGGAACTCTGCCGCTGCAGCGGTCAGCAAGAAGAGGTAATGAATTGCGGAACAGTGACAAACAACCACTCAGCAAAACCATGTACGGTAGGATGGTTACAACTTACCGGTTAGAAACACGGAACATTTTCTGCATTAACTCCTGGTGCACTCCTGGTGTGCAATATGCGGCAGTAGGCGGTGGCAGCTACTAATGCGAACCAGGCACTCACGGCAACGGTCGGATCAGGACGGTAAAAATCGATGCATTCCTGAACACAGTAGATTAGCGGCTTGCCGCAGTCGTCAGCGCAAATGCGCCGGATGGGCGGGGAATGGTGGAAAATTGAACCGTGGGACGGAATGGGAATATAATTGTTTTCCGGAACCCTTTCATAGTGAAGTCAGCGTTGGTCTGCATGCTAAGCGGCATTGCCAATTGGAAGCTGCAAAAGTGCTAGGTTATGTTTTAAATCGTTTCATTCAAAATTTCCCATACTATGTGGAAACGGAAGTCGAGCACTCACTGGAAACAATCACATAAAGTCGGTTTTCTTGTTGCTGGTGACAACAGTGAAGACGAAGTGAACAGCGAAGACTAGTTACAGATTTATACGAAACATTATGAGGTTATTAGCTTCATTTGCTAGAGCTGACAGCATTTTCCAGTGAATGCTCGGTTGGGCAAACAAATTGCATGACGACAACGTTGGCACCGACAACAACAGCCGCAGTTTTGCCAGTTGAAAGCATTTTGATCGATTGGCCTCGGCGTTCGTGCAGCATACTTGGATTCGTTCAAACCCTGTCGCCAGGCGGAGAAAAACGGGAAACAAAAATGGCGATTGTAACCCTTGCGTGACGATCACGTCACATTTCGCGTGTCAAACACCATGTCTACTGCCCTTTTATCGAGCAACCGGTCTAATGTAAGTCCAAATTAGAAAAAAAAAAACGAACCGAAACATCGTTTACTATGATATTTGAGAAAATCCGATTTGACCGGGTTTAATTTGCAGTTCGGAGAAACTAAATATAATTCCACAAAGATTTTTCATTAGGGCCTAACTGATAAACCTAAACAATGGCGAAGAGTTCGCCTATCCGATAAAATTGGAGGTTTACATGGGTAGCCTTTGTGCCACGAGAAATTTACGCAAGAAGCGATTTGTTTCTCAGTTAGGCCCCAATGAAAAATCTTTGTGGAAATATAGTTTCTCCGAACAGCAAATTAAACCCGGTCAAATCCTAACCTACATTAAATACACACACATACACTTCTTTGTACGGGGAACTGGTGACTGGGGTTTCAACGTTGTGTGCACTTTAAAGCCATCAAAAATTCATTCTTCAATTATCATGGTAATTTTTCTGCTCGTTCGCAAGAGTGTACTCGGAGTTGTCAGAACCCCCTCCTTCCACTCCCACATCAAACCGTCTAGGTAGGTCAGTTTCCTATTGGATGACCGCTATATTTATAGCCGGCACCTGCTGCTATTTCTGAGCCGAGATCGGATACAAATCGAATCAATTTTAATTCGATTCGATGTTATAAATATTGTTGTCGAATGGGCTGGATACCACCGCTCGAAACAGAACGCACACTCGCGCGTGCTTTTTTGATGTATGTAGGTGTGAAAATTAAGCGAACAACGCGTGGGGGATGCTGTTCGTAGGATTTTCAAAATATTAATTTAAAATGCGGGGAATTGATTTTCTACTCACTCGTCGACATGGCCTGAGGTTGTTTCGGTACAGGAGAAGAGAATGTCCGGTTCACGTGTCTGTCGTCTGGTTGGATGTGTCACAATCAATGACATTTTCTCTGCGAGATTACAAGGCCGGAAGCGGGCGGTACACAAATCAACATAGTGATAATGAAGTTGTATAACCAGCAAACTCACAGGAAATTCGTGAACAGTGAACTTAATTTAGAACGCTGCCAGCGTTTCTCAATCTTAAAAAGTGTAGTAATTTTTGGAATTCAAGTAGATTTTTAAATGGTTCGATTTTTTTATCATCAAACCGAGGTGAAATGAAGAACCCATAAAATCGCTTACCATAACGCCTCCACTGTCTGTCATAGAGTGTAAGCGTTAACTAGCTCATCGCTTCTCTTTTTTCTGGGCAGCAGCCCACACGTACTCCAGGTAGACTCAGCGGAGGACGAAGTGAATCGATCACCAAGAGAACCAATGCCATCAACCTGAGTTTGATGCGCTAACGCTCAGAAACAAATAAGAAGAGTAGGCTGTACCGTCAATCAAATTTGACGTTTGGTTTCTCTGATCTATTTATTTTGGCGTAGGACTTACGTCTCTGTTTACTGTTCTTGTATAGGGGCGCCGTTCTAAAATTTCTGAAATCGACCGCACTACGCTCGAGTGGAGATTGTGAGCAACAATCACACTTATTCTTGTTTACGGCCGTATTCACACTTCGTTCGAACGAATCAATACAAACGAGTTCGAAAAAGGTATTTTTGTTTTCGTTCGCCCCCGTTCGTACGAATCTTTTTTCGAACGTACACAGTGTTAGTATTACCCGATGCACATTGACTTTTCTAAACATTTCAAAAGATAGAGCAGTTCTAGATTAGACATTTCTCGGAGTTGTCAAATCAATGTAAAGTTTTCACTGACATATCTGGTGGTACTTGAGATTTGGGCGAAAATTGTTCTGTACATAAATTTAAATGAGAACATTTCTGGTGAATTGATGCACAAGTTCTGAAACAAATCATACCGCATGATAGAAGTACAACATTGCGGTGTTATTAGTATTCAAGATTTATTGAAAGAAACACGGTTAAAAAGCCATTTAGATGGTTCCATTAAATTTTTATTTGAATTAACCCTTTTAGGCCTAATTTATACAAGCAATTTGGTGAATTCTTATTGATTTGGTGCTCAATAACATAAAAATGATTGAAAAATTAGGAAATATTTTTTTTTTTTTTTGAGAAAAGTCCAAACTGCCCAAGAGTTCAGAACTTAAGATTTACAGTTGTAACAGTAGCTTTATCCGCTATACAATGTTATGATATGTATTCAAACATATTCAATGGATATCCTGGAAGACCAACTGTCATTATGAGATAATCTTGGGATATTCTATGCCAAACAAACTAACTTAACTTTGTACCACCCACTAAGCTATTGTTACAATAGTAGACCTTAAGTTTTGAAGGACAGTTTGAATGACCTGATACTAACAAGGTTTTCCTATGATGTCTGTGGACGTTTCAGAATATTCATTGAATATGTTCGAATATTTATCGTAGCTTTGTATAGCCCAAAAGGCTACGGTTACTACCGTATATCTTAAGTTCTGAACCCAAGGACAGTTTTTATGAACCTGAACATCCCGAGATAATCTGATGATGACTGATGAGCTTACAGAAGCTTCACTGAATGTGTTTGAATGCATAACGTCACCTTTCATAGATTATAAAGCTAGCTTTACGACTATAGATCCTAAATTCTGAACTCAAGGGCAGGTTTGATGACTTAGAACATCCCAAAATATCTCATTATATCGGTTGACCTTCCAAAAGACTCACTTATTTGGTCGAATACGTATTGTTACTTTGTTCAGTCCAAAAAGCTGTAGATTTTAAGCTACAATTCAAAACTTGAAATCTACAGCTGTAGATTTTAAGTGTTGAATTCCAGGAAAGTTTGGATAACCTAGAACATCCAAAGATTATCTCATAATGTCTGTTGTTCTTCCAAAGTGATCAATGAATATGTTTCAATACACGTCGTAGCATTGCATAGCCCAGAAAGCTTTTGTTACAACTGTAGGTCGTATGTTCTGATCTCAAGGATAGTTCGGATGACCTAGAACATGTCATATTGCACTATAATGTTATTTGACTTTAGAAATGTTGATTGAATATGTTTGAATATTTATTGTAACTTTGTATTGACTAAAATGTACTGCTAAAACAGTAAATTTTAAATTCTGAACGCCAAGGCAGTTCGGATGACCTAGACCATCCCAAGATTATCTTCTTGTGTATTTTTACGTTAGAAAATATTAACTGAATATACTTGATTACGTGACGTAACTTTGTATAGCCCAAAAAACTACTGTTACTACCGTTGGTTCCAAGTTCTGAACTCCAGGACGGTTTGGATTATCTAAAATAATGAGTGTTGACCTTCCAAAAGATTCATTGAACAGATTTGAACACATATGGTCACCATATATAGCTAAAAAAAACTACTGTTACAACTGTAGATCTTATGTTTTGATCTTAAAGACAGTTTAGAGTGCCTAGAATATCCCAAGATTGTCGCATTATGTTTGTTGGCCTTCCACACTATTCAATCAATATTTTTAAATGCATATTGTGCCTTTGCACACTTCAAGCAACTACTGTTACAACTGTAGATCTTATGTTCTAAACTCAAGGACAGTTTGGATGACCTAGATTATTCCCCTTTATGTCATAATGATATTTTTACGTTTGAAAATGTTCACTGAATATGGTTAAATACATATCGTAACTTTGTATAGCCCAAAGAGCTATAGTTACTACTGTAGATCTTAAGTTCTAAACTCAAGGACAGTTTGGATGACCTAGAACATAAAAAAATTATCACATAATGACTATTGACCTTCCGAAAGGTTCATTCAATATGTTTGAATACATATCGTAACCTTTTATAGTCCTAACATCTACTGTTACAACTATAGATCTGAAGTTTTGAACTCAAGTACATTTTGGATGACCTAGAACCTCCCAGCTAGATACAACAATGTTTAACGTTTATCAACGAATTTAAGAATACGTATGCAAATGTACAATATTCTAAAACAAGGCTGTACTCTATTAATAATGCATTTATTTTTTTCTTTCTGAACTTCTTCATATTTAGGATGTTCTAGGTCATCAATTAGGCTTTAAACTCGTGTTTTTTTATATTTTTCAGACAGAAAAAGTGATGGAAAACAAGTTTTTTGTTTTTTGCTGCGTCGTTTTCGCGAAAAAAATCAAAGAATAATTCGTAATTTAACTTGAGCTAACAGTGAAATCATAAAATCTCTGCGAGCATTGTGTAAGCCGTAGTGAATATAATTGATTCCCTCTCGAAATGTGTGACTGTCGGTTGTATTTCCCCCTTTTTTGTTTGTTTTTGTGCTTCGCCCCCGCACCCGGAAGAAGAGTTAAATCAGCTTAGTTTTGGTTATTAGTGGTAATATTGTGACACTCGGGCATAATTTATTACTTTAGAAGGTTTTTGCGCTTTGTCGCGAGTGAATCGATGATTATTAGCAGTTTTGAAGCTCGATATAAAGTCGCCACATAACGGGGATTTGCATTATTGGCAGAGTGTGGAGTGAAAAAACGAAGACTAGTGCAATGTAAAGAACGGCCATTTGCTGGTCAGAAGCAGCAAACGAAAACAACGCACATGGGCGGGTGAAAAGCTTGCACATAATTTTAGGTGCATTCACCACGGGGTGTACAGAGTTTTGTTATGCAGGTTGCATATCTAGCGGGCGGTTTAGTAACGTTAATGCGCATATTTAATCGCGAGTGCATGAAATTAATCACGAATCAACGTCGAAAGGTTTTATTTTTACGAATGAACAAGATAGTGTGATTGAGGGAGGCGGACATGGGTGAGATGTATTAAAGGGTGTATTCGATAAAAATGGCACACACATATATACTCATCAAAATTAAACTGATTATCGGATTTTCTTGAAATTTTCAGGGAATGAAGAACTACTAATGAGTTTTGATTTACAACATTTGTTTTATTCAATTTCGTCTCCCATCCCGAATGCCCGCACCTTCCTTTTCACTCCACCCATCAAATTTTGTACAACCGATTTTCCCAGTGTTTTTGTTGTTTTTACCCAAATTTTCTTCAATTCTAGCTCTGTTTTTATAGTTTTGGGATGTTTGCGAAGTTCCGTTTTCATAATTGCCCAGAATTTTTCAATTGGACGAAGTTCCGGTGAATTTGGTGGGTTCATATCCTTTGGCACAAAATTGACTCCGTTGGCTCGGTACCACTCCAATACGTTTCGAGCGTAGTGGCAGGATGCTAGATCAGGCCAAAACAGAGTTGATCCTTTGTGCTTCTTAATGAATGGCAAGAGACGCTTCTTAAGGCACTCTTCCGTGTAAATCGCACCGTTTATTGTTCGGAAGTGATGAAGGGAGCACTTATTTCACCACATCCGCAAATCGCCTGCCAGATTAGAAACTTCTTTGCAAATTTCGATAGTTTCTTCTTTCGAACATCCTCCGGAACATCGAACTTCGACTTGGCAACGAAATATTCTTGCCCAGGAAGTTGACGGAAGTCGGCCTTGACGTATGTTTCGTCATCCATCACGATGCAACCGGATTTGGTGAGCAGCTTCGTGTAAAGTTTCCGGGCGCGGGTTTTCGCAGTGATGTTTTGTTTTTCATTCCGGTTTGGGGCTTTTGCACTTTGTAAACATGTAACCCAGCACGCTTCATGGTTTTCTGCACAAAACCGACTGACACCTTAGACTTTTTAGCGACATCTCGAATTGACATGTTTGGACGGTTCTTGAATTGTTGTACGACTTTCCTGGCCATTTTACTGTCCATTGGACCACTTTTACGACCACTCCCTTCCTTCCTTTGGACACTCAGACGCTCCTTGAAGGTTCTTATTACACGAGACACAGTTGTATTTGCAATTCCAAGCCTTTTAGCAATCCACCGGTGGGACGCCCCTGGATTTTGATTGTGAGTGCACAAAATTTTCTCACGGACAATTTCTTGTTTCGACGACATGACTGGAACTACTGAATGTATAACTATGAAACTTGGCAGATGTAAATAATACACTATGGATAAGATCTACTCAAATTTCTAGGTTTTTTACTCATACGATTCAAAAGTTACAGAAAATTTTCTGTGTGCCATTTTTATCGAATACACCCTTTATCTTATTATGGTCTGCTGAAAAAGCATTTTAAAACCATTTTGCCTCCATTAAATGCATTAAACGGCAATTTGGCGTAGAAAGAAGGCACCTTAAGACCAAATAGTTTTATAATAGTCATTGCGAAGATAACTTGGCTTCATGGCAAAACTTTGATTTTTTTCCAATCGCCATATTGAAATATAAGAAATAATTGAAATGTGGAAAAATAAATGCATCAAATTTTCAATGATATGCAAATTAACTGTAAATCGGAGACTAATTTTGGCGTTCTTTTAGATAACCTTATCCAATTCCATCAATTTTCATGAAAATTCATGATTAATGTATCAAAAATATTTGTTTTAATTTGGTTTATGTTGTTGTAAAATCGCATAATTTCTGAGGCGCATTAATTTTCGGCTCTTATCGTGCCAATATTCACCGTAAAAATAAATGCGCATATAATTTGGAGAGTAATGCGCTGTAGAAAACACAATTTGTTTTGGATATTTTGCTATCAAACAAAATTTCCCGCAATACTAGACTTTTCTTTACTGCTAAATGAATCAGAAGAGCAGAGAATCGAACAAAGCAGAACAATAAAAACCAACCTCGATATCACAGTGAAGTTTGACAGCTGCGGTCATTTATCCACAAGCTGGTTTTCATGGCAGCCAAAAGGTTTTATGAAGGTTCTTAAGTGGTCATAACATCTATCACTAGAAGATTTTCAAAATCTTCATGGGCTTATAAAGGTTTTATTAAACTGTTTTCGCAACCATCTATAGAGTGGGCCATTTTGTACAAATTTTGGCTTTAAAAAATCATAGAGGAGGTGTTGGTAGACAAAACAGTTTTGAATGTAGTATTATCAACAAAGCCGGGACGAGTGCTATACGGCTGGAATCAAACTAAAATTGTTACTTGGGATATGACCCCTTAGGCCTGAAGGAGCTAATATACTTTTTAAGACAAGGCTTAACATTAATGAATTTGTCAATAGTATGTGGCTCAAAATCAACAATGTTCCCTATTGAAATTGATGCGTAAAAATACTTCCGATCGATTCGTGTAAACATTTTGAAAATCTCTTGAGAAATGACTGAGATATTAATGCTCAAAACCTGACCACTTTCCGTGACGGTCACAATGCGATTTTTTAAACATTGTACCCCAGTAGAGAAAACAACGACGTAGTCCTCCGTCAAAAGTAATGCAAATTGACAATCCAAAAAGATCATCCACAAGTTCGTTATGTTGTTTTTAGGTGAATTTAAAAAAAAAATCCTCAAGACATGCTAAACTTTTGTCCTTAAGAATCCATAGGGACTATTATTTTATTTCTTAAAATGCGAATTTAATAAATATTGAAGAATAATACTAAGGCAATTTAAAGCTCAAGGCAAACTGGCCTTGACGTTTTTTTCAATGACCTTTCTCTAACTCTCAATTCAGTATTCTAGAAGCAATTCTACATTTAGCAATTATTCATTAATTCCTATACCAAAAACCACGTTACAGCTTGAAATTTCATTAATAATGGCATCTATAACATTATTTGATCTGTTATCCGCAGAAAAGTTAGTTCGTTTCATTACGGGATTGATCAAGCACCGGAAAATCCAAACAAACATTTCAAATATAATTTTAAAAAAATATACCAATCTTCAAAAAACTGCAAGAAAAATCTCTGTTGTATCATTTTCGAAACTTATTTATAAAAATATTCAACTTTGTATAAACACTTCTGTATGAACAGGAGCCTTGAGAATAATTGCAAGCACGAGACAAATTAACATGTTTGCTTCCGCATTTGCAATTGCGCATTTGCGCATTTGATTGATGGATTTAATTTTATGCTGTATCAAAATTAATAAAAATTGCAGTACGCAAGGCATTTTTATTTTCACCCATTTTAAATCTTAAATTAAACTATTTTCGTACACCCGATTTGTCAGTCAAAAGTGACGTTTGTCAGCTTGCCCAAAAAATAAACGAAAAAGTTTTCGAACGAAAACGGGAATATTCGAACGATATTCGAAAGCTCGAATGATTCGAACGAAAAAAAGGATACGAATGTAACATTCTTTCGAACGTTTTCAATACAAACGTAAACAAGAATAAGGGTGATTAAAAAAGAGCAAACTACTTTTCGTCTACGCGATTCGGTAATCAAAAGTGACGTTTCTCAAACAGGCCAAAATACGCATTCGAACGAAAATGGGAATAAGACAATTCGTTCGAACAATTCGAATGTTCAAATGGTTCGAATTGTTTCGAACGAAAACAGGAATACGAATGTGACATACTTTCGAGCGTAATCTATTCGAACGAAAACAAGAATAAGGGTGATAAGGGTTATATGACGAATTTCACGCCAACTCGTCTTCGTGGTTGGCGCACCCTCTCAGAATCCAATGAAACTTTATGGGTATAGACTATGTCTTTTCAAGCAACTTTGCATACTTTGTTTTTTTTCAGAATTTATCTTGACTACCATATGAAAAGAGCTTAAATTGTTGGATCGTTTTTTTTTTAAATCAACATAACTAAAAAAAATGACTTAAAAATAAATGATATCTGGATGACTTTTAGAAAATTGTCTGAACTTTTATGAAAAAAATTGTAAAAATTGTAAAATCGATTCTTACACGCTAAAAAATGTATTTTAAAATTTAAAGTAAAACTGCAAAAAATAGCTATACTAGAATTGGACGGATTTTTTTCTCAATAAAAGCAATATAATTGTCCAAAAAGTTCGCGATACATTGCGAGATGGGCACCTTTATGAAAAAAAAGTTTTACTCACAACAACTTGTTCATGTCCTATTTTTACCGTGTATCGCGCCAACTCAGACACTGAGCAATCCTGAGTAACTCTGAGCAAATATGAGCCTTTCTTACACGGTAAGCTTCCTTTACCCATTAATGGGTACAATTTATTATTATTGTTATTCCTCATGTAGAAATTTTTACCCATTTTACCATTTAAATGGGTAGACGCCGTTTTACGGTAAAATTGGTAAAAAATCCACAGGAGGAATAACAATAATAATAAATCGTACCAATTAATGGGTAAAGGAAGCTTACCGTGTATTCACTGGTTCATATTGTGATACTGAACATTCCTACCTTTTGCAAAGCTTGGTTTTGGCAGTGAAATTGTTTAATCAAAACAAAAAAGTTCTGTCGTGAAAGTCTACCATATCAACATTCTGGTAATCATCACCCAATTTTGGGTGCTAATCTGGCGAATCCACGGAGTTCAGGTTCTCTGTGGGTGATGTAAGAATATTCCAAACTATCGTTGAAGCTGTCAAGCAGTATGGCATTAAATGTTTGCTACTCCAGCAATGCAAATCCGGGCAAAGATTGGGGCAGATAAATGTTGTACGGGAAATTTATTTTGATCGCAGGATGTGGAGGCTGTCAGGACTCAACTCCGATTTTGCCTCTTTAAAGCGTAAGTAAACGGCGCTTAAGGTGAATGTACAACCAACTTAAAAATCAATTGGATTACTGCTAGTCAAATGACATTCCCTTTCAAACATAAGTATGAGCTTTCCATAAGACGGAGAGGGAACTGTTGCAGAACAAATCTGTATATAGTAACTTTAAACTTAATTGAATTTGATTTCCTATCGAACCCAACATTACCCTTTACTTGACTCATCTAAACGCAAGAGAGCAAGAGAGTGTTTCGCACGAACGATTACCGCTGGTCACCCATCGCCGCTGTGAAGGGAATTGAAGAATCCAAGTAAAGCTAAAGTGAGGTTAAACATCGTAGTATCTAAATCTGAAATTGATTATAACTTTCTGGCTATTTTTCAAACTGTATGGAATTGGTCAATAAGGTCATTATCGTCGATATTCTTATCTTTTTATCACCAATTACTTTCCTTAGAAAGCTTGACAAACCATTTTAAACGAGCGCCATCTACGACGTTTAACCTCACTTTTACGTTACATGGATTCCTCTATAGGAATATTGTAAATAAATCAGTACAAAAACATACGTTGAGGTGGACAGTACTACGGTCGTTCGTTCTTTTGGTTAGTTGATGACAAATCCTGCTAAGTGTTGAGCAAAATTCCCAACTTTAACTTTGCACGCTCGATTGTTCGTTTTGAGTGAAACGACAAAGTCCCCACACGGGATTTAGTGTATATTTGCTGGCTTATTTGGTGGAGTGCTTTGCATCACGGTAATTGTTTCGGGGCTAATTAATTAGTGAAGTAAGTCCTGGAAGACTGCTGCTAAAAGAATCGAGCGAAGCAGAACAACAAAATCCAACCACGATATCACAGTGAAGTTATAAAGACTGTATTCGATGAAATTTGGACACACGCAATTGTTCGTAACTTTTTAGCGTGTGGGTAAAAATTATTGAAATTTTAACTGAATGTATTTCATTGTGTTGTGTCAATTGTGTAATGAGTTTCGTGAAAATCCGTCGAGTGATTTCAGTGATGGCTTCGAATGAACAAAAAGTGCGTAATTTTGGGCACTCACTTCGAAAACCCAAACGCTTCTCATCGATGGATCGGAAAACAGCTCGGAATCGCACATTCAACCGTATCTCATGTGATCAAAACGTTTAAGGACCGTAAGACAACCAATCGGAAAATGGTAGTGGCAAAAAACGTGGCACATTAAATCCGGAGAAGGCCAGGATGGTATTGAACCAATTTAAGCGTTATCTCAACATTTCGATCAGGGATGTTGCGAAAAAGGCGAAAGTTTCAGTTTGTTTTGTGCAGAAAACAATGAAACGTTCTGGATTACATGTGTACAAGGTCCAGAAGGCACCGAACCGGAGCGATAAACAGAACTCGGTGGCCAAAACTCGTGCAAGAAAACTGTACAGGGGGTGGCTCACAAAACCGTTCTGCATTGTGATGGACGATGAGACCTACATTAAAGCCGACACCAAACAAATGCCAGGACAGGAACACTACGTCGCCACCTCTAAGTTGGCCGTTCCGGAGAGTGTACGGAAGAGGAAACTGTCGAAATTCGCCAAAAAATTCCTTGTCTGGCAAGCGATCTGCGGCTGTGGCAAAATGAGTCAGCCCTTCATAACCTCTGGGACCGTCAACGGACAAATCTACAAGGACGAATGCCTCCAAAAACGACTTCTGCCCTTCTTGAGATCTCACGATGGCGCGACACTGTTTTGGCCGGATTTGGCATCTTGCCACTATGCCCGGCCCGTCTTAGACTGGTACAAAGATAATAATGTAGTTTTTGTACCAAAAAACTTCAACCCTCCAAACACTCCGGAACTTCGCCCAATTGAAAAATTTTGGGCAATCATGAAGGCAAAGCTCGTTAAAACTCCAAAACTGATGGAAAATGAGCTTGAACTAAAGAAAGTGTGGTTAAAAGTAAGTAAGCAAGTCGGTCCTATTATTGCCCAAAATTTTATGAAAGGGGTCAAGGCAAAGGTGCGGGCATTTGGGTTGGGAGAAGAGGTTCAATAAACCAATGATGTCAAAACTTAACAATTTAGTAGTACTTTATTTCCAGAAAGTTTGAAAAGAATCGGGCTCAAGGAAAATTTTTGGTGACCTATTTTGTGTGTCCAAATTTCATCGAATACAGTCTTTAGCTGTGGCCATTTGGCCGTATGCTGGTCTTCATGACAGCCAATATGTTTTATGAAGGTTTTCAAGTGGTCATAGCATCTATCACTAGAACATTTTGAAAATCTTAATGGTCTTATAAAAGTTTTATTAACTTGTTAGAGTGGGCCACTTTGTACAAATTTTGGCTTTAAAGAAGCATAGAGGAGGTGTTGGTAGACAAAACAGTTTTGAATGTAGTTTTATCTACAAAGCCGGAGGAGTGCTATACGGCTGGAATAAAACTAATATTGTTGCTTGGGAACAATCTACTTGCCAATTCCTCCTCCAAATACTGCGACCTATGTTGCCTAAAATGAGAGGTTATTACGGTACGATTAGAAATACTTTTCCCAGACAGTAAACATACTGCTGTCTTTGGTTGTCAAGGTTGCCACCGTCGGCACCGTCACATTCTAGCCAGTGCTGCCAGAATACTTTAAATCGAGTTATAAATAATACAAGTTGATGGAAGCTGATGCATTCTGAGCAAACGTCAGTTTTGTTATAAAAAATGAGTGATGCTGTTTTTGTCGTTTTCGCACACATTTTTTGGCATTCCCACCACTGTTTATCTTGGGGGGAGAAGAACATAAAATTTGATGAATCCTGAGTAAATTTGAAGAAAAAAGTTACTCATAAGAAATCTGAAGATGTTTTTAAGTCCAAAGCATCATCTTATCATTCTCTGTGAAATTACAGCCGATCTGGCAATAACAGAGTAGCAATCCCGGACGGTCAATCATGCTCATACTCATGCTCACAGAGCCTAACCAAAATCATTCTCCGCCAACATCTATAACATCATCATCTTTGCCCTTACTGGCACGACCCAGAGCAATCACCGCCGCGAACTCGGATGATATACTTTTGACCTAGATTGTGAGAGAATTCCCGCATAATCCCACTCACTCCCCCTCGCTAGTGGTATCCAAACTCAGCAGCAGCAGACAACTAGCGGGAATCAATTGATTGATGAGTATTGCCTGACATGCACCACCCGTTTCGATTCTATGGGAAAGCCAGCGGCAGGAGGTACATCAAAAGGGAACCCCCGATTCCGCGTGTCGATCGATCTCCGTGCTCTCGCGACCTACTCCCTCCCACTGCCGATCCCTTCGAGGGTGGTGGAAGGTGGCCTACTAGTCATTATTCATCATTTTGCCAATTTGGAAGTTCATCATTTAGTCAGAATGGGTGGTTTTTTTTTGCTCGGTTTCTTGTTGGCTCTGCTCGGTGGTCTACAATAGGGTTGACAGATGGTGGGTGTTCTAGGAGACTGGAATCGAAGGATGAGCCGAAAAACGGCATCAGAAATGTGTCCGTTGAGGATCACGAAACATGTCCGGGTTTAAATGAGATCTTGGAACGGAGCTGGACATGATTCAATAGCTTTGAACATCCATTTGGATAGGCTACTTAGATTGTATTTGTATTTGTTAGATTTGGGAGGAAACGCCAAAACTCTTGCCACGTGTCTTCGTAGCTGTTTCAAACATGGTCACCCTACCCCATTCGAGCCCTAATGAACAAGTTAAAACTTTTGTCCTGCGAATGGCCGTCCCGCCAGTCAGTGCCCGGCACGCTGTCCGCGTCGAATAATGATAATTGGTTATGTGATAATGGTTGTTGACTCTCGCGGGACTGACACTGTCCAGCCGGTCTTGTGCGTGGCATCGGACAAGCCAATTAACTCGATGATGCTGTTCTTCGTCGGCGTGAACATTATGCTTCTCATCTCTTTGAAAAAATGGTGTGCGTCTGTGGTCGACGAACCTCGAAAGTGATGTGGAAAATTGCGTGTCGACAGCAGTGGTAATTCATGTTTTTCTGAAAGGGGAAAATTATGACACCCTTCACTTAGGGGGATCCTTTCCATTTCGCTCGTTGTAAAACTGCATGTTTTAGACATGGCAGTTGTTAGAGTCAGCTTATGAACGGCAAGTTGATTATCCTGTACAAGAAAATGATATTCAATATCGATTGAGCAGAGTACTAAAAAATTGGACGAACGAGCTCACCTCTATGAGAAAAATCGCTTCTTATGAATTTTCTATTCGCCGAAGGACCAACCCTCCTAAAAAAGAACATCGTAAGAAAATCGGCGACGATAGTCACTTTACGGGTGGTATATGAAGTACTCATCGCCTTACCTTAGCACCAAGTCGGTCCCCGCGATTGACACCATTCTCGTCGTAGGACGATGGGAGGAGAAGGTGGCCTCGAGAAAGTTCGCTGCACTCACCTTTGTTGCTGGGGATATCTCCGGAGCGGGTGACTGGATCAGCTGAAGCGAAAAATAAAAACTTTTGAATAATGCAATGTGAACGTGAGGAAAATAGATACTGGCAGGTGACAATGGCCTCCATGTGCCATTCTGAGAGATTGCTTAGCATGAAAGGGCAACGACTTGGTGCTTGAAGGACTGTGACATCAGTTTTAATGAACAACTGTTCCGTCTGCTAAGATCTAAACTATGATGAATATTTGTTTTTGAAAAATGTTAAAAAAAAAATTTAATTAGTTTGTATGTTACTAGCTGCACGCAGACTAGCGACGAAGACTCTATGCTAGGTTCTTGGATAGAATAGATTCCACAATCTTTTAAAGGCAGTTCATCAGACGTACGCAAGCAAGAGCGCACAGACACTGCCCAGATAAAATTTCCAAAACCATCCAGCTTAATTAAGTTTTATTAAAGTTTTATGAAAGCAACTAGAAATCAATTTGATTTAACTATGGCACCAAGAGGTGCCAATAGGTTTCAAATTTTAGTCAGGTTAATGAGAACATACACAGCTTGTTTAGAACTACCTTAAAACCTTGTTTTCTCAACCTTGTTCACCCAGATCTGAATCCCTTGGATTATTTCGTATGGTCATACATGCTGGCAAAGGTAAATTACCACAGGGCGTCCAATTCAAAACCGTAATCAAACGAATTTGGGACGAAATGCCTATGGAAGTCGTGCGTGCCGCCTGTGACGGTTTCGAAAAACGTCTGGAGCTGGTCAAGAAGGTTAAAGGCGGTGTTATTCCAAAACATATGCTGTAGTTGATCAGTATTATATTGCAATATAATGGGTAAAGTTATCAATAAAATCTGGATTATCGATTTCAAATAAATAGAGTTTTATTTTGTATGAGAATATATTATATATATCGCACCATCGTAGAAACATTTCTTGCCTCCGAGAATCCCCACATGCCACATTTGGTTCCATTTGCTTGATTTGTTCTAGCAGAAATTTGTTGTTCATTTGTATGGGAGCCCCCCTTTGTAGAGCCGGCAGGGGTCTCGAACTATCATAAGAACCTTCCCCGGCCCAAAACCCCCTGCATACTATTTTTCACGCCGATCGGTTCAGTAGTTTCCGAGTTTATAAGGGTCAGACAGACAGACAGACAAACAGACAGAAATTCATTTTTATGCATATGTATAGATGTTTGTCAGATTGCCCCTTTTTTTCATTGCCCTGTGCACTAGCAAGCGGTCAAGTTCATTTGCTTCGTGCTCCGTTGAATTGAAAGTTTTTTTTCGCAGTAATTTAGAAGTTCACAGTTTTTCTTTCCTCGGTATAATTACCATCAGAGTCATTTGGGGATCGAGTGTTTTTTTTTATCTGAAGAAGAAAAAGTGTAGTTTTTGCACCGCGTTAGCAAAAAGTTATTAATTGCAATTGGCAATCGGCAAGCCATTTTTCGCAACATCTTAGCGTGATCACGCACACCAGCAATCCTTCGAGAAGGTCATCCGTTCAATCAGCCAGTAGGCCAGTAACCACCGTGCGCTTGGCTGACCGCATCACCCTCGCTGCGCATCTCTCCCTGCGTAGAAGTTTGACGTACACACACGTACGTCGCCCGATAGCAGCAATAATAGATAAGTGATTGTGTTTTTCTTTCTCTCGCAAAGAAATTATATTTTTTATCTTTGTTTAGCTTTAAGTCTGTGTATTGTGTGTGCATTTTTATAATTAGATTAATGGTTGAGCGTTTCAGGTTTCCACATGGATGATTTATCAGAAGACGATTCATCGTCTCACGAGTCTCATAAATTTTCCCGATCACGAGCCTATCGAGCTTACTCAGTCTGTCCATGGGTTGTCTATTTTCAGCCCCAAAACGAAACCTCTTAATGTTTACCAGATTACTGCTGACCTGACAAAGACGGAAATTATTAAGGTGAGATCCGATAAACTTCAGGCCATTGTGTCCAACCTGAAACAAGCTAAAGAGATTGCTGTCGCTCAGTTCTTTTCACTCGAGTATAGAGTGTAAACCTCTGACATTTTTCTAATCGTTGATAGTTTTAAAAGTAATCATTTTTATCATTCATTGGGTTTACATGTCGCATACTATAAAAACAATACTAACGTTTCGTTAAGTTTAAACTTAGTCTAATTTGTGTGAGAGAATTCTACATAGCAGTATTGTCCCTCCTTGAGCGCAATCATGTTATCATTTTATCAACATTTCATCGATTCTCCAAAAAGAAATTGCTTGTTGTGTTCAGTGTGATATTTTTTTCAAACAATCAATGCGCTTTCGGGGCGTATATCTAGCGAATTTTGTCCTCAATTTTGCCGAATCAGTGATCTGTAACCACCAAACAACAGCTTTCAATGTTCGATTTAATCGATGGCAGTAAATCGGATCTCTCTTTTTTCTTGGTAGTACGTCACATGAAATGAAATATTACCACGTAGAAAAAGCGGTCCGATTGGTTAAATGCATCTGGCATTACGCAAGTTCCACATTTCCCAAGTTCCGAAAAATATCTTCGAAAAAATCCACTCGACCAGAATGTTTTCGATTATATGGTCAAACGGTTTATATTCCCACCGACAGATTTCAGAAAGTTCGGTTTCATTCATTTTCAGGTTAATTTGACAAAACAAAAACAAATCCAGAACAATTTATTCTGAGTTTCTAATAAATCTCGTTTAAACTACGTACATATATTTCAACATTATACTACGGCCCTTATGTTTCAAGTTTATACTAAGCAAGTATAGTTGCCGTTTATACGGAGCTATGCGTCAACCAGACGAATATCGATTTAGGCTGTGTACCAATTCGCGAATTAATTTTAATTTTCACTGAAACTTGACAGTTGGAAAATAATCGATTAAGTCTGCTACTCGAGCTAACTTATTTCTGACAGACGGGAACTCAATTTTGACAGACACCTTATCGAAAGTTTGTTGATCAATCACAAAGGGATTTTAGTCGATTATTCGATTATTTTCCATCTGTCAAGTTTTAAGGGAGAGCTGTTAATTTTTTTTTTCTTTCGATGCACAGAGATTTTTTTTTTTCAAATTAAATCTCCTCCCCGAAATTTTTTCTACTTTTGATTTTAATTTTATTGTAATTGGCGCCGAATTTTTTTTCTTTTTCCAAAAAAAAAAATATGATAAAAAAAGCCCACCAAAGAGCGGTGTTCTTCCCCCGAAGAGACATTAACCCCGTTACCCCCACAGGGGGGCCGTCCAAATGAAGACTGTACATCAGCAATTTCAACAATTTCCGGTGAGATCTATCTGATTATAATTAAATTTGAACGATACTACTAAATACGTGCCATCCTCAAAACAATATGATTTGATGATGGAAGTGTATGCACAAAACAAATTCCCATTTGATGTTTGTACTGTGTTTATGCGGGGCTTGTTGTGAGTGAAAGTGACCTCGGAATGGGCGTGAGTAACCAGGCATTCTGAAATGGGTCACTGGAACCCAACAGAGCTATCACCTTCCAACTCCCAGGCTAAACAAGTTTTTCGAGTCGTCAACAGTTCGTTTAACTGGAAATTTTTTTTTTCCATAAAAACACTGCCGGACGGTGGGCGTTAGATTGTATACATACACACACACATTTTCCATCAGTCAGGTTTAAGTAAAATTAAAATTAATTCGCGAATTGGTACACTTTAAACAAGTTAGTTTAGATTTTGTTCTAGGTGTACATCCCAGCTCGAGGTATTGAGATAGAAGGTGAGGTCACCGAAGCGAGTTTGACCCCATGAGATCCTGCTGAAGCAGGTGGTTGGTCGTTTTAAAAACCATCTGCTTTCTCCAGTTAAGATACTGGATGTGCAAAAAGTAGGCACAGTATCGATCAATAAGGGTTAAACAATTCGACTACTTGTGCGGTTGTTCGTACAACCGTGTTCGTGTCCGTATTTTTGAATATACACTCAGTAGCACAAAAAAAGCCGAGCAAAATTTTGCTTCCAAAAAACGCCATGTTCAACCTTCTGTGACTTTGTCAATTATCAATATTTTTAGCTGAAAACTGAACAACATTATAACTAATGTATAGACCTTATGTTTTCAATATTTCATGTTGATAGGGTTTATAAATTTGAAATTTTCATAACATATGTGAAAAAAGTCGTTTTTGGACATTATTCATTATTTCAATAATCCGTATTTCTGTGAAAAATTTAGGTAGCATATTAAAAATTTAACCATAGCCTAAAATAATATAGGAAATAATGTGGACAAAATTTGAACTCAGTGATGGCCGCATACGATCGGAAAGTTGAAAGGCAAATCCAACATCATCTTGAGGAGTTTGTTTTGTCTGATTTGAAGTTTCTTTCGATGTGTGAAGGCGCAGTTTTACCAAGTTGGGAAGCCATACGGACGGACGGAAGATAAGTTTGTAAAGCAGAATTTTGTTCTCACTGCTCAATCGTGATCGTCGACAAACTAGCGGATACATCATTTTGGTCAGTTTATCACATTTATCACATCGAACTTGAGTTTCCCATTCAAGTGTTAGTCCTAGATAGGTACTTGACTTTTTCGGACCAAGGAACAACTCGACCACATACCGTGACTTGCGTTTGTGGGAGATATCGTTGACTTCACCTTCGCGTGATGAAAATGGCTTGTGTTTTTTCCGCGTTAACTTTCATCTTCCAGCGGTGTTGATAATCCTCAAGGGCATCCTGGGCTGATTGTAGTCTCTCGATCATCGTCTCAGAATTTTTATTAATAGCAACGAATCCAGTATCGTCGGCAAAGAGGTAGTAGTTGACTCCATCTATCATCACCACGTCCGAGGTGAAAATGTTGTAGAGCGTTGGACTCAGGACAGCACCTTGCGGGACACCAAAGGGAATTTGTTTAGTGTCGAATACCTCACCATTCACAGCTACTTGAAAAGTACTGTTGCAATTGCAACGAAGTACAAAGACTGATTTCCGATTTCTTAAACGTGTTTTTGTATTTGGATCAACGATGACGACGTTAAAAAATCCCTATTGAATAAATAAGCATAGTAGGATTTATGTGTTTTGTGTTGTACATAGTTGTTTGTCGTTTTGTGTGATTTTCATATGTAATTTTGTTTTTAACTGATAGATAAATTCTTATGTATAATGGCATTTTGAAGACTTACGTTTAGTGTCTCGTTCCTATATGTTCTTCATTTAGCTCATAGATCGTTGTTGGAGTGGCTGCATTTAATGTTTTATCTTCGTTCAAGTTTGATTTGCATGCCCAATTTAGTTTCTTAGACAGCAGCTACTGTAATTTTCATAATAATTAACATAATTAGGTAAGAAGCATGGATTAACCACTGCATGAACTAACCGATGTGTCCGTACTAATTTCAATTGTTTTATCGCCTACTAATCCACTTTTCACTGTGATATATTAATTTACTAACACTACTAACTTTTCGCAACTAGGATATTTCCAATTGACTAGGTTTAAGTAGCAAATACTAGGTATAATAATCAATTTTAGTGGAATTGTTCGACAACACGTTGCATGTCTTTTGTCTTTCAATGCTTTTTATCTCCTCTTTTCCTTGTCATCCCTACCTGTCAGCTGACGGCCGACAGCTCACTGGCCGACAGACACTGACACGCGTAGCAGCGCAGCGGCGCGTCTGCGTAGCGGCACGTAGGCGTAAAACAATGAGAGTTGATGTAAGGTGTGGATAACTACAGGCTCATTTGGAAATGGTGATTGGATTCGTGGTGCAGGGCAACGAATGTTGCGACAAGTACGGTGTTTCAAAAACGAATGCAGCACTTGTGCAGGATATATAGAGGAAACCCTGCCAGTTTCATTTTTTGCACGATTGCCTCCTGCCATACTGAATCATACGCTTTCTCAACGTCAAGAAGAAGCATCCCTGCCGAATGACCTGGATTAAGCGAATCCTGAATATCTTTCGTCAGACGAACAAATTAGTGGAGTGGTCCCGAGTGATGTCAAATTGCTAGGAAGGAATGATGTTATGGTCCATGAGGTGGATTTCAATGCTGCAGAGTATGATGCGTTCCAGAGTTTTGCTCATAGTTGGGAGAAGGCTAATAGGGAATGGCAAAGACGACGACATGCTTCCAGCTGACTGGGAAATAACAGTTCCTCAAACACGCGTTGACCAATTTCGTGAACATAACTATCGCTTGCCTAGGGGGATGCTTCAGCAAGACGTTCCTTACTTGATCTTGACCTGGTGCTTTCTTTGGTTTTAGGACTTAAATAAGCTTTTCCAACTCTTTTGGACGAATCACCGGCACTGTTTCAAAAGGTATGTCAGTACTAGTTATGTAGAAAACAGAATCCTCCATCTCGGTATGAGTGGAACGGTCCAGTGGTAGCGCGTTAAGGTTGGCTCTAGCGAAACTTTACTTTTTCAGCAGGAGACTACACAAGTAATTCACCTTGCTGTAATGAATGACTGTATTTAACGTTATTCCGCAAAGCCTTGCTGACAGAAGCGCCAACTTCAGAAAATTATTGGGGAGGCAACATTTTTCTTCAAAATAATCCAAAATTAAAAATATCAATATTTTAAAGGGCAATAGTCTTTAAATCCTATTCCAATGAGTAAAAACGAAAACCAACATTTTTCAGTAGTACATTTGTGTATTATTACGATTTCTTTCTACAAAAACGTTCAGGGTTCAAACACTCCACTTGATACATATAAGAAGTATTATTTCTCTGGCTATTTCGTGAAATAAACTCATTCAAAACTTCATCCATGTCCAGATCTTTCGCCATGTCCTTGTGTAAGTGCAATATGGCCACAGAATTCAGCCGCTGTTGCCCCATGGTGGAGCGCAAGTATGTCTTCAGTCTTCGAAGTCCTGAAAATGATTGCTCAGGTGTTGCAGAAGATGTCGGAATTGTCACAAATATATTCAGACATTTTACAAACTTTGGGAGAAGTTCAATTAAATGCGCTTCTTTCTTGAAGTATTCAACAATATCTGAGATATTCTCAACACACTTGCCAGCTTCCTTCAAAGTTTGCAGAAACATTTCCCGATGCTGCTGATCAAAAGTTATGCAAAAAAAAATACAACTACCAATTTTAAAACGAGTTTTTGTCCTAAATGTATGATATGTACTACCACCCATTGTAGCACGGAAACTAAGTCCGACAGCAATGGGCTCTCCTCTCTGTTAGACTTGATCAAGCTTTAATAACCACTGATTATCCTAATCATGCCGTTGTATGAAGGGCCAAAAAGGGGTTGGGTGGATCGATATGCAACATCACTTATACGTATCCACAGGGATATAAAGAATCTCCTTCCAACAACAAGATTGAACAATTGGTCAAAAGAGCAAGCTATCTAACATGAGGATGCCCCAATGGGCGGGGAGAAGAGCCCGCCCTCTATTCACAAACTGTTAGCAATGGGGAGTTGGCATTCCCACTCTCCCCATCCAGAGTGCTTCAATCGGGTGCCCTGATGGTCCCTCCCATTCCCATGAAATATTTATATAATGGTGTATATATTTATGTGAATGAAAAATACTACAAGCATTCGTATCTATAATATATGATCTTCATTCGGTTGATCCTGAAATGCAAGAAATGTTGTAAAATGTTAAAGTGTAGAGTTCTGTGGTTCGCGCTTAAGCACGTTTTCGTTCGTTTTCAGCGATAGCAAATTTCACCAAAATTTTGATTTGAAGTATCCTGAAAAAGTTTATTGAACCTATTGAAATTTTACAAAACTAACATTTATACATTTTAATTTACTGTTGCCATGGTCACTATTTGCTACTTGATGCTGATTTTATAATAGCAATCCGCTTTTATTTTTGCTGACCTAATAGTTATTGCTACCGAGTTAGGAGTGGAAAGATTTAAGAGGAAGGGAGTTAAAGATAAATGGGCAAAAAACAATAAGTAATGTTTTAATCATCTTTGAAGTAAAATCAATAAAACAATATTACCAAATATAATGATATTGTGAGTTATGATCAAATAATGACAAAGGTTGAAATGTAAAATCAAACACTAGCCAAATGGCACACAGCGCTGCATGAATCAGACAGCTCAGAATTGGTAAAAAGTCATTTGCAAACCGGAAATGAATAATACTTTCAGCAAAAAGTGCAAAAGCCTACCACAGATTTTCAAAAGCCTACCACAGCTGTAATTTTCGGCGTTATATACTGGACATATAAGGAATGCTAGATGTCATAAATTGAATGTATGTTTCGTGTTTAAGCCAGATACCGCCTAAATCAGGTTTGTTGCATGAAAATGTGAAGGTCATGATATGATGGAAATAATACGATGTTGTAAAGAAATACTACATAATGTACATATAATAATTAAATGCCGCTATTTGCCACTTCCGCTGCGATTTTAGATGATTGAAACTCTAAAATAGCGAAAATTCCAACGTGATATAATGAAATAAAGTTGATCACCTGGCATCCTAGCAAAATAGCAAAGGAAATTTAGGCAAAAAAAATTTCATATGAGTATGATTACTGCCCAAAAACGGAAACTCAATAAATACAAAAAAAAAAAAAAAAATTGAAAATGAATGACAGGAAATTCTTCGATAACTCTTTTTATCCTACTGGTCCCATAAATGATTCTTTATGTCTGTAAAATAGAAAAGGTAGGCTCATAAACAATGTTAGTTTTTTAAGTAACTAATTTGGACGACGAATATTTTTTTTTTTTTTTTGTAGAATTTGTCGTATATAATCCTCTCTCTAAAACAAATTTACAATCCATCCTATCTTTTCAAATACACAACGTGAGTTAGGTGGGCCAAAACTTACAACGATGCAAATGCGAATAACGTTTGCATTTAAAAAAAATTGGACAAAAATTGCCGATTTTTCATGGGTTTACCTTCACCCGTACTGACGAAACTACCCATGCAGCATCAATCATATCAACCCATGAGTCAGCAGACAAAACTTGACAGCTCTATCAGTCGAACTCTAATCGTGATGGCAAAAACGGTGAAGCAACTCCGTTCAAAATTGGGCGCGTTCAAGGAACGGCACCCAACCGCGTCGAAAACGGACATCTTGCGGCACTTTGTGGACGCCGGATACGCCCATTCCGGCATCTACAACATCTTGGCACAGTTTGACAACAATCAGAGCATCGAAAGAAAGCCCGGTTCCGGACGGCCGACGACCCTGAGAGACAAGAAGCTCCAAAGGACGCTGAAGATGAAGACCGAGGGAATAGAGGCTACATTGCTTCGTGCGCTTGGCCGGGAGGTCGGTTCAACCGGCCAAACAGTGAAAAAGTACCTGGCGAACAAAAACATACATGTCAGGAAGCAGAAGTCGCCTCCACTGGTTTCGGAGCTGCAGGAAATGACGCAGCGGCAGCGGCTGAATAAGATGGTCAACTCGATTTTCCCGGCGAATCGCGACGTGGCGGTGGTGATGGACGACGAGACCTATCTCACCCTGGATGGCAACGACTTCGGCAGGGTACTTCGTATTTTACTTCCCGCACGAAGGAAGTGAGCTCCGAGGTGAAGTTCATTTCACACACTAAGTTCCCCAAGAAGGTGCTGCTGTGGCTGACAATCAGCGAGCAGGGGATGTCAAAGCCGCTCTTCTTTCGCTGCCGAAAGTTGCGTCGTTCATCAAGAAATACCATAAGAGCGGTGTTCTGGCCGGATCTGGTGTCGGCCCACTACTCTAAGCGATCGTTGGAGGAGATGGCGCGGCTGAATATCGATATGATACCCAAGTCGGCGAACCCGCTCAACGTCCTTCAGCTGCGTCCCATCGAGAATTTTTGGGCCAACCTGAAGCGTAAGATCTACTCCAACAATTTTGTCGCGAAAACTGAGGAGGAATTGATGAATAGTACGAAGAAAGAACTCAAAAACATGCCTACACGCATGTTTTTGTCCGCCATGTCGAATGTTCCGGTTCAGTTATCTGCCAGGAAGGCCACTCGCAAGGGCGTAGAATTTTTTTTTCAAGTAAGCTTAAATAATTACCTTCCATGGGAAATGTATTAAGAGCAACCTCGATTATTTGTCTTAGCTTTTTTGTCACCATCCGAAAAAATTCCATTTTTTTAATGCAAACATTATATGGTCTTGTACTGAGCATCGTGGAGTCAGATCTGAGCTTTATAATTTCCTTCGGGCTCGAGGTAGACAACCCAATGTACCGATTCGAAATATTTTGGCACTTCGTGATCTGAAGATTATGAAACTCATTGGTATGTTTTTGCCAAACATTAGCCTAAGATTGTTGTTCGCTTTACATGTATGTTTAGGTTTAATTTGTTTATCCGGGGTGTGTGTGTGTGTATGTGTGTGTTTTTTTGACGTAGACTACGTCTTACGGCAAGGGTAGGGTGTCAATTGAAAATCTAAAAATTAGCGACCGTCACGAAATATTGTTACAAATCAAACGCTAATAACTTGATAAATGCTCAATAGATTTTCAAGATGTTTACATCAATTGGTTGGAAATTTTCCCGCGTATCAAATCAATTATCAAACATTATCCGTTGACAATTTTAAGCTATTAAAAATAACCAAAGTATAAGGTGATGTCTTATAATGCCGATTTTTCAGAGTAAATTCACTAAATGCACTGTACTTTCCTATCACAGATTTCAAATGTAAGCAAGGGAGGTCTAATATGCAGCAGTGGACGATATAAAAGGGGTACACCTTCGCAATTTTACTCATCTGAGGGACGAATGACTCGAAGGGTTAAAATCCCTCTCCAAAACAATAGAAGAAGAAGAAGAATTTCACTCATTAGTGTCGCAGTACTGGAGCTGGGCAGACCAACGAACCAACGATGATCAGCAGCTGGCGATGGCATAAACTCTGGAGGCAACCTCGATGGCACGAAGCCTATGGTGCGGAGCGGCAAAGCGCCAATGTGGATTTGGCAGCTGGTGGTGGCACGTACCATAGAAGGTGCAGTAGCGACCAACCAGTGGACAGGTAGCTGATTGCTCTGCAGGCTGTTGCTAGCAAGCCCTTGGCTAGGCAACCGTTGCTAAGAAGCCACTTAATTGCAGTAGTGTGCTAGGCAGTCGGTTGCCCAAGCCGGTGATGATTTGTTGCCAGCCGGTGGGCGCCACCACGAGGAGCGAAATAAGGTGGCTGAGTGTGTGTGTGTGTGTGATTTTTGGTATCCATCTTTATCTATAGCACAATCGTGCACGGCAGCTTTGTGAAAAGACCGAGAAGGATTCAATTCTTAAGTCCTTTTCAGGACGACCAATCCAATGTTGAAAGAGTTTGTTTAATTTGAATTTATCTTACCAATTGGCAGAGAGCGGTGGCTAAATCAATTGTAGTTTTCTTCTCGTCGCATGCCTTGAGCATTGTGCATAATTTATAAATGGCAGCCGTCACGAGGAATTGAAACGCCGGTCGATAGTAATTCGATCGTTTCTTGATTGATTTAATTTTGAGCTGAAATTTTTGCACTAACCTAGATGTTTTTATAATTGCCATATTATTTATTGAAGTATTTAAAAAAATTTAATAAGAGATATACATTTTCGCGGCATATTCATCAATCGGTGTTGGAAATTTTGAAGAATGTTGCGTTCCGGCAAGTATCAAGAAATTCCCTAACACAGACAACGTTTTGATCCTCGAAGATAATATTCTGAAGTACCGTTCTCTAAACTTTCCAATTAGTACGGTTATGACTGATTGTTCTGTTATGTTAACGAGTCGCGTTGTATAGAGTTTTGCTGTTAGGAAGAAATAAATTTTAAGGAACTGTGAAAGTGAGAATAAGTTATGTCAAACATATGCACAAATTTCGGAAGCGTGTTAGATCGAACATGCGAATACGCCGCTGCACATAAAGGGAATGCTGGATTTGGCAGAAGCTAATGGGATATTTCATGTAAATTTAAGTCAGATAACGCTTGACTGTAGTCTGTTGCATGGAATATTGCCAACATTGTTGTATGGCGTATAGAACAATCTCGATGTTTACACTTTCTTTGGCTTACAATTACACGAAGGGAAATTATACACGCCTGTTTAAATTCATTATTTTTTTCTGTGTGCGTTGCAACATAGTTTGATATAAACATTTAATTTTCTGCATTAACTAATGCATGTACCCTCTAGATTTGACACAAATTTATGGAATATTTAATTTAAATATAAACTTGATATCGCTGTAATCAGGTCTGTTGTATAAAATATTACAAACAATTTATTTGGTTACGCTTGTAGTCTACGTCAACCGGTCGTGTGTTAAACACAAGCCCACTGATTTTTCTCTTATTTCTCGAAAATTTTCTTGTCAAAAGAAAACCAAATGTTATAATTACACGATTTCGAATTTAAAATAAAGGTGTTATCAAATATACTATATTAATAATATAAGTTACTTCCTTTTTCCACTTATACATGTTAGGCGACCCGTGTAGCGCTACCAACAGAAACATCTGGTGGTGAAAAAGGCAATCAAAATATATTTTAACTTTCAATTTGGTTATTTCATTCTATCGTGTATGAACGGTAAAACTAATATACTCTTTTTATGAGTATTGTTTGCTCACACAGAGAAAAGTTTGATAGTCAATTTTACCATTATTGGGGATAAGGATGACTAGGGCAAAATAATGATTTTCAACCAACTATAATCATGATCAAAATGACCATTCAAAATAGTTACTTCAACATTTACTGTAATGTCAAAATAGTCCCTGTAATCATGACCATAGTCAAAAATGAGATGATGAATAAATGTCTCCGACCATTTTCATGGTCATTGTTACCAGTATATGCAATAGTCTTGATGATCTTGATCATGATTCGATTATCGGTACAACCATATAATTTTTCTCATAGCACTTTTGAGAATAATGCAGATATGTCAACATGTGCTTTTTTTACTCCTAGAAGTAATTCATGATTAGAGCCTAAAAGCCATTTGTAAGGCAATTCATCATCCATCATAATGGAAGTGACCAACATCAGCTTGACAAGTATGATTTTAATTCGGTTTCGTTTCCGATGTCGTTGGGTTAGGACCAAGGAATCAATTTTTATTCAAAAACCGTAAAAAACTTGCAACAAAAGAACAGGTCGATACCATTTGCCATTTGCCAACAATTAAATTTTGCGAACGTATTTGTTGCCAGTGCGTTGTTCAGTGCGTGAATTGAGGATCATTTTCAAGCCAAAATTTTATCTTATTGTATCAAAGTATCTCTACTTCGTAATATTTGAAAATCATTCTATGATAATCAAAAATAATATTTGCAAGCCTTAAATTATGCTTTCTTTCCAACAGATGATCTTTTTCCTATCCTGCTCAAGTTGCAGCAAACCATAGTTGCTTTTGTCATGACATTCGCAGCTGGCAACAAGTCGAATTTGCGGCGAGTTGTTCGGAAACCGTTTTCTTAGTAAGGGCCTAAGTTTAAAAATGTGTGATTCATTTCAATTTGTCTGTTGAGTACTTCTGGAATATTACGCTAGGTAAAACGAAAGCTGGATAGCTTAATTTGAGCGTGTGCATTTAGTAGTTGCCACGCATCTCGCTCATAGCGCCACAAGCCCAAAAAATGGGTCGCCTGAAAGAATGTGAAGTGACTTATATTGTTAATATAGTATATTTGGTGTTATGTAGACTATACTTTTAATTCCCACCCATCTTCCCATCCGTTAAATTGTTATTCGTATTAACCTCGAGACAACCGCGAGTAATCGGTTCCATCCCCATAACTTTAATTCTAAGATAACTGATGTACATAAATCTGTAAACATGGCTCCGTAAAGTTGATACGATTGAGCCTATACAAATAAATGAATTTATTAAAAAAAATCACCAATTACTTTGCTTCGACAGCTCGAAAAACCGTTTTTCACAAGCGCCATCTACGACGTTTAACCTCACTTTTGCGTTACTTGGATTCCTCACGTTTGCGTTCCGTTGACGTAAATTTAACAGAAAACTTATGGGAAAACTGTCAAATTCACGCAAACCTATCCGCAACGTATCAATTGTGGGCCAGTATCTTTGTTGTTCCTTGAAGTTGTGCATATAAATTCCTAATTGAAAGGATTTCCTGGCCAGAAATCACATTTGCCGACACCATTTTTGCTAGAAGAAAATCCTCCCCCAAATCCCGAACGAAAAGTACGACATCATAAAGCTCCATGACGGTGGCGGCATCCGTTTTGGACAACAAAATCAAGCTCAGATTCCATCGGACCACCTGATGGCGCTTCCCACGCTGTTGTAAGTTGTGGGCGGATTAAGACCAAAAGCATTGACGTGCTCCATTTCGGCCCACCAGCCACAAACGATGTGGTTCAGTCAGTGCGGTATTAATTACCATCATTCGAAGCCCCATTCCTGTGTCCTTTTTTCCCCATCCCCGCCACGTTGGTATCCCCATCCAGTGTAATCCTTTCGCCGATACGAGGAATCAAGAAAAAGGCGGAGGAGGATGAGCCCTTGATTGGATTATCTCCAGGTTCTGCAAGTTTTCACATTCGAACGTTAAAGGGGGTGTTGTTCCAGATCACCACTTGCTCGATTTTCAGCCAAGGGCGTTGCCGTCGCCGTCGTCTTCGACGTCGTGAGTCAAAGTTGCAGATCCCGTTACAATGTTCTCCGTCAGAGGAGCAATTATCTTAATTAGATTACTGACAGTGTGCAAGCGTTTCTTTCCTCGAATCCATGTCCAGGTTTCGCAGTAAATTCTTGCTTGCGTAGACATTCATCCTTGGAAAGAAAAAGCGGAAGAAGACGTTCTACGTGGCCCTGAATATAAACCAGGCTGCAGTGGGTTCTCGACATCCGGTTCCGAGCCGAGCTGAAATGTGGCCACCGGACGGTGTAAGCTCTCGGGGTAAACATTAAGTAATATTTTTATTGCTCTCTAAGTTGTCATCATCGTCGTCGTTGACGGTGGCGTTGGAGCGATACTTTCTTGGCTCCTGCCGCTATTCCTATGTGCGTTACTCGTAAGTGACTACTTTTTTACGATTGCTCCTGTGAAGCGGTGCCTGCCCGAGTGAAAATAAAAATCACTTAAAGTTGACCACAATGTTCGGCTCATTTTATTCGATTCGAGCTCTGCTCGGGTTGGCTTGCCTTTGCACACTGTAAAACGCTGACAGGATCATCGTAAAACAAAGGTTGCTTTGTCGTTAGTTCTCTCGCTGCCCGGGCATCTTCTGATGCGCCTTTTGTTTCTCCACTTCAAAAACGAAAAAGGATCCAATAAGAGGTGGGAACGGGAACGGAACGGTCCAAGAACGATGTCCAGTGACTTTTACGGTTGTACAACACTGGCTGGGACCGAGAACGTGCGAAAATACGACAAAGGGACATTTGGTTGGTTGCACAACAAAGGGACATTAATTTCAATCTAGATCTGGCCAAGATGACTGGAGTGGGGATAGTCAAGTGGCTGGATTTTCACCCGGCCAGGTGTTCCAAGCTGCACTTGTTTTTTTTTTTATTTCCTCTCTCCGACTTTGTCAGTGGACAAAATAACGACGACGAAACGACCCGAGGTGGTATTTAGAATAATGGTGTAAGTCGCTTTGAATGGGAAGTTCAGGCAGCCGGCGGGCGGTGCTCGGTTACATCCTTGATTCGTTTTATAAAAATGCTCGACTAATCTTGTAAATCGAGAAAAATCCAGCGCAACAATGGTATGGTGGTGCAAATTTGATCTGATTCAAAGTATTAAAATAAACATTTGTTTGAATCCACTCGTCCGACACACTTTAAATTGCTCAAGGTACGAAAGAAACGAATTCACGATGGCATTCAATATTTATGGAAATGAATAACCGTTCCGAAGCCTGATGATTACAGCAAATTTCAATGCAACAAAACCGTCCCGGTGCCAGGATTGCATGTTTCCGCCGCGGCAATCCCACGCCTATGAACAATAGCCTCGAACACCATCCGCAAGCTCACATGCTTCAAACCGAACGCTTTCTGAACGGTGGCGGTGATTTCTCGGTTGGCTGATAAATAAGCTCCGACGTTAATTACTGCACCTCATTTCTGGCTGACTTTCGTGTCACCGCGACCCGTCGCCGTCGTCGACGCCGTCATCTTCGTCGCAGTAGCCGCGGTAATCGTCGTGACAGCGTGAAATTAACTAGCGTGACACGGCATCATTGCCGATGGGAAACATGCCTATAGGGTGTTACGATCAAAGTTTGGTCGACTTAAGGTTGATGCATTTCCTTTAATCGTGCGCTTAAAAAACTACAACCCCCTCTTTTCCCACCCCCCAAAAATTAAACCTTTTCATCACATTCTTTTTTTCCCTTTCCCCCCCCCCTTTCCCTCCCCAAAAAACCACCCCCAAACTTTTTTTCAAAAAATTTTGAAACCCATATTTTTTTCTTCAAAAAAATTGATCCTTTATTGTACGAGGTTAAACTTGAACATAATGAAGACCGGATGGAATTTAAGTTATTCCTTCACGAATTTTCGAACTTTGGATCGAATGCTCTTCATCAAGTTCCGGACAAGTGTTGCATCGCATTTTTTGGACGCTTGAGCCCATTTTTTTTGAACTCCTGCATGTTCCCAGCTGCTTTACCAGTCTTCTTGAAGACCCTCTTCAAGATTGCCCAGTAACGTTCGATGGGTCGAAGCTGAGGGCAATTTGGTGGATTGATATTTTTCTCAACGAAATCTATACCCTTTTCTGCAAGCCAATTGAGAGTGGTTTTGGCATAGTGAGCCGACGCTAAATCCGGCCAAAACAGTGGAGGTGTACTATGCTTCTTATATAAAGGCAACAATCTCTTCTAGAGACACTCAGATCGATAGATTTCCGCATTTATAGTTCCGGTAGTGTAAAAAATGGTTCACTTCAAACCACAGGAACATATTGCTTGCCATACCAATACCTTTCGACCGAATTTCTCTACTTGAATCGACCTGTCCGCATCGCTCACATCCTCCCCAACGACGGCAGTAAAGTATTGTGGACCTGGAAGGGTTTTTGAGTCCTCCTTTACATAGGTCTCATCGTCCATCAAAACGCATGCATCCGGACGCTGCAAAAGATGCGAATACAATTTCCGGGCCCTTGTTGCTGCTCGCTTCTTCTGTTCTGCACTTTGTTTCGAGATTTTCTGCTTCTTGTAGGTCTTCAGGTGGTTTCGCCTCTTGATACGCTGGATCATTCCGACACTCGTTCCTGCTTTTTTGGCCAAATCACGTATTGACATTGATTTTTTCTTCATGATTAGAGATACCACTTTCTGCTCCAGTTTCGGGTTGGAAGAACCGGGTTTTCTGCCTCTTCCTGGTAGCTCATCCAAAGAATAGTGTTCCCCAAACTTATTAATGATGGTTTTAACACTCGCATGATGAATTCCAAACCGCTTCGCCAATTTTCGCATAGTAATACCCTTCTCACTTAGCCATGTGTCCAGAACCTTAATTTTCACTTCCTTTTCAATACGCGACATTTTGAAAACGCAGAATTTGAACCGCACAAACAAGTGAACAAAAGAAAGCTGACAGTCAAACGCACAGCATGCAGTGTTCAGAGCATAAAAAACCATCACAAATACATGCGTACAACGCAAATGTATGTGGATAGCTTATATTCGATACACTCTTTATACAAGTAATTTCGTGTGTTTTGATTAAATTGGTGCTCAATAACATGGAAATGATTGAAAAAAGTAGGATATATTTCTTTAGATGTGCTAGGTCGTCGAAACTGTCCTGGAGTTCAGAATTTAAGATCTACAGTTGTAACAGTAACTTTATCCGCTTTACAATGTTATGATATATATTCAAACATATTCAATGAATGCCCTGGAATACCAACAGACATTGTGAGATAAGCTTGGGATATTCTTGCCAAACAAACTAACTTAACTTTGTATAGCCCATAAAGCTACTGTTACAATTGTAGACCTTATGTTTTGAATAACCTAAAACTAACAAGATAATCCTATGATGTCTGTGGACGTTACAGAATATTGAATATGTCTGAATAGTAATCGTAGTTTTGCACAGCCCAAAAGGCTACGGATACCTAAGTTATCTTAAGTTCTGAACTGATGTCCGTTTTTTTAACTTTAACATCCCAAGATAATCTGATAATGACTGGTGACCTTACAGAAGATTCACTGAATGTGTTTGAACGCATATCGACACCTTTCATAGGTCATGAAGCTAATGTTACGACTGTAGATCCTAACTTCTGAACTCAAGGGCAGTTTTGGTGACATACAATATCCCAAGATATCTCATTATATCTGTTTACTTTCCTGAAGACTCACTTAAATTGGTCAGATACATATTGTTTCTTTGTTTGGTCCAGAAAGCTACAGTTACAGCTGTAGATTTTCAGTTTTGAATTCCAGGATAGTTTGAATATGACCTAGAAGATTATCTCATAATGTCTGTTGGTCTTCCAAGATATTTAATAGCCCAGAAAGCTTTTGATGCAACTGCAGGTCCTATGTTCTTATCTCAAGGATAGTTTAAATGACCCAGAACATTTCAAATTGCTTTATAATGTTTGTTGACCTTTAAGAATATTAATTGAATATGTTTGAATATTTATTGCAACTTTGTATTGCCTAAAAATTACTGTTACAACTGTAAATTTTAAATTCTGAACGCCCATTATACCCTGTCTGCAAATTATCCGTACAGACTTTGTCGGCATGCCTCAACACAACCAAGCGGATTAAACTAAGCATACCTACATGGTTTAACATCTTGACCCATTGTCTTTATACGCAGTAAGTTTGGTACAGTTGTGATTTCTAATTCATTCAAAATGAAGCCGAATGAGTTGCGCGCAGGTGTAATTGAACTTTTTCGAAAAGGAAAAACTGTTTCAGTGATTGCAAAGACCCTGAATATGGCAAAATCTACAGTGAGTGACGCAATAAAACGATACCAACAGCTTGGAACGCTAGATGACCGCGTAGGGAGAGGAAAAAAGCGCACCGTTCGGACTCCACAAATGCGCGAGATTATCCGGCGACGAATCAAGCGAAATTCTTCGATTTCCATCCGAAAGTTGGCGAAATCACTGAAAATTTCAAAATCTTCCGTTGGAGCCATAGTTCACGACGATTTGAAGCTTCAGTCATATAAACTGTGCAAGAATCACTACTTGAATGACACCATGAAAGCAAACCGGTTGAGAAAAGCTAAGGTTCTCCTGAACCGCTTATCCGAGGGCCGCTATCGGTCAGTGCTGTTCACCGATGAAAAAGTTTTCACAATCGAGCAGCATCACAACCACCAAAATGATCGGCAGTTGCTTCCTGCTGCTTCCAAAAATCGTGGAAGTATTTCAAGGAGTCATCATCCCGCTTCTGTCATGGTTTGGGCTGGAATAACTCATTCCGGCAAAACCCCTTTGATCTTCATCGACAAGGGGGTGAAAGTGAATCAAGCGGTATATCAGAAGCTACTTACTGACACAGTAGCTTCTTGGGCATCGCAGCATTTCGGCAAAAATGAATGGATTTTTCAACAAGACTGGGCGCCGGCTCATGGAGCAAAAAAGACTATTAGTCTTTGCGAACGCATTTTCCCAAGCTTTTTAACGAAAGATGAATGGCCTTCTAACTCACCGGATTTGAATCCGATGGACTATTCGGTATGGTCCATCTTGGAGTCAAGAGCCTGCAGTACACCACATAAATCACTAGAACATCTAAAATCGTCTCTTTTAAAGGTTTGGGAACAAATATCTGTCGAAGAACTCGCGGCCATCGTGGATAACTTCCCGAAACGTTTGAAGGCGTGCATCTCAGCACGAGGCGGCCATTTTGAAATGAACAAATAAAACTTGTAATTTGCAAACATATTGCTATAACAAACAATACATATTGATTTTTTAATCCAACAATAAAAGATAGTTTTAACACCATTTTGTTGTACGGATAATATTCGGACACCCTGTAATAGGAACGCATATGTACCATTTTCTAATACAACGCTTTATAATAGTATAAAAAGGCATTTATTTTTTCTTCCGATGATGACAACGGTTCTCTCACTACTAGAAGGTTGAGGAATGCAAGTTTCCCATCCTTTTTTTATTTCAAGAGTGAACTGAATGTCTTTGTGGAGATTGTTGATTTCTTGAAGAATTAAGGGGAGATCTTCTTGTTACACGACGGCGAAGATGTCGTCGACGTATCTCCAACAACGAGTTGGAAGTAATCCTTTCTCTTTTAGGATTGTTTCTAGATTCACCACAAAAACAGTTCAAAGAGGAATGGGGATGGAGGGTTTCCCATGTGGGCTCCTTTTAGTTGTTTACAGAATGAACCTCTGAAAGTGAAGTAGTTCTCTTCCATGCAAAGTCGAGTCAGCTTAAGGTACATCCGCACCTTTCGTTTCCATGCTGTATCATCTCCTTGTTTTAAAAGCCAATCTTCTAGAAGGTTAATCTTAACCTTGAGCGGTACGCTAGGGAAAAGGGCCGTGACGTCGAAAGATACCATTACTTCATTATCATTTATATCACCTGATGACTTTAGATGTTGTTCAAATTCCTGAGCTTGTTGAGAATTGCTCGGAGATACCTTGAAATTCTTTTACTCGCCGTTTTGCTAGCTTCTGGGCTGGAGATCCTACAGATGAGACAATCTCCCTCATTTCGTTTCCGGGTTTGTGGACTTCTGGGAGGCCTTTTATTCTGAGAAAGATGGGGTTTGGTTCGCGAAGACGGACTGCTGCGTCCCCTAGTACTGATTTACGAGATATAAAAAAGTTTATTTTTTTCGAAGCTGCCTGTAAGGAAATAATGAACAAAATAGCTACATTAGATGTTACAGCATATAAGCAATTGTGCTCTGATTCATTATAACAAATTGTGTTGTAATGGTACTTTTATTTAAAAAATAATAATATTACAGTCTTTGTAATTATCATGAATTTTGTTTCAATTAAAATATAATTCGCTCTTCCAACGCAGAATGCTTCTAACAAAATTAAAACTAAAATTCGTTGTTGGTAACAAATTTTGTTTTAACTTTTATGCAATTTTGTTGTTATCCACTGGTCGGGTAAGAATAGATTGCTTTTTAGAACGTTCAACTCGTATGATGCAGATATTAGTTCCTGAAGTAAACAAGTTTGTATGATATAGTTTTACCAATTGAAAGTGTTTTGAAAAACACTTTCAAACCAAATCACAAACACACACACACACACACAACGAAAAACCACCAGCAAACTTTGTGAGTGGCCCCAACAGCATCCTTACTGTTGGTTTAAATCGGTCCTAATCGGCTCTCAAGCGTCACTTGAAATCAGAGACCGAAAATTTCGCCTACTTGAGAAGGGAAGCGTCCTTTTTCACCTGCTTGGAGAAACAGATGAGAATGTGAGAAGCGAGAGACTATTTTATACGCTCGAGGAAGTTTTCGCGGAGAAAAGCAACGGCGATTTATAA
>JAHHFK020000750.1:0-30440 GCA_024533555.2 Aedes koreicus | reverse complement strand
TGTTCGGTTCCGAACGTTTGATTTTTGTTTTCCTTTTTTGACCATTATGCCATATTTGCCCCTACGTCCGCTTTTGCCTCTTATTTCCCTTGTACCCTTTCCGCCCGTTTGTTTTTTTTTCTCATAACAGCCTGTTTGTTGCTGTATTAGTCCAATACCATTCCCCAATAACGAATTGAAATGTAAAAAAGTAGTCGAACTCAGCCATCCCAGCAAATTTCTCTCCGCCCCTTTATCATGTTTTGTTTGTGTTGCACATTTTCGTAGCAGTGGGTTGTAGTTGTGTGAGAGGTAGCTACTGCTATAAAAGTAAACCGTTTCGCGCACTGCGCATCAGTTTTGTTTGTAAACGCGTAGAAGTTAAGTTCAAGAGAAGAATAAACGTTGAAAAGAACAAACATCCGGATTTCATTTATTCCACCAAGGAGCATCCGATCCGTTTCCCACTACTGAGCTGAGGCACCCGATTGCTGCTGTTGCTGAACCTGCTACCGAGCAGTCCATCCATTCGTTGTGAGCCGATAGACGTTGGTCCCATCGTTCCGATCCACAATTAGACCCCTCCCGTGGTAATCTACTGTGGACACCGGTTCGACTGCACACGGACAACCTATCGCCGATTCCCGTCGAAATTTATTGCTGACAAAGAGGATTCCCGTTCCGTTCCGTGATAGTTACGTTGTGCACCGCACATTGTTTGGTCCTTCGAACCGGATAGCAGCATCGGTGCCTTACAGTTCCAGTTGCAGTATAGTCGCCCTGGTGGAAAATTGAAATCCCGTCCGATCGTGTTCGATCGACCTACTTCGCGTTTCGAAAGTACAGTCCGTGCGAGTGTCGTGAGCGAAGAAGTTTGAACACGTCCGAACAAGTTTTGGAAAAGACAGTAGAGTAGTGTGTGCTAGTGCCCGGTTGGGACGAAGCAAAGACAGTAAAGTAGTGTGTGCAAGTGCCCGGTTGGGACGAAGTAAAGACAGTATAGTTGTGTGTTAGTGTGCCCGGTAGGGACGAAGAAGGGACAAAAGTGTACCAAAGTGCTGGCCTATTTGGCAGAAACAGTGAACAAGTGCTATCGATGTCGATGATACATACGCCCCAGAAATTTGCAAATGAAAATATGGCGCAACTAAAAACGCTAGTGCATCTTCGTGGCCAAGCGAAGGGTAAGGTTACCAGAATCCGGAAAGCAATTGAAGAAGTTTCGGAGGCTGGTGTGGTTCAATTTTCCCTCGCCCAGCTGAAGGTGTACGCGAGAAATCTAGAGGCTCATTTCCAAGAGTACCTCAGTTTCCACCACCAGATCACCGCATTGTTGCCACCGGAAAAGCTTGATGATAATGATGCCACGTACCTTCAGTTTGAAACGCATCACACCGAAACAGCAACGTTAGTCGAAAGCCTGATTCAGTCTGCAACTCCACCACCCGCATTGATGCCTACGCCAGTGTCTGCATATCAACATCCGCAAATTGTTGTACAGCAGCAACCGCTGCCTGTTCCTGTTCCTTCGTTTGATGGTAAACCGGAGAACTGGCCAAGATTCAGACAAGTTTTTTCGGACATTATGGCAAGATCCAGGGATTCCGATGCAGTCAAGTTACACCACCTTGAGAGGGCACTAGCGAGTGGATCCGCCGCCAAGATCATCGACCCGAAAACGCTCAGTGAAGGAAATTTCGCCCACGCTTGGGAGCTGCTGCTTGACGTTTACGAAGACGAGCGGAAGGCAGTAGACTCTCATATCCATGGCCTGCTGAGTTTGAAGCACATGAACAAAGAGTATTCCACGCAAATGAGGGAGCTTTTGAACGAGGTGACACGTCACGTTGAAGGACTCAAACTGCTGAACCAGAATTTGGCAGGCGTATCCGAAAGATTTGTCGTCGTAGTCCTCTCCGATGCTTTCGACCCCGAGACGCGGAAGCAGTGGGAGGCCACTATTCCTCATAAGCAGATCCCGAACTATGAAGACACCATCAAGTTCTTGAAGGAGCGATGTTCGCTTTTGGAGCGCTGTGAAGTCAGTCGTCCCAAGTTGTCGTCACCTAAAGATTCCAGCCAGAAGTCCACCCCGAAGCCCCCACCGGCAAAGTCGTTCGCTATGACTACACCCGTAGCAAATAGTGATGCGACATGTGAGATCTGCAGTGCAAGCCATCCCAACTTTAAGTGCGATAAGTTTTTATCCCTGACGGTACCCCAACGTAGAGTCAAGGTAAGAGAGCTTTATCTTTGTTTCAATTGTTTGAGGAAGGGCCACCTTGCCACAAAATGCCCTTCGAATAAGTCCTGCCAGGAGTGTCAATGCAGACACAATACGTTGCTCCATGAGCAAAAATATCCAAAATTTGATGCAAAGCCCGTAGTTGAACTTCCAAATTCTAAACCAGAATCTGCCCAAGTCCAAATACCCAAACCAAATTCAACCCAAGTTAGTACCCAAGATCCTACCCCTATTGAAAGTGTTTCATCTTTGTCCAATCCAGTCCATAAGGTTCCTCGGTCGGATTGCACACTTTTGCTTACGGCCATGGTTGATGTCCTTGACAGCCATGGCATTTCCCATCCTTGTCGTGCATTCCTCGATTGTGGTTCCCAACCACATTTGGTTTCCCGTTCATTTGTAGAATGTTTGGGAATCGACCAGGTACCTACCCATGTTGAAGTGTTCGGAGCAGCCGGTAAAAGATCGGTGCTGGACAGGAAGACGACACTTACGCTCCGTTCTCGTTGCACGGAATTCCAAGCCCAAATAGAATGTTTGGTCACTGAAGTGGTGACTGGTCCTCTGCCTGGTCGTAAGTTGGATCCTCGATCTTGGAAAATTCCCTCTGGTTTGTCGCTTGCCGATCCTACATTCCATACCCCAGGGGAAGTCAATTTGCTGATTGGAGTTAAATTGTTTTTCCACTTGATGTTGCCCGGACAGTTGATGCTAGGAAAGCAGTTACCGATCCTGAAAGAAACCCGCTTGGGTTGGGTTGTTGCTGGTGGTGCTGAGGACGTAGATGAGAACCAGCATTGCTACACAGCCAGCCTGCAGCCACTCACAGAATGTATGGAAAAGTTTTGGTCTGTTGAGTCAATTGAACCTAGTGATGCCGTATCCAAGGAGGAGCAAGATTGCGAACAACTTTTCAGTTCCACAACCGTTCGAAATCCAGATGGTACCTACATTGTCCACTTACCGTTGAAGGAATCTGTAAGCGAGTTGGGAAATAACCGATCGTTGGCACTAAAACGTTTTCACATTTTAGAGCATCGACTCTCGAAGAATGCCGATTTGAAGAATGCTTACGTGGATTTCATCAACGAATACAAATCGTTGTCCCATTGTAGGCAAATTTCCGAGTCTGATGATGCACCTGGGAAGTTGGTTCACTATTTGCCCCACCATGCGGTGTTAAAACCAAGTAGCTCCACCACCCGTTTGAGAGTTGTCTTTGATGCCTCAGCTAGAACAGCTGGTCCATCTCTTAACGATGTCTTAATGATTGGTCCCACTGTCCAGGATGACATCTTCTCGATAATCCTTCGATTCCGTAAGCATCGTTTTGCAATAACGGCTGACGCTTCCAAAATGTACAGAAGAGTCCATGTTGATGGAAAACACTCCAGTCTGCAACGAATTTTTTGGAGGGAGAATCCCGATGATCCACTACAGATTCTTGAATTAACTACCGTTACCTACGGGACGGCCAGTGCCCCATTTTTGGCCACCCGAACACTGTTACAGCTTGCCCGTGATGAGTCACAGCGTTTTCCAAGAGCATCCAAGGTCTTGGAAGAAGATGTTTATGTAGACGACGTGGTATCAGGAGCTGATACCATCGAACAGGCTGTACAGCTTCGTTCTGATTTGACACAGTTGTTGCAGTCTGGAGGTTTCCCTCTACATAAATGGTGTGCAAGCGATGCAACCATTCTTGACACCGTCCCTGAAGAAGACCGCGAAACGTATTTAGAGTTTGAGGGTTCTGATGTGAATAAGGTCATCAAAACTTTAGGTCTACTATGGGATCCAAACGAGGATGTTTTTAGATTCCATTGTGGTTTGCAATTCCAACCATCGTCGCCAACGCCAACCAAACGTATAGTTCTCTCCGAAATTGCACGATTGTTTGATCCCTTAGGCCTTGTTGCACCGGTGATAGTTCTGGCAAAGGAGATCATGCAACGTTTGTGGAAGGATGGAGTAGGATGGGATGATCCTTTGGAAGGTGATGTTCTGCAGTCTTGGCTTACGTTCAGAGATTCTTTAAAATATATTAACGCCTTTAAAATCCCACGCTTCGTTGGATTAAAAAGCGTTTTATACGTCGAGGTTCATGGGTTCGCAGACGCCTCCAATCGTGCTTATGGAGCAGTGGTTTATTTGAGAATTGTTTCTGCCGCTGATGTTAAGGTTTCTCTGCTCTGTAGTAAATCAAGGATTGCTCCACTAAAATCTTTGACAATTCCTAAAATGGAATTATGTGCCGCCTTGTTGCTGTCTAGATTGATTCCCAAATGTGTCTCATCTTTAAGGATGGACATTCAGCGTCTCTGCCTTTGGTCCGATAGTAGCATCGTGCTCGCTTGGTTGAAAAAGTCTCCCAGTCAACTCGAAGTTTTTGTCCGCAACCGCGTGACAGAGATCAATTCCAACATCAGTTGTACCTGGTCTCACATCCGTTCTGAAGATAACCCAGCCGACGTTGTGTCCAGGGGACAGTTACCACAGAGTCTTATGAATAATAGTCTGTGGTGGACCGGTCCGTCGTTTTTGAAATTACGTCAGTATGAAGTCGTCGTTCCTGACATGTTGTCCGAGTTGCCCGATTTAATTCCGGTTAGTTCAGAAGTCTCAGTTCCCATAGTTCTCCAAGACGTTCCTTTCCTTGAGTCCTTCAGCTCATTCCGAAAACTGCAGAGGGTTGTTGGATACGCCTTGCGTTTTGTGAACAATTGCAGATCCACCCGTGTGGACCGTGTATCCAACAAATTTTTGACCGTATCTGAATTACGTAAATCAATGATTGTTATTATTTCATTAATCCAACAACTTGAGCTTTCGAATGAGATTAGTCTGATTTCCTCTGGGAAACCTAGTCGTCAGTTAGCAACTCTGGATCCTGTGTTGGTGGACGGCTTGTTGAGAGTTGGTGGTAGATTAGAGAACTCTCGCCTGCCTTATGATGCTCGTCACCAAATTTTGCTCCCGAATAAGAGTCCTGTCAGTGAACTGCTCATTCGCGATATGCATTTGGAAAATCTTCATCTTGGACCCTCCGGATTGATGTCACTTCTGCGTCAGAGGTTTTGGTTGATTAATGCTAAATCAACTATTCGTAAGGTGTTGAGAAAATGCGTAACTTGTTTCCGATCCCGCCCTCGTTGCTTACAGCCCATGATGGGTCGCTTGCCCGAAGTCCGTGTTGTTCCTTCCGCCCCATTTTCACGAACGGGCGTGGATTTTGCTGGACCGGTATTCATAAAGGTTGGTCTCCGGAAGTCCGTTCGTGTGAAGGCCTACATTTGTATTTTTGTATGTCTTGCTACCAAAGCAATTCATTTAGAATTGGTTTCTGACCTGACGTCTGCGTCCTTTGTAGCAGCTCTCCATCGCTTTGTCAGCCGCCGTGGTCTAGTAGAAGAAATTCATTCCGATCATGGTACAAACTTTGCTGGAGCAAAGTCAGATCTCCATGAACTGTACCTGATGTTCCGAGACGATCAGGCAAAGGAAAGGATTGATGATTTCTGTTGTGCAAAGGAAATCGTATGGAAATTCATTCCACCTCGATCTCCGAATTTTGGGGGATTATGGGAGGCTGGGGTGAAGAGTACAAAAACACATTTACGTAAGGTTTTGTCCAATGCCTGTCTCAATTTTGAAGAATTTTACACTGTTCTTACCCAAATTGAGGCAGTGCTCAATTCACGTCCTCTTTTCGCCAATTCGTTGGATACCCACGAGCCGTCTGCCTTAACGCCTGGTCATTTTTTAATTGGCAGAGAGTTAGTCGCTATTCCCGAACCCACACTTGTAGAAATCCCTGTGAACCGTTTGAACCGTTGGCAGTATTTGCAAGCTCTTAGAGAGCATTTTTGGAAACGTTGGTCAAATGAATATCTAAACACCTTGCAAGCTCGTTCAAAATGGGTTAAGGGATCTCCAAACGTAGTTCCCGGACTGATAGTTCTGATTAAGGAAGATAATCTTCCTCCACAGAGTTGGAAATTGGGCAAGATTTTAAAGATTTATCCTGGCAGTGACTCAGTAGTTAGGGTGGTAGATGTCAAAACATCTACCGGAGTATACCGTCGCTCAGTATCAAAACTCGCACCTCTTCCAATTGACGATAATGATGAGGCTCTCGCACTTGCAGATCCACATATTAGCCCGGGGGGTGAATGTTCGGTTCCGAACGTTTGATTTTTGTTTTCCTTTTTTGACCATTATGCCATATTTGCCCCTACGTCCGCTTTTGCCTCTTATTTCCCTTGTACCCTTTCCGCCCGTTTGTTTTTTTTTTTTTCATAACAGCCTGTTTGTTGCTGTATTAGTCCAATACCATTCCCCAATAACGAATTGAAATGTAAAAAAGTAGTCGCACTCAGCCATCCCAGCAAATTTCTCTCCGCCCCTTTATCATGTTTTGTTTGTGTTGCACATTTTCGTAGCAGTGGGTTGTAGTTGTGTGAGAGGTAGCTACTGCTATAAAAGTAAACCGTTTCGCGCACTGCGCATCAGTTTTGTTTGTAAACGCGTAGAAGTTAAGTTCAAGAGAAGAATAAACGTTGAAAAGAACAAACATCCGGATTTCATTTATTCCACCAAGGAGCATCCGATCCGTTTCCCACTACTGAGCTGAGGCACCCGATTGCTGCTGTTGCTGAACCTGCTACCGAGCAGTCCATCCATTCGTTGTGAGCCGATAGACGTTGGTCCCATCGTTCCGATCCACAATTAGACCCCTCCCGTGGTAATCTACTGTGGACACCGGTTCGACTGCACACGGACAACCTATCGCCGATTCCCGTCGAAATTTATTGCTGACAAAGAGGATTCCCGTTCCGTTCCGTGATAGTTACGTTGTGCACCGCACAGCGGGCCCCCCCCAAACCATTTTTTTTTTTTTTATTTTCCTCCCCCCTTTTCAAAACCACACCCCCAACTTTCCACACACTAATAAAAACATTTTATTTTTTTTTTTTTAAATATATATTTTATTTTACCCCCCCCCCTAAACCCAATTTTTTTATTTTAAAAATTTTTTTTTTAATTACATCATTTTCCCCCGCCCCCAAAAAAATTTTTTTTTCGACCGAAACTTTAACAACTCCCGTAAAGCAACACCTCGCCTTTCAAACGGGTCCGAAATCAAGGCTGATCCCAACAAGCAAGTAAACAACCCGCCGAAGCCTCAAACAACAAGCAGTGGCCTGAACTCGGGCCCGTAAGTTGTACGACCAAGTTCGGACGAAACTCGATGGATGTCTCTTAATTGATGATGACACATGATTTTGTGGCTCAGGTTCTATAAGGTTCTTGCTCGCGCAGATTCAAGTTTATTTTCGGGGATAAGTTCGTGAAAAAAAATCATGATTTGGCAAGGTATCTGCTGTGGCGAAAAAACCACAGTTTTTGTGACGGATAAAGCAATGAACTCGGAAGTGTACAAAATGGAGAGGCTCAACAATCAGATTTTACTATTCGTTAAGTCCCATGATGGTCCAGTTTTGTTTTGGCCACATCTAGCCAGCTGACATTACAGCAAGGAAGTGCTACAATGGTACGACGATAATGGAGTAAAGTTTATCCCAAAAGTGCTGAATCCACCAAATTGTTCTCAGATCCGTCCAAAAAAGAATTTTTGGGCGATAATTAAGTAGAAACTACAAGAAAAAAAACAAATCGCAGCAAGCCGTGCTTGGAAACTGACGTGTTTTGTTTTTGCTGCATCCTTTTCGCGAAAACTAAAATCAAAAATATATTCGTAATTCAACCTAATCGAACAGTGAAATCATAAGATCTTCACGTGCTTTGTGTAAGATGTAGTGAATACAATCGATTCCCTCCCGAAATTTGTGATGGTCGGTAGTTTTTCCCCATTTTTTTTTTTTTTTTTTTATTTGCCCCCCGCACCCGGAGGAAGAGTTAATATCAGCTTAATTGTGTTTGTTAGTGCGGTTAATATTGTGCCACGCGGAGAAAAATGACTAAATTAGAGTATTTTTCCGCTTTGTCGCGAGTGAATTGATGATTATAAGCTGTTTAGAAGTCGATATAGAGTCGCCTCATAGCGGCGGATTTTTATTATTGACAGAGTGTGGAGAGAGAAAAAGAAAGCCAGTGCAAAGTAGCAAACGGCCATTTGCTGGTCACAAGCAAAGAACGAAGCTAACGCGCATGCGTGCGTGAGTGACTGGCATATAATTTCAGATGTACAGATGGAGAGCTGTGAAGTTTTATTTACTTTCGTTGCACAATGATTGTGATTTTCAAGTAATTTTTTTCTCAGAAGTGATTGTTTTACCTGTGATTTTCGTTGTATTGCATTTGTGCGCAAAGTACTAATTGAATTGGGGCTGTTCCATTCGAAAAGGATGATGTGAAAATATTTGCCGAATAACGGAGTGTAGAGACATAAAAGCCTCCTTTAGCATCACAGGGAAGCCGTCCAAATGAAGTCTATATATCAGCAACAAATTCCGGTGAGGTCTATCTGATTATAACTAAATTTGAACGATACACAAACATTTTTCTTCCATAAAAACACTGCCGGACGGTGGGCGTTGGATTGTACACACACAAACACACACACTAACACACACACACACACACACACACACACACACACACACACACACACACACACACACACACACACACACACACACACACACACACACACACACACACACACACACACACACACACACACACACACACACACACACACACACACACACACACACACACACACACACACACACACACAATTAAGTGGAAACTACAAATAAAGAGAGCAGTCACCAGTGACTTGGGCCAGATGAGAAATTGGTGGACTCAGCTAGCTTAAACCATGACTGAAGAAGGTGTACGTCGGTTGATGAACAGCATAAGTAGAAAAGTGCGAGAATTTTTTCAAAATTACGATGAATGATTTGTTTTAGTTATTTCTATGTAATTACCTTTGTTCTAAGAAAGTTTTTCGGTTGAAAGAAAAGTTTAAGAAATGCACGCCATTTCTTAATGATCTAGCCTTTACTAAATGAAGACTCTGTGTAATTTTTGAATACACTTGTTGTATTTCAAAACCAGACACTTACTACTCACGCCAATTGATCCTGTTCTAATTCTTTAGAGTCGCTAAATGGTTGCATCTGATTCGCCATAAAACGCACCAGATGCGACACTAAGAATGCAAGTGGCATCGATTGGTGCGAGTGGTCTTGTCCAGTTTTGAACTGCAACGAGTATATTTTTATCTCACAATTTATGTGCTCTCAGGTATTGTTTTGGTCATATCTCCATGAGGAAATCAATCAATCATGATGAAATTTCGACAGGTTTTTCAAAAATTTTGCTTAAATATTAAATCAAAACACAACACGAAAATAAAAACAAAAAATTCTTATTTTTGACAGAAGAGACTGTTTTGTTTTAATAATATATATTAAACAAAAGACACTTTTGTTTCTATCTTACCAAAATAACAAATGAACAAAAAAAACACAGCGTTCACTGAGAATGATGGTGTTGTTTATCTTATGTTTCGACAACAACACAACTAGAATCGAACCCACCTGGGAGGAGTGCGCCATCATCGATACTGAGGGCCGCAGTGCTGGGAACCAAGAGAAATCTCGGTGAAGTTAAACAGTACGTTCAGGCTCATGGCCATACGAGTCGTGAGTGCGTATAGAACTATTTCATCGGAGGCTGTATGCATCATTGCCGGAATTATCCCGATTGGCATCACTCACGCGGATAACAGTGAGTGTTATCAGAGGAGCATGGCAGCGAGAATGGGACATTAACGAGCGATGGACGAACCAGCCCATACCGGATCTGTCGATATGGATGAAAAGAAAGCATGGAGAGGTAAACTTCTACCTTACGGAGTTTCTGTCTGCTCCAGTCAATACTTGCATCGATTCGTACCCGCAGCGCCACCCTTCTGTCCGGAGTGTGCAGACGCCCAAAAGACACCGGAGCACATGATCGTCTGTCATAGCATACATTAAATATTCAGCTACGGCTTACAGTAGCAGCGAACCAGCGATTACTGCCTAGGTTTTAGTTTTTTAGTTTCTGAATTGTATATTTACTCCAGCTTTCTCAATTTATCCATAGAACCAAAAGGGTAAGCTACACTTTTAACGATATGTAGAGTTCAATTATTTGGAGACTTTTTGTTTATAAAAACTAAACGATAATTATGAACAGTTGATTTTGAAACCTCGAGTAAGATAATTTCTATAACCCCTAAGGTTTTCCCTTTTGTTGGGAAGGGCAAGAACTATCCCGTAGTGGTCTAATTAGTTCGAGATAGGCTCAGTAGGTGGTGCTATCTGGCATGCAAAATATTTGTATTGATTGGTTCAAACATGGAATATCTCTAGATCCTGGCCAAATGGAAAGTTTTTGACTTCAGTAAAGTTGTTCAGTAAGGATAGACCTTCCGGTTGGTGGATAGACTTCCGGCATTGGCTCACTATGTGGCGCTATTGTACACATGAATATCTTGTACAAACTATATCTCGAGATCTTGGCTATCTAGGAAGATGCTGTCTTGGAAAACGTGGTTTAGGTGGCCAACTTAGAGGCCGTAAGTCGATGCCTGACTCCGTTTTGGATTCCAATATGGCGGCTTCCGTTTTTGAAACAACTGGGAAATACTGTCAAAAGCCCTGCAATATTGATATGTTTTAATTGGGAACGGCGTATAAAGACGGAAAATCGGTGTCGAACGTCAAATTGGTATCCAATATGGCGGGTTCATTTGCGGAAATAGCGAGAAATACTGTATTTACCCCAATCAATCGGGAGCTTCGAATCGACACTTCGATTCCCATAATGAAAACTATTGATTTTCAACATTAAACTATTTAAATTAACGCCAACATAAGGTGATGTCTTATAATGCCGATATTTCAGAGTAAACTAACAAAATGCAAAGTATTCTCCTATCATAGACTACAAATTTAAGTAAGGTACGTCTTCTATGCATCTGTAAAAGATATATAATGGCTGGCCCACAATTGATACGTTGCGGATGCGTATGCGTGAATTTGACAGTTTCCCCATAGGTTTTCTGTCAAAATTTACGTCAACGGAACGCAAACGTATCTATCGTGAGTGACCCACAAGGGGTACACCTTAGCGTTTCGCTTCAGTCGTTCGGCGATTTCGAGGATGTTGTACCAGCTCTCAGCTGTGCACCGTCAACTCGTCCAGCACACTTTACTACCTAGCAACGTGTCTGGCCGTGGCAAAGAAGGAAACGTTTAGGGAATGGCAAAATCCCACTCGAACCGCATCGTATTGCAATTCTCAGTCGATATTGCAAGGCACCGACAAAATATGCTAATTAAGACAAGTAATAAGCTGGAAAGCCCTGGAAGAAAATAATGAATTAGAAGGAATTTTTCTGTTACTTTCATGCTAATTCCCTTTCACGGACTTAAATATCCAATACCATCTATTATCTTCATTTAGTGAAATTTCGTTTCACGTTGGTTTGAGTACTACTTGGAAATAGTCATTGGGAATTTTGCAAATCATTGAAATGTCGCAACATTTGGCTTCTATATACCAGCGCAATTTCCGGAAGCGCAAGATGGATCAATAAGCGAAAGATCCTTTGATGCAATCGAAGACGGCCGCTGAGCGAACGGAGTGGTATCGGACTAACATAAATGCGGCCAAAGGTAATCCCTCATCAACTACTGGCTGGGATGCTAGAGTTGAAAGTTCGTAAACGCGATGTAGAATATGTTTGATACAATGTTTATCAAGAGCTTGTTGAATTTTCCAGTTGAACGAATATTATTTTTTCAATATTAAACTAAAACTAATAAAGGGTTCTTTTCAGGGCCACCACAGTATCAAGAGGGTAAATTTTTATAATGCTTCTGATCTTAAAATAAAAATAATATCATGGGAACATAAACAAAATTTCATTTTTAATGAACGGAAAATAAACTAATAATCACTAACACCAAAAGAAATCAGATGATGATATGATAAATATGGTTTTGTCATAAAAGAATATTAATGCAAAAAAATGCATTGTTCAAGAGAAATGGCTTACACTTAGTCGTTGTTGCTCCAATAATCCATGAAAACAAATAATTTGAATTATTCCGACGGTTAACCATGTTTTATTTACTTTAAAAACTGAAGAACATTTGTGTGAGGAACACATTTGTTAAAGGCGTATGGAAAATTGTTTTTTTACCTGTTATGCCAGATGAGCATCCTTTTTTCAGTAATTCAATATATATATACTACCGTCACTATTGTCCAGAGATTTGCGACTTCAAGATGTCTACATAGAAAAATATCTTAGAAACACTTCACGTGTTGAAAATGGATTCATGATTATTTCAGCCGGTAGTGCATTTGATTTATTCGTAGTCACCATTGAACCTAGCATGAACCTGTAACGGTTTATTATTCTTCAAATGAAGCAGCAATTTGTTTTTCCAATGGTAAAAATAAGTTAACACAATTTTATCATTCTCAAGCTTTGAAGCAATGCTTTATGCTTTATTTATTCAAGAGCCTTTATATATTTTGCAGTTAAACAGAATATTGGTCCATACATTTGAGAGCGTTTCAAAATAAACTTATTGTAATAAGATTTTAAGATCATTTTAATTCTCTCTATTTTGATGATTAATTGAAACCCCCCACCCCTGTCCACTTTTCATCAATTCCGAACAAGTGGTTCGCCCATTTTTTGGACGTTTTAGTCCAAAGTTTTTTGAACTTCTCCATATCCCCAGCTGCTTTACAAGACCCTCTTGACAATTGGCCAATAGCGTTCGATGGGCCGAAGCTGAGGGCAATTTGGTGGATTGTTGTCATTTTCAACGAAATCTATACCCTTTTCCGTGAGCCAATTGAGAGTTGTTATGGCGTAATGCGTTGATGCTAAATCCAGCCAAAACAGTGGAGGGGTACTAAAGATTGGACTCGGAGAAAAATGCGACACTTTATTTTGGGTGTAAATTTTTATCGCGTTAAGAAAAATGAATGAAATTTTGAGTAATACTAGTTTAGAGTGTTATATTTATGTGTGCAAAATTTTATCGTGATATGTCAAGTAGTTTTCAAGATGCATTCGAAACAAGAAGAGCTACGCCAGCAAATCTTGGGCGCGGTGATCGATAATCCTGGTCAGTTGCAAAGATGGATCGGCAAAAGGCTTGGAATCCACTATTACACCGTGTCCCGCGTTGTGAAGATGTTCCAAGAGACGAAGACCATCGACCGGCGCGCTGGAAGCAGCCGAAAACCGAAAACGGAATACCCAGAGAAGGCGCGGAAGATAAGGCAGTACTTTAAGAATAACCCGAACCTTTCCACCCGAGACGTGGCCAAAACAGGTCAATCTGTCGAAGTGGTTCGTCCAGGAGACCATGAAACGGGCTGAGCTACGTGTTTTTAAGGTCAGGAAGGCGCCAAACTGGACTGACAAGCAAAACACGGTGGCCAAATTGCGTGCGCGAAAGCTGTACCGTGAGTGGCTGGTCAAGCCAGGCCGTCTCGTCAGGGACGATGAGACATATATCAAGGCGGACACCAAACAAATCCCCGGCCTCGAGTTTTTTGTCGGTACGTCCCGCATGGAGGTTCCGGAAAAGTTCCGAAACATAAAGATGGACAAATTCGCGAAGAAGTACCTCTTGTGGCAGGCGATCTGCGAGTATGGATGGTACAGCAAGCCGTTCGTTACAACCGGCACCATAAACGGGCAGATTTATCGAGAGGAATGCTTGCAAAAGCGCTTGCTGCCCTTCCTCCGCTCTCACCGTGGTCCCACGCTGTTCTGGCCGGATCTCGCTTCGTGCCATTACGTCAAGCCTGTAATGGATTGGTACGAAGCGAAGGGCGTTAATGTGGTCCCGAAGGAGGTGAACTCGCCAAATACACCAGAACTTCGTCCGGTCGAAAAGTTTTGGGCGATAATGAAGAAGAAGTTGAAGAAAAGCGGAAAAACATTCAAAACCGATGAAGCTTTGAAGAAAAACTGGGAGAAATTGTGTAAGGAAGATGGACAGTGCCTCGCCCAAGATCTCATGAGCAGTGTTAAGAGAAATGTACAAGCATTCAGCTTGGGGGAGAGGAAATTCAGTAAATAAATTATGCCAAAACATAGCTAATATACAGTTATATAATCCCTGAAAATTTGAGAAGTATCCGATTCAAAATGAATTTTTCGTGATCATTTTTGTGTGTCTCATTTTTTCCGAGTCCAGTCTTTATGCTTCTGATATCTGATAACCTCTTCTGCAGACACCCAGATCGATAGATTTTCACATTGATTGTTCCGTTAGTGTAAGAAATGGTTGACTTCTTTCCGCAGGAACATATTGCTTGCCATACCAGCACTTTTCAACCAAACATCTCCACTTGAATCGACTTGTCTACATCGCTTAAATCCTCTCCTACGACGGCAGTATAATATTGTGGACATGGAAGGGTTTTTTGAATCCTCTTTGACATAGGTCTCGTCGTCCATCAAAATACATGCATCCTTTCGTTGCAAAAGACGCGAATACAATTTCCGGGCCTCTTGCTTCTGTTCTGCACTTTGGCGATTTTCTGGGTCTTCGGGTTGTTCCGTTTCTTGGAACGTTGAATCATTCCGACGCTAGTTTATTGGCCAAATCACGTATCGACATAGATTTGTTCTTCCGAATTAGAACTACCACTTTCTGATCCAGTTTAGGAGTTGGAAGATCCGGGTTATCTGTTTCTTTCTAGCAGTTCATCCAAAGAACAGTGTTTCCTAAACTTGGTTATGGTGGGTATTATACTCGCATGATCAATTCTAAAGCGTTTCGTGAATTGTCGAATTTATCTACACTTTTCACGTAGCCATGTGTCCAAAACCTTAACCTTCACGTCTTTTTCAATGTGCAACATGTTGATAACGCAGAATTTAAACCGTGCAAACTAGTAAACAAACGAAAAATGACAGTCAAACGCACAGCATGCTATGATGAGCACATTCAAACCATCACAAATACACGCGTACAACGCGAATGTAAGTGGATAGCTTATTTCGATACACTTCTTAGTGTTTAGTTGTTAAAGAAGAATTTTTGATGATTGAATTCAGTCTTGATAAAAGAAATACTCGTTAGGTTCAAAAACGTAGATTTTCAGGCAACATAACATTGACTACCAAAAAGTTCCATGTGAAAATCAAATGATAGCTCGTGACAACAAACGTAACCAGAAGAATGAACATTCGATTTTCAAAAATGTTTTGATATTCATTTTTGTTAAAATTGAAATTCAAAATTCAAATTGAAAGTCAAAAATGAAATTCATTAAACAACAATGAATATCAATTACCCATCGGGATGGAAACCCAGTCCAGGGTATTCTTGCTCAACATTGTAAGCATATATTCTTCTGCGACGATGATGACGTCCCTGATTGTTCCATGTTTGTATAAGTATTCAAAATCACTTAATAATAATGAAAATCATCACAAGAGCTGATATTCAGTTTTCGTCATATGATATTCATGCTTACCGATTGATAATCAAAACAACAGTGACAGCAGATTTTCGACCCGCACTTAGAACCGACTTCATTCATTGCAGCAAAGAAAATTCAGTTGGCATAGAAGTGATAGCGGTAACCATGAAAACCGGGAAAATTAACATCATCATTGGTGATGGTGAGTTCGAAAGAAGGGGAACTTGGAGTAGAGCATACGTACCCACTGGTTGACACTAAATATTGGCCAACGTGCTTTTGCACATTAGTTTGAGAATTTGTTAAGCGACACAAATTTCCAAATCCTAAGTTTTTGCAAAGTCCTAGCATGCAGTTATGAGCTTCTAAATTTATCATAATAGCATATTAGCGTAAACCTGAGAGGGTTGGTTCATCGATTTCTGTTACAATTCCAAGTTGTAACATTCCGCCCATTTGTAGGCGGTGGGAATTTCTCTCGTGCTTTGGAAGCGGTGGATTATGAGTTAGGTTATTACAGGATGCGGAGGGACTGATTAGGGAAGTATACATTGAGGGTATCTGAGCGGAAGAGATAAATAGAAATGAGCTTTCAGATGATTTGTTATAGATCAAACCAACAATTAATCTTCAAACATTATATGTACTCACTAACAATAAAGGGTGACTGTAATAGTATAGACCAGTAACATTACAAGATTAAGGGGCTATTAAGTAGAACAGCCGACTGAGGTCATCAGATATAGCTTTTCATTAAAAAGGTTTGGGTATGATGAAGTGTTGGGTTTGGATGGTTAAGGGGAATGCTTGAAGGAGAATTTATTGTTGGCCAATGCAAAGCACCTTCATTTTCATTTGTTTGTTGGAATAAATATTTAATAATATGGGTTTATGGAATGTTACTAAATGATACCGTTTAACACACGGGTTTTCTCAAAACTTTTAAGTAATAATAATTCAGTTAGGCATAAAGATTCCTATTAAAGAGCAATAAAAACTTAACTTGTAGGTCAATAGGTCAATAAAACTCATAACGTTAATATTTTTGACTCTTAGAACAATTTAGCTAAATCTGAGTATTTGGAATACAACTTAATAGGATCACAGGGGTCGATAATAATCACACATCTCAACACATTAATATAAGCATGAAATGCCTTTTTTATCGTAAAGAGTCTGTTTAATTATATTTAATTATATCAGCTATTAATGATATGACGGGCCACCAATCCGAGGAGTAGTCCGGTTTGTTTAGTCTCTATTTGCAGGATGAAGTGTTGGGTTTGGATGTATAAGGGAAGGGTTGTACCGAGAATTTGTTGGCCAATACAGAGCACCTTCCACGCTGCCATCTGGTTGTTGAGAGAGACATTTAATGAGAAAGGTTCATGTAATGTTACTAATAATCCAAAATCTAAAAGGTACAAATATGGACATTAGTTCCACTCTCAAAAGTTTGAAATATTTTCAAGAAGTCGGAATAAAATCTTCATTATAATGGCCAATTGAGTGCAATACCAATTACTACTAGTTAGTTGTTTTCACACGTGTTTCCTTATAACTTTATAAGCATTAGTACTTCATTCAGGCATAAAAAATAGATAGTTAATGTACCAGAAACTGGACGGACACTGGTGCCTACCCAGTGAGCTGAGTATCGCCGAGCTGACGCGTGCAACGGGAAGGACTATAGGTGTATAGACCTGGGGGTGAGTCCCCGGATACGCAATCTTAGCAAGAAAGCACGGACTATACACTGAACAATTACAATTACAATTACAATCATCATTACACTGGGTTAAAATCATTTTCACTTCTCATGGAGATTTTATGAAAATCCAAGGCACTGATTGAATTGATACGCGGGAAAATTTTCAACTGATTGATGTAAAAATCTTGAAAATCTTATGAGTTTAGACATTATATCCCAGTAGAGCGTATCGGCGGACGATTTCAGACATTTTAGAACGGTGTCCCTATACAGGAATACAAAAGAGAGACGTAAGTCCTACGTCAAAACAGTTCCCTCACCTCACTGAATACCAGATTAGCCAGCCATCATCACTTGCCACTCTGGAAGCACTACTTCTCCATTGCTGGCCGTAATAACAAGCCACGATCTAGCCGTCATTATTTGTACACCATCAGCATTATGATTATTTTGATTGAAATAATAGTTGTTTTGCAATCGACAAATGTCAAGCAAGCTCGTCTCAAACAAACAGCCAACCATTAGACCAAATGTCCCATATCTCACTCGACCATACCCGTCTCTCGATTTTCACCAGTGATTCTCACTTGACCTTCTATTGTTTTTCTCCACCATCGTCGATGCTGTTTTTACACGATCTGCACTGATCTAACATAACTAGCCACGATGCAAATGTGTAGTTAAATGTCCTACATCTTCGCCAAAACCCCCGAATCGAAACAAGTGACCTCTCGTGATACTTACATTTGGCTTCTTTGTAGACGGAACACCTCCCTCGACGCCCCCGCACTGCTTCACTGCAATCACGAGGAAAAAAGAGGGGAATGTAATTTCATTGAAGAATCGACATGTAGTCGCCTTTTACGTTCACCCCGTTATTACGGGGCTGTACGGAGGATTGTAATTTTGCAATTGTTGTTTGTATTCGCGCCGTTTCTGTGCCGACCGGCCGAAGGTGTGATTTGTGCAGTACGAGTGAAGCAGATCGTGAATAACTCAATGCCGCGGAAATTCCAAAACAAAACATGAAAAATGGACGTCCCCTCGAATGGTGGCGAACGTATGGCGGTGGATCGTCTTCGTGGAGGAATTTTGCAGCGTGTGGAATAGATTGTTTTCACCTTTCGGAGACACGATTTGCGAGGAGTGTTTCGTTTGATGGGGTTGTGATATTGCCAACTATTGTGGATTCACAACTATCGAAAATTCTTCAAAACGTCAATGATAGTTTATTCCAAAATAACAAGCACAGATTCAACAGCTTTCTATTTTAAGTTCTATCGATCGCCTGTTTTGGAAGATAAAGTCATGAAATATCAGAGATTTATCTAAGTTTTAAGTCATTTGTGTCTCGTTTGTCCCCAGAAGCCCCCTCAAAATTCAATGCTTCTCTCATACTAAGCAACGTGACCCTTCAAATGATGCAATGTTGCGGTTAATCTATCTTCGGCCAACCGAAATCAATACACATTTCACAATTCTATCAACATTCATTACCCTCCCAGTAGATGAAAACCATCCAACGATCGTAAGTTCTTCGGATTTATTACACATTTCTTTCGATATATTTGACATCGACCTGTCGTCGGTGGTGAGCGCAGAAGCCCATAAAGGGTAGCTCCATCAGTAGATTGCGTACAAATACGAAAGCCACTTACCACGGGGAACATTACCGGTACTTGTCGCCGTAGCCAAGCGCAAGACACACCGAACCGACTTCAACCAACCCAACGACAAAAACAAGAGCAAGGCAGAACCACCGAACGGAGATCATAATTTTGCTCACCTGACCATAAAGCCGCTGAATTTGTCATCATCATCATCATTTTCGCTTAAACTATTTCTACACCGACCGACTCACTTTGGGCCTTTGCGCACTGTTACTATACATATTTGCGTTACATGCGGTTCTAGTCGACGGCTCCTCGGGGCAGCTGGGACGGGGAATCAGTCGATTACGTTTCGCACCTTGGTCGTCCCTTGGCGGCGCTGGCGATGAGATGAGCCATAAGGCTTCCCAACTTTTTTTTCTTCCTTCGCCTGCCTGCCGCGAAGCTTATCTCTGATCCTAATGCTTGATTTCCTACCTCTCAGCTGGAACAATTTGCCGGGAAAAACGGGCGCGCACGCCGCTGCTGCTTCTTTCCAAAGACAGGAAAACATGGTCCGTTGGGTTTACCACTCGCTGGAAAAATAGCGGCTCTTTCGAATGGCACCTTCTTCTATGGATCACTCTGGGGGGGAACATTTTCTTGAAGCACAGAGGAACTGGGGAGAGAAAAACGGCGTAGATTAAGTAGATCAGTGGATAGCAAGAGTACTTTATGGAAACAGATTTGTGGAGAGTTGCAGCAACAAAAAGGCCCTCCAAGTACCTGTGCCGGTATTTCACCTTGTCGATAGAATGGATCGAAGTGGGGAAGCGGTTCGGAGGAACAGGTCGAAGCTAGCCCAGAAGATGACGATAATTGCGATGTCATTTGTGCGATAGTTCTTCACCACGACGAACGAACGAATGAATGAATGGGTAATCATAGTTCGCTGTACTTTATGCTGTGATGCTTTTCTTCCCGTAGGATCACAATTCTGCTGAGTAAAAACACGGGATATGATGCAAGACAAAGACAAAGAAAGAAAAAGAGAGAGAGAGGAGTGGCGTCGCGTGGGCTGCCTCGGTGACTGAAGGGTTATTGTCGTTCGTTGGCTGGAGTCTGTCGAAGGAAAAGGCTTGTCCCCTCAGCCGGTTGCCATACAGAAGAAGTTAAATCTAGCTGATCCGCTTGTTTGCGGCACTATTATTTCCGCTTCCTCCTGCTCTGGACGAACGATTTTCAAACGATGAGCGTGTTGCAGCGGATTCTCGGAACTAAATCAGATGTAATGGACTGATATCACGATCATAAAAAAAATGTTTTGAGAAAGTGTGGTCGCTTCTTTGTAACGTGGTAAGTTAGTGATAAGCATATTGCTTAAGCATATAGTTCTCGAACATATTTATAATATCCGTCAAGTCATGATAATTTTGCTTCCTATGTTGAAGGATTAAACGAATGTAGTCTTGAATTCTGAAACTTAACAAAATAGTTATGACACACACCATCTTTTGAAATAGAGGTTAATTTGAAATTACCTCAAGTGCGTATCCTGGAGCTTTTTAAGGTGAAACTGGAGGGAATCCTTTTTCCATATGATTTATAGGTTAGGTTTATTATCACTTCACGTTTTTGAGACTGAAAATCACAAACAAAACAAAACAAAAAATGCTCAAATTGCTAACCAATGTCTGCTCCAGTGGATCAAACGATTCTTGAAAAATTTCCACTTGAAATCCTAATAGTATTTGAGGTTTGTGCTCAGAAGACTTCGAGGTGATAGGGACTTGATCCCGTATCAGAACTATAAAAATAAAAAATTTAAACAGATTTTGATGTTGGGTACGTCCCTCGGGAGCGTCCTCACATTCGAGCGCTCCACATCCTAATCCAAATTTGTTTGTTTTTCCACAAACCGATTAGAACCCTTTGAATCTGTTATGAAACTTTACATTGTTCGTGATAATACATTTTTGAAAGCAACACAAATGAAAAGTCTCTCTCTCTCTCTCTCTCTCTCTCTCTCTCTCTCTCTCTCTCTCTCTCTCTGCAACTGATTTTTTGGTTTCTTCATGATTCCTGAGTACTTCTCGACACACCGTATACAGCAGGACAATTTGACTCTTTTTGAATCGTTTTTGACTCACATTTGTCAAAAGTGGAGTCACTCATATATAAGTAAATATGACTGGGATTGACAAGTCGACAAATCTGAAACATCATTCTGATTTGAGTAGGTGTCTTAGATATGTCGACTAGTCAATCCAAGTCACATTTACTAATACATGAGTGACTCCACTTTTGACGAAAGTGAGTCAAAAACGATTCAAAATTTAGTCAAATTGTCCCGCCGTGTAGATACAACTAGCATTGCGTTAGTGCGTTCTGCTATTACACGAGCAGCACATTTACCTCGGCAAACTGTTAACGGTACCACATTTTAACAGCGGAAATGTTGCAGCTCCGACTGTTTACCATAACCTAGGACCTCACCCACTGCTCGCAAGCAAGGCAGCGGAAGATAGCCAAAATACTAGACGCATAAGGCCTTCGTTCTCTATCCCGTGCCTTCAACAACAAACATTCACTGAGCCGACGGGTTGCCGCAAAAAAAGGTCGACTGTTCTCATCAGTACATCTACAAAACGTTGTTAAAAAAACGGTATAACGTGCTGAAAGAAGGCAAGATCTCCGAAATACACTGAGAAACATATTTATACGCTCCAATGCCGCTGGTTGATAAAGAAAATGTTTTGTTTTGGACAACGAAAATTACTTAACTTTTCCGAAGACGTAAAGCCTGTCCACGTTAAATTTCGGACACTTTTCTCTCAGCGTGGATTCTGAATTATTTCACGGACCGCACAAACGCTGTAACGCATCCGAATTCATCGGTACGAGATCTTGCCAAGAAACTAAAACTACCGAAAAGTACCGTGTTTTGTGTTTGCAAATCATTTGACCAGCGCTTGATTGTGGATCGGAAGGATAGAAGTGGAACAAATCGAAAAGTATGCTCCCGACCAATGGACAAGAAGGTGGTAGCCATTATTGAGAAAAATTACAATCTTTCTGGGTGAAATGTGGCTCGCAAAGTTGTGAAGTCAAAATCATTGGTACAAAAAGTGAAACAGAGGTAAGGACTGAAGGAGTATAAAGTAAAAAAGGTGCCCAACCGTGATGACATGCAAAATTTCACTGAAAAAAGTCGTGCTAAAGAGCTTTACACCAAATTTTTGCCAATATTTTCTTGTATCATAATGGACGATAAAACATACGTACTCGAAGACTTTAAACAGCTTCCGTGTCTGGCTTTTAATTCCGCAATGCAAAGGAACGCCATTGCCGAGCATTTTCGGATAAAGAAGGTGTCCAAATTCCCGAAGAAGTATTTGATTTGGCAGGCCATATGTAGTTGTGGTCGAAAATCTTAAAGTTTCGTCAGATGTGTACGAGAAAGAATGTCTGCAAAAACGATTGCTATCGTTTATCAGAACGACTCTCCAGCTCTGTTTTGGCCTGATTTGGCCTCTTGTCACTATGCGAAATCCGTCCTGGAAGGACGTATAAGGTACAAGAGGTCAAATACGTGCCAATGGTGGGTTTCGTGGTCAAGCGCCTAGCGGCGTCACCCGTCGTTCAGGCGATTGCCATGAAGTGAGGGTTCGATTCCCGCTCCAGCTTGTGGAACATTTCGCAAACTAAAATGTCCATACTGGTGCACTGGGTGTTAGGTTAAGTTGTCCGCTGTAATTCACTGTTCGATGTTCAGTCTGTACAACCTCGAGTAGGAGACGGTGTAAATGCCTTTTAAAAACAGCCAATCCACCAAACTGTTCAGAACTTCACCCAATAGAGAAGTTATGGGCTCTAGTTAAGCGAAAACTCTTCGAGACTAAGAAGAAAGCAAATGGTACCGATGATTTCAAGAGAAGATGGAGAATCGTCACGACACTGACGGAACTTTCAACACTTTCTCTTCATATCTTTCATTCTAGCAAACATGACTGTCTACTCTTGGTGGCCACGATGAGCGAAACATCTCCTTCTACATCATCTTTATCAATTTTTTCAAATGTAGATTTAACTCTTTTATTGTTAAATAACCAATCGGTTTTGTTGAATTTCGTCCAATTGTTTTTTGCTGCTATTATTTTGGTGTCCAAAACTTAACGTGGACAGCCTTTACATTCCCGAAAACGATCAATACTATTTCATGGATAGTTTTACTGAATCACAACTAAAAAAAACAGAAAACAGAAAAATGAAAACACTAGCGCGAATATACAACATTATCAGTACACGAAAAATATTTCGTGAAATCGAATCAGAAGTAAAATTATGTCCTAAAAACGTTTTTTTTATCAAGCAAAAATAAAATTGAAAAGTAACAAGTTTTCGTCACAAATGCATTTTGACGGAGGCCTGTGGTAAAAATTTTTCTGAAATTTGCATTTTCTTTGCAAAATTCTCCCCCCCCCTTCCAATAAATAATCCGATTTTTTTCCATATATTTTCCCTATTTTCCTTACCTACTTTCCCTCCTCTCCCAACAACTCTTCAATATGTCTCTTGAAGAATGCAAAAATCCCTGAAATTTGGAAATCCTCTTACATTATTTTCAAATCAGGCACGAAATCAGACATTCGTAACTATCGTGGAATTGCCATTATTTCTTGCATTCCTAAAAAATGAAAATCTATTATCAATGACAAAATTTTCACATACCAAGTAAAAAATCTAATTACAATTAAACAGCACGGTTTCTTCAAAGGCCGCTCAACTATTACAAATCTTCTAGAATGTGTATTGAGAACTTCAATTCTCAATGCAATGGACAATGGCAAGCATGTGGAAGCGCTTTACACTGACTTCAGTAAAGCATTTTACCGAATCGACATACCATTATTAGTCTTCAAATTACAAAAAAAAAAAGGAATCACCGGACTTTGAGTTGGTTTCAGTCATACTTAACATATCGCTAACAAATAATTCGCTTTCAAAATAAACTATCGGAACCCATTTCAGTAACTTAAGGAGTCCCTTAAGGTTCTCATTTAGTCCTTCTTCTATTTATTTTGTAACAACTCTATAATAATAAAATAATATATTAAAAATAAATGAAATAAGAAATAAATGCTACTGACAACAAAAAAAAAATGAAAAAATACATATATATCACATATATAGTTAAAAAAACCCACAACAACTAAAAATAAAAAAAATACAACTCAATACCATTCGGAAGGAAAATTAAAACATATTATATTATAATAGCAAGAGGACGACAACCAGAAAAAAAAACAAGAGGGGAGGTGTTTAACACACACCCAATTGACGTAGACAACGTAAAACGTTTGATTAGTTTCTTTTCTTCGTTGCGGAGAAAACACACCCGGGTATTGTTCAAATGAGATTGGGGGTGAACAAGAAAGAGAGAAAGAATGTTAGAACCCCCACTAAAAATCGCTTCAAAAATTATCAAGCCGCCCTGGAAAGGGACGTTTGGTTTGAATGTTGGCATGATAAAAGAGGCAGCAGGGTAAATGCACCCTTCCTAAACTTTGGAAAAATGCTCCTTAGATGCGTTTGCCCGGTATAATGCAATCGGAGGTATTTACCTTCTTGGTTAGCGCTTGCCGGTTGTTTTGATGGGTCTTAAGTTTCTTCAGGGTTGTATAGCGGAGCTTCGCGCCGCAATCTTCGAGGTAGTTTTGACGGGTTTAAATTTCATTTTGCAAGTCTTAATTTCATTTCGACGAATCTTAATTTCATTTTGACGGGTCTTAATTTCGTTTTGACGACTCTTAAATTCAGAAACTTAAAACCCGTCAAAACTATACAATCTTGAAGAAACTGAAGACCCTTCAAAACACCCGACAAGCGCTAACCAGAAGGTTAATACCTCCGATTGCATTATACCGGGCAAACGCATCCTTTTTTTCTAAGGAGCATTTTTCCAAAGTTTAAGAAGCATTTCCCCAAAAAGAAGGGTGCATTTACCGTTTGCTCTTTTTTCCTTTTCTTTCTTTTTCGAAAAAAAGGCAACCGGTCCCGGGGTATATTTTGAGATGATCGGCTCGCTAGCCAAGACCATCCTATTTATACTATTTGTTTCTGTTTGATGCAAGCAAAGAAACAAATAAATTATTTTTTTTAATTAACGTCACGCACCAACCTCCACCCGTGGAGCCAAAATCTCGAAAATCTATCGAGAAATGATAAAGCTATTAGCCTTCAAACCGGTTCAAGTATTTTCAAATTTCCTTGGCCTCCCCCTGCCCGGGGCGAGCCTAACCAAAAACGGGGTGTCCCCCCCAGCTTGGGCCATAGAGATACAAAATGCTTACAAATTATATATACTCTCATAAAAAATTAGTTAGTTCCCCTGGGGGGGGCCGTACGTAATTGAATAACCAGCCCCCGCTGGTGCCCGCCTCCCGCCACCCACCCAGCCGTGGAAACCCACTCCCCCTCTCTCTTTTTTCTCTCTCAGTGGTCGTTTCGGAGGGTTTTCCGTATATTCGATCTTAATGCGCTTCCGAAACAAATGTGCTGATTCCGTATCCGTTTCTACTGTGCGGAAGCTGATGGACTCCATCACGAGGAAGGGACGAGATTCCGTTCAAACTGGAGAAATGTATCCATCTAATGCTGTAACTTTGAAGTAATAATAAAAGTACTGCAAAACAACAATGAATGGACTTCTATTAATTATTGAATCATGAATTACAGGTCTTTTTGTGCGTACCAATTCACTTTAAGTCAGCCTTTACTCATCTAGGATAGGTTGTAGCCGGTGTCACACAAAGCCATCCTACACGCCAACCACGCATCGATCGATTCCATCGAGGAATTGATACATCAATTCTGGAAGGTGGAGGAAGTACCAAACGCAAATCTACTTTCCCCATAGCAGCATGCATGTGAAGCACACTTTCAGTCAACATATCACCGTTTCTCAAGTGGTTCGTGATGAATCTGCTATTCAAAGACCCAGTCCTAGCTTGGACCAGTTGGATAACTATCGTCCCCTAGCTCACAATCGATGCTTCCTGTTAAAGCAACGTTTTGCACGTGATCCCGAGCTCAAGCAAACATACAACGATTTCATTAAAGAGTATGAGGATCTCGCCACTTCCGGGAAATAACGGTAGTTGATGATCCACCGAAACACAGTACCTACTTTGTACCCCAACATGCGGTGCTACGTCCGTCGAGTTCCACTAAGCGCCGTGTGGTATTCGATACCAGTGCCAAATCGGAACCATCCTAGCTGTCGCTCGACGACGTTCTGCATGTCGGCCCTGTGGTGCAAATCACATAACGGTTTCGTAAGTATCCTTACGCTTTCTCAGCAGATATTTCCAAGATGTACTGCTAAGTCGATTTGGCGGTACCAGACATACGATTCATACGCATCTTGTGGCGTTCAGACTCATCGCATCCTATGAGGGTACTTGAGCTGAACGCCGTGTCATACGACTTGTGCACAATACCAAGCAACAAGATGTTTGATCGAGCTTGCCAAGGAGAAAAGATTGGAGTTTCCCATCGGTGAGAATCTTAGCACCGATGATTTCTACGTCAACAACACCTTGTCCGATGCCAACCCAACGAGGAAGCAGTCGAGTGTCAACGTCAACTGACAGCCTTGCTAGTTAAAGGAGATTTTCACATCCATAAGTAGTGCTCCAATTCCGAGGAGTTCATTCAACGCATTCCATTTGAAGATCGTGAAAGGCAAATTCCACTCTCCGACTCACAACGAGGTTATCAAAGTGCTCGGAATCCAAACATTGACATTTTTCTGATCGCCAATCTGCCAAGTATTCCGCTACAGACGAACTTACCAGCAACCAAACGAATCATTTATTCCGAGGTGGTGAAGCTGTTCGACCCACTCGGATTGTTCCTTCTGGTCATCGTCACAGCAAAACTGTTGGTCCAACAGCTGTGGAGCACACCAGCTGGTTGGGACGACCCTATTCATGATGACATCCAGCAACAGTGGTTAAAACTTCAAGAATCATTACCCGAGCTACGTCGTATTCAAGTGCCAATGTGTGTAACATTTTTGGATACAGTCGCTTATGAGCTGCCTGGTTTTGCCGATGTGGCGTACGGTGCATGTATCTATTTGAGGAACAATTTCCCCGACGGATCAGCAAGACTCCGTCTTTTGGGAAGAATGGTCACGCCGATGCACGAGATCTCCATACCACGGAAGGAACTTTGTGCAGCGCTACTTCTAACGAAATTGATCAGTCTAGACATCGATGCGCTTCAGATGCCCTTCCGAGAAGTCGTACTGTGGTCGGATAGCACAATAGTACAATTGGACGAAGAAACTTGGATAACTACAGCTTTGTAAAGAATCTATGGAGGTCATCGTTCAGTGTCAACCTCGCGATATTGTTACCCGGGTCAGCTACCGGAAGAGTTGAGATAAAATAACCTCTGGTGGAAGGTTCGAATAAAGACGGAGTAAAGGCGGAGATGAAGTTCAAAGTAACAACACCAGTTGTAAGTAGTGAGCCTTTTCCGTTTTTCTCTCAGTATAGTTCATTTCGCAAGATCCAACGCATCATGGGCTCCCGAGCAAAGGTTTATACCAAAGTGATAACAAGCTTAAATATCTGATTATCACTGTTTGATCACTAAATTTGTTATAATTCAGGCTGAATAAAAAGCCAAAATAACAAAAACGATAACAAATAAATATTTGCTGGATATCACAACATTAACTCGTTTTGTTATCATTGAGATCATTTTGATAACAAACTTTGTGATGTGAACAAATTACTTGAGATAATATCAAATTATGTTATCAACATGATATCAAATTCATACACTAATAACTGAAGTACCGTGCTTGAGGTAAATAGCTCAAATTCATATCCATGACATGCTGGTATTATTCAGTATTCGTCAGCATGCTGGTAGTATTCAGAAACGTTCGTCAAAAATCGTCTTTAAAAATTTGTAACAGACGATAACAAAACTAGTCAATGTTGATAACTAAATTCGTTATGTGATATCAGGTGAGTTCAAAATGATATCTGAGATAATAAAACTTGTTACTTATTTGATATCAGTTTGTTATTTCACTTTGCTAGGGCTATATGTTGCGTTTCATCGTCAACTGCTGCAAGCTACGGTCAGTCGATCGTAAGCTAAGGGAGTCAACCTCACCGTCCAAGAATTACAGATGATCGACGTAAGCAATCATCAAAACAATGCAACAGGTGCATTCTACCAGGCAAGAATCCTGTCACTAGAAAGATAATTACTGCCATGCACGAGTAACATCTACAGCTAGGTCCAGTCGGCCTGGTTAGTGCCATTCGATAGAGGTATTAGCTGCTGAACGCACGGTCAACAGTGGACAAGGTAACACGGTCTTGTGTGAAATGCTTCCGCATGAATCCAAAAGAGATGTCGTAGCTATTGGGGAAACATTCCATCAACACGTGTCGTTCCATCGCCCCCAATTGCTGTAACGGGTGTGGACGGTTTCCTGAACACCACTCCGAGGACAAGAACAAGTGAGGTCGAGATAAAGATGCTCGAAAATCGTTTTAGAGAGTCTATCAATCGGTACAGAGCACACTGCCTGACTTCGGATCACCACCTCACCCGTGATCTGGTTCAGGCTATTCAAATTGTAGTTTTAGTTGTGGTTACAAATTTTTATATATTCTAAATCATTTTTAAATCTAAATAAAACTGAAATCCTTATATCAAGCTATTAAAAAATAACTTTTAATCAAAGCTTAAGAGCCCATAAGGCTAAATCAATTGATATGTTAATCCGTACGTAAGGCAATTAATGTAAATAAAATGAAGCCGCATGATTCATTCCCTCTGCTGTTTTCGAGCTGACAGTAGCGGTGAGGAGCCAGCGTTAAACTGGCAGCTGGCGGGCAGCCTATGGCCTAACAGTTGGTGGCAAGGCAACGGATAGCAAGGCAGCTGGTTGCGAAGCCAGTAAAGTGAAACAATCTGCTTCCAAAGAAGTCCGGGAAGGCTTAAATTCAGTCGTGGACATGGTCACCATTTAAAATCCAACCTTTTCAGGACGACCAATACAATTTTCCCAGATAATGGATTCGTTCAATTTCAATTTACCTCTTTAGTCGGGTAAATAAGAACTCCGTTTTACGTTTTGTTAGAATAATATGTGTTGTGTTTTGTCTCGCGTCATGTCTTCCGGGATACTGTTGACAAGTGGTAAATTTAATTTAATTATGGTGTTTTGATATTTTTTATTTGAATACTTTCAATTTTCTTGTTACTTATTTTGCTTTGATTGTATCCTTAATATTTCTCTGATTGCTTTTAATGTTTATTTTTGGAAGTGCTTTATTAATTCATGAATTTTGTTTTTAACTTTTTAAAGCTTTTTGTGATGCTTTTATGGAATCTTCTGTTTTTATCCATGTACGATTTAGATTTTTTTTTATGGAAGTGGTTGAATGTTTTATCGCATTTTATAAATTTTTATTGCTTCAAAATCATTAAATTATGGATTATTTCAATAATGTTAAGATCATTTTAGTTTTCCTTTGATAATTTCTAATAACTGCATTGCTATCTCCCATATTTATCTTTTGGCAATTATTTTTTTTTAAGAATTTTTCAATTGGGACGTTTATTAAGCTGGCACTTCAAACCTGCATGTACGCAAATAACATGCTTGAATTAGTGTAAATAAAGTATATTCTAGAAAGTTGTGTATTTAAATATAAAAAATAACTGGGTAGAACATTACATTGACCTTAAAATTAAAAAAAAAATCGGTGAAAAAAAGTATTTTTGGCAGTCAATTCTCATACTGCTCTCATTATAGAATTGAGTAAAACATATTTATGTCCTCAGCAAAGTTATTTGTCTTAGCTTATCTACAACTTTGCTGAAGACATCAACTCTCAATCTCAACATCATAAAAAAGCTGATTTTTGATCTCACGTTGAAACTTGTCATATCCATCAACGTTGCCGAAGACGCCATTGCTCTAGCTCTATTATTCTAAGGGCTATCAGTTGAGAGCGCTTAAATCGTCTTTTGGTCCACTGATAGTGCATCTAAGCTTTATGTTAACTATTCTGCACTGACTAGCAAGCACTTGTATGAACCAAAATGTTCAAAAACTTTATTTTTAAAGTCTTTGAACATTTGCCGGCCTTCGAACCTACTTTGCACTTTTTACTTTAAGTTGATCTACCAACCGTGATTTTTTTGTTGATAGGATTAAAATACAGATAATCGTCCTGAATTTCTCACGCATAATAAATTTACTAGTTTTATTATCTAAAATCTCAGACCTTCCTGATATCATGTGGTGGGTCTTGATCTAATCTGAACTAAACTAATTTTTTAAATAATGTTTCTTAGACTATTTTAATATAACGGAAATAAAACT
>JAHHFK020000749.1:115000-165166 GCA_024533555.2 Aedes koreicus | reverse complement strand
AATCTCACGCCAAAGGCCAACAATGGTGCGCAAAGTAACTGAGTACTCTAAAATGTGTTCTAATGCGGCCAGTTGTAGAAGGCAGGTTTTCCAAAAATTCCGAGAAACATCGGAACTCATGTATTTCTGGCTCAAATTCCACAAAGCTTCCCGAACATTTCATGATTTTAAAGGAGAAAGAAGTTGAATTTCATCGAACAGTAGAACTTGGTGAGTCCACTCCAAAAATATAAAATATGTTCAACCTCATTTCGATCCACATCTACTTTGTTTTCGTTGCAGTTTATTTTTCTTTATTATTAATTCGACTAAAAGAAATACGCGCACGATTATCAGCTTCCTCCGGTTACCTTCGCAAACAAGTAGTGTTTTTTTCATACAGTTCCTTGTTTCAAAATATCGGAAGGTCTACCTCTTTTTTTTTTTTTTCTTTTTTTTTCTTCTATTTATTCGATATGTAGAATAATTTGACAAGGAATATACGAGTCTTCAACATGTTGGACGAAACCCACACAACACAAAGAGCATTGTTTATTTGTTTATTTGAAGTATACATCAACAGACCAAGTTTAGGTCCTAATGATGTTAAATAGGAAAAAAATACAATAAGAAACGAGTACATAACCTCTTAAGTGGAGTCAAGACACAAACATAAATAAGTAAAAATAAAATAATTAAAGCTATACACTATCTTAACTACGTGCGTCAATTGATCTAAAAACGGTAGAAAATCTCCGACGAAGTGCGTTCCGCGTCAGATGGAAATCGAAAATGGACGCCACCCTATTGAAGGTTCGCTGCAACCCGTGAATAGCGCTATTCAACCCATAGTTGGTGCGGCGAAAAGGAAGCCTGAGCATGGAGTTGTGACGCATTGGCCTTGGTTGTACGTTGATGCTAATCTGTTGAAGGATCCTTCCGCAGTCGATTCTTCCTTGTAGCACATCTGCAACAGTTAAAGCTCTACAGACATCTCTACGGACCCGCAGAGGCTCCATGTCGACCAACTGACACCGACTTTCGTAGCTAGGAAGACGAAAAGGGTCGCTCCAAGGAAGTCTACGAAGTGCGAACCGAAGAAAACGGCGTTGAATAGATTCGATTCGCTCGGCGCCATTATCATAGCATGGACTCCAGACCGCTGAACAGTACTCCAGTGTCGAACGAACGAGAGAATAATAGAGCGATTTTAGGCAGTGAATGTCGCTGAAGTTCTTCGCAACCTTGAATATAAAACCGAGTGTCCTTGAAGCTTTGTCAACAACATACGATAAATGTTGCGTGTACGTCAGTTTCGAATCCAGCTGAACACCTAGGTCTTTAACGCACTGCGTTCGTTCGATGGTCGTACCGAGAAGATGGTAGTTGAACAGAATTGGTTGTTTCTGACGTGAGAAGGTTATCACTGAGCACTTGGCCGGGTTGACCACCAACCGATTTAGAGTACACCAATCAGCAAAGGCATCAACCTGCGCTTGGAGTAAATGACAATTGGCGGTTGAACAGATTCGCATAAAGATTTTCAGGTCATCAGCAAACGACAGGCGGGGCCCTCCGATAACATAGTGTACCGACGTTGAAGTATAAAAGAAATATCAACGGTCCCAGATGGCTACCCTGGCGGTATCCCGGACGTGGCGCAGAAACTCCTTGAACGAAGGTCACCCCAATGCCCGACCCCCCAACCAAACCATCCCACCAACCCCACCCCTCCGCACCATCCGCCACTGCCAACCCAACCCATCTATTCATACCTCCCACTCACACCGCTGCTCCAATACACCAACTTCACATACACTTTTTTTTTTCCTGGATTTGGAACGTATTCTCTGTTGGACTCGATATCATTTATTTCTTCATGTTTTTTTTTTTTTAATTATATGGTTGAGGATTCTAAGCGTATTTGTTGTAGATTTCTACAAAATTTAAGAGCAGCGCACATTGGTCGGCTCCAAACAATAAGGGTGCCAAAACTACAAAAAAAAAAGATTTATGCATATCTATTGATCTTATTTTGCAGTTAAGGTGTTATACTTTTACGATACTCGCTAAAAAATTATTCACACATGAATTTACTGGACGTTGATTCCGTGAAAGTCACTTATTTATATAAAAAATTCAAAATATAGAATACAAAATGTATTATTATATAGTGGAAAACACTTCAACTTGTTTCATTACATTAAATCTCACATTAAAACTTTACAGAAGCATTTGTAGAAGAAGGAATTGTTTGTATTTAACCTTTTGAATTCTTGCGTAACAGTTTTGTTTGCCTATATTGGAGCCAGTGATCACTGCCACCAGATTTGATCTATTGTTTATTACAGGGTGGCCACAGAGTCGAGAAATGCGGGAAAAATGCCGGAATCCAAAATCAACGGGAAATATGCGGGAAAAAGTCGGGAATTTAAAAATCCATTGGGAATATTTGTCTTATGGCAGGAACCATGCTCACACCTTTTACAAATTGATGATTTGAACATGGATTTGATCACCATCTATTAACTTTTGGTAACGACAAGTACGCGATTGCCAACTTATTCTACAAGTTACGAAAAGCAGTATCCATGGTCTAGCGCAGATCCGCAGTGAGAGAATTCGCACAAAATTCCAAGAAAGACGTTTTGGCATTCCGCAACGACTGTCGGACTTTTGACTGTGGTTATTTTTAGGAAGCTACTCAAAAAAATCACCATTATCATACTCTCAAGGCGTTATGTCACCTGCATTAACGCTGATGTTATTACTCTCTTCACGGACATAGCTAAAAAGCGTCTGGAGCTGTGTCTCGAAACGTTCGTCGATAAAGACCATCTGAGCGCTGCAGTTGCTGACAAAGTGAAAAGAACAGCATTTGGACAAATGTTGGCTAGAACTGATTGGTCATTCTAAGAAGGAGCTGCCAAATTTGACAACATTTGTTAAACATTTGTGCTGATCCTGTCGCACGGAAATACGAAGATGGAGCGAGGATTTCCAATAAATTAAAAGTGTCTGGTGGTGAACTAAACAGAAATGGGTTTGGGGTGCTCAGAGAATTGTCTTCGAAGCCATAACGCTGGAACGGCCAAAGACGTTGAAATTACGAAGTGCCAAATACGGCGAGTTGCTGACAGCACAAAAAAGTGAAGGACAATTTCAAAAAAATGTAGAGAGAAGCAGAAAGAACAGCAAAGGAGCTTGCAGCATAGAAATCGATGCTTTTGGCCAATGCCCAGAGGGATGCAGCGGGCATTGACGAGTAAATAAAATGCTTCAAAATAGAGAGTAGATACCGACGGCATGTGAAGTATAAGTATTTGTGATTGAACTTGACTTATTTAAGATTTTGTTAAAAATTGATCAAGAATAAAAATGTACATAGGTGGCAGACGGCGTCAACCTCTATTTATCCTGCCTGTTGAGGAATTTGTGTGCGCTTCCACAACGAACAGTCAATGAATGCACCAAACCAGCCGCCGTCCTCTGAATATGATTGTTTCAGTTTTTCTTGTTCCATTTGTACAAAATAACCTGCCCATATAGGGTGTCCCAGAAAGTCTAAGCACGATTTTGATGCGCCACTGTTGCTTCCACATGACGTTTGAATAGCTGATCATTATTGTGTATCACTGTTAACATTTCAATCTATAACTCTGTGAGTCTCAAGTGCCAGTACATTTACTTTTCATGAAAAATGCGAAGCATTTCCCCGGCAAAGCGCAAGCAGTTCGTGCACAAATGGTACACTTTTCCCAACGTTTCGCTGAGTCAGTTGCGAAAATGGAAGGTGTGACCATAGAAGCAGTTCGTAACGCGATTTGGAAGTATGGTGAGGAGTCTTCCTTTCAGGAGAAGACAAAATCTAAACGTAAACCGGGCCCATGGACCAAAACCTGGACCGGAAAATCACGCAAGCTTTCACGAAAAGGGAAAATCACGCAAACTTTCGCAAAAGGGTACTTCCGTTCGAGATGTGGCCAAAAAGCTGGCTTTCAACAAGCAGAGGTAGCCAAAACGAAGTGAAAAACACGCAGCGTCTGTCAAACCAAGGGCCCGTAAATTATACTTTAAACAACTGTGTAGAAAATCGGCATGATTATAGATGATGAATCCTACGTGAAATTTGATTATAAGACCAGGTGACCAGTTTCACACGGTCCGTGCTGGTTAAACTATTGACGATGCCGATATGTCAATTTTTACCGAAAAATTCGGTAAAAAAATTTTTTGGGGAAGTGTGAGTGTGGAATGCTTTTAAATCCGTTTGTAACAACCGGTACGATGACTGCTGATGTCTACGTTTGGGGATGCTTGGAGCGGCGCCAGCTCCTCATGATCCGGAAACACTATAAACCAGCATTGTGTTGGCCGGATTTGGCATCAGTGCATTACGCGAAGGACACGGTAGCCTTGTACAACGCCAACGGAGTCAAATTCGTACCCAAGGAGATGTATCTACCAAACTGTCCCCAGGCAAGACATTTGAAACTTTTTGGGCTCTGACAAAGGCATATTTGCGCAAACATGTTAGGGCAGCGGATTCCATCAAAACTTTTGAAAGTTTGGGAAAAAAGGATCAAAAATCATTGGCAAACAGTCTGTGCAATGAGCAGAGTTAGATCAAAAGTTCGCTCTTTTTCGTACGATTAAATGGATCTCGGAAAAGTTCACGTTGAAGAAGAATATTGTAGAGAACATAAAGTGCAATAAAAACTCAATTTACTTAAAAACCGAGCTCATATTGTTATTTACAAATCGTGTTCAGATTTACTGGAAAACCTATAAAACTCTGCTGTGTTTCAATGCTTGATGCTTAACCATAAACTCGATTGTAAACTTGGTGGAGCTCGTCATTGTAGATGTATGAACCGAAAGTTTTGCACCCTGTATCTGCGTCATGATTTGAATTTCACACCGAGTATAGTCTGCATCATTTAGTACACGAAAACCGCAAATGCCTTACTATTTGTGGTTCGATGTTTATGCTTCTAGAAACTTGAAAGATCAATGACTTATATAGAGCGATTTTTGTTCTCGTTTGCAAACTGCGAGACAATTTTTGCAATACGTAAGAAGCCCGATTTGCAGCTGTTATCCGTCATTTTGCCTAATTAAAACAAGTCAGAAGTATTCCAGATTGAACAATTTCCTCAAAAACTGCAAAAATATCTAAGAATCCTATAAGTCACTCATTTTCCCAGTCGGGAAAATTAGGCAAAAATGCGGGAATTTTTAAATACAGATTGTGTGTGTTATTAATTTGTTTGTTAGACAAAAAAATATTAAAACTATACACTTTTCTTAACTCAATATTAACGCCAATTGCTCCAAAACCGGTCGAAAATCTCCGACGAAGTACATTCCGCATCAGATGGAAGTCATACACTGACACCACCCTATTGAACATTCGCTGCAACCCGTGGATAGCGCTGCTCAACCCATAGTTGGTGCGGCGAAAAGGAAGCCTCAGCATTGAGTTGTTGCGCATTGGCCTTGCTTGAACATTGATGTTGATTTGTTGCAGGATTGTTTCGCAGTCGGTTCTTCCTTATAGAGTATGTGCGACAGATAAGGCTCTACATACGTCTCTACGGACTCGCAGAGGCTCCATGTTCACTTATCGACAGCGACTTTCGTAGCTAGGAACACGAAATGGGTCTCTCCAAGGTAGTCTACGAAGCGCAAACCGTAGTAAACGATGTTGAATAGATTCGATTCGCTCGGCGCCATTATTATAGTTCGGGCTCCAAACTGCTGAACAGTATACTCCAGTGTAGATTGCACGAGAGAATAATAGAGCGATTTTAGGCAGTGGATGTCGCTGAAATTTTTCGCCACCCTGAAAACAAAACCAAGCGTTCTTGAAGTTTTATCAACAACCTATGAAATATGATGCGAATACGTCAGTTTAGAATCCAGCTGAACACCTAGGTCTTTAACGTACTGCATTCGTTCGATGGTCGTGCCAAGAACATTGTAGTTGAAAACAATTGATTGTTTCTGCCGTGAAAAGGTTATGACTGAGCACTTAGCCGGGTTGACCACCAATCGATTTAGAGTACACCAATCAGCTTGGAGGAAACGGCAGATACGCAGAAAAATTTTCTGGTCGTCGGCAAACGACCGTCGTAGTCCTCCAATAACAAGATGTACGTCGTTGAAGTAGAGTAGAAATATCAACGGTCCCAGGTGGCTGCCCTGCGGTATCCCGGACGAGGCACAAAAACTTGTTGATCGAATGTCACCTAAAACAACTGTCAGATGACGCCCTGTAAGATATGAACGAAACCATCTTAAGAGATTACCGCCAACTCCTAGCCTGTCATGTTTAGCAATCGCAATATCGTGGTTCAGCTTGTCGAAAGCTGCCGTTAAATCTGTGTAGATCATGTCCGTTTGGCATCGAGCAATCATACTATCAGTGATGTATGATATTAGGCACAATAGGTTTGTTGTTGTGGCGCGCCCAGCTGAAAACCTTCTCCGAATTTCTCTGCTGCAGTTGTTATCCAACGTCACCAAGGATCCGAGGTACACAATCTCATTTACCACCTCGAACTCACCTCTGTCGATAATCACACTTCTGCCTGTGCAAGCTCTATCCCGCTCGGTATTATCCCTTAATCCAACCTTTTCTGCATCACGTTTCAGCGTGGTGTGCGGCACAATAACCGCCTGGAATGTTCTTCCGACAATGTTCACGTCGTCAGCAAAGCAAATTAATTGACTGGATTTATTGAAAATCGTGCCTCGCATGTTAAAGTCCGCACGTTTCATAACACCTTCTATCGCAATTTTGAACAGGAGGCAGGAAAGGCCAATGGACTTGCCGAAGTCCTTTGCGTGTTTCAAACGAGTCTGATAACGCAGTCGATATCTACACACAGCACTGTACACCATCCATGGTTGCCTTGATCAGTCTAGTCAGTTTCCCGGGAAAACCGGTGTCGTCCTTAATCTTCCATAGCTCTTCACGATCAATAGGATCGTATGTGGCTGTCAAATTTGATAAACAAACCAAATTTTTCAGTATAGTCATTTAATGGGTTATAAACTTGCTCGGTTGCTCATGGTTTGTGATTTCTTGCTTAGCTACTGTCGTTGTTGAGGACGGTGTTGGCTGCAAACACAACACAATGTTGCGTCGAGTGTCGCTTAACGCGTACAGTGATGATTTAGAATTAAAAAAATAGAATACTCATACAGAAGTTCGTAAAACATTCAGCAAACACAAATCAATAGTGTCTCGTTTACTGACGCACTACAATGCATGAGGATCGGTTAAAACTGCTGACCGTCCACACACTACCTACATGTCAAGTAAATGTCGGTGCCCTGAGACCGACACATGCAAGAGTCCTTTAGCACATAAGAATGAGTTAAAAGAGATGAGAAAATGCGTATGTGTCAGTTACGCATCATTTTACACGAGATCTTTGATTGCGTTCCCCGACTTTTTACGAGCATCAATTACGTCTCGTGTAAAAATCATAATTTCTAAGTGTGCAGGTCGCCCAAGAAAAACAAACCCGAGAATGGACCGTGCGATCGTCACTGCTTCCACAACGATTGTTTTGCCTCAGGATCCAGGAAAAGGTGTGGGACCTCTTCATCGCATTGATATGATTATGAACGGTGTCATGTGTCAAGAGATTGTGGAAAATGTGATGTAACCTCATGCCGAAGAGAAAATGCCGCTGATTTGGAGGTATCAACAAAACAATGATCCCAAGCATACATGCAAAATTGTCGAACAATGGTTCCTAGATTACAAAATTGTAGTGCTACAGTGGCTATCTAACAGTCCTGATCCAATCCCAATAGCAAACCTGTGGGAAATAGTGAACCGTTGAGTAAGTACGGATATTGAGCATGAGCATGATTGACCGCCCGAGGTTGCTACTTCGTTGTTGCCAGATCAGCTGTTATTACACAGCGAACCAACAGATGATGCTTGGGACTAACATACACCTTCAATGTGTAAAAACTGGTGATCCCAAACTAAGGCAATACCGGCGCCGGCCCCGCCCGAATGCAGGTCAAGTAAGGAAAAGGTAGGAATATGTTGACGTGATACTCGCTTTTTTGGAAGCCGCGGAGTCCACTGCACTACCACGAGAAATCATTGAGATTTTGAATAACAGGATAGGGTGGCAGCAGGGTTCGTTTTGGTTAACGATAAGCTGTCAAGTGTTATATCTAAAAATTATTACCGATTTCGGATTTGAACCGATTTAAACCAACAGTAAGGATGCTATTGGGGCCACTCACAGAGTGTGATAGTGGTATTTCATTAGGAAAACAAGGTAATTCATCTCAACGCTTGAGAGCCAACTTGGGCCGATCTACACCAACAGTACGGATGCCGCTGGAGTCACTTACATAATGTGACATTGGTAAATTTATTCCAAGATAGGGTGGCCCGACGAGCATGGCGAACAAATAATTTGGATCACAATTACTTTGTACCTAACCACCGGCCCATGTTACCCGGCGAACCAAGATTTCTCATGCTCACTCGATCACTCGCGCAACGAACAATAGACAAAAAACTCGATAACCTCTACGCTCCGATAACAAAATATTTTGTCGGAACTTCTGTTCACGAAATTACAAAGTACACTAAGTTTCTTCAAAATTAAATTAGAACTAAATTAACCCCCCCCACTCCCCCCCCCCCTTCGCGAGCAGGCCCGGCCTCCCATTTCAAGCAACCTAACCTCCGACACCCACCCCACCGCCACCCGCAGGTAAACTTCCATCGCTTTCCCGGCACAGGCACCCCGCAATTTTTAATCAAGAGGAGCTCTCAAAAAAAAGGGTTTTTTCCTTTTTCCCCTTTTTTACACGGTTTGTTCTCAGCGATAACCCCAAAACGGAACAACTTGTCTACCTGATTCGAATCACATTTTACGCTTTGGGCAAAAAGTATATGATTACTATGGCAGTTTTTCGAAAAATTCACAATTTTTGGTGTAAATACTCAAAATTTTAAAAACTGTATTTTGACCATTGCATGGAAAGGTAACACATGCAAACAAAATCGAAGCAATTTAAAATGTTTATGCATGTGAATTTATCAACTCGTTTTAGTCTTCTTTTACATGGTTTCATAGTAAAAATGGAACGTATCCCCCGTGTAAAAAAAATCCTAGTGTATCAACACAACCGATTCAACCGTTTTTTTTAATTAGTTCGTTTATTTGTTAGGCTCAGGCGTGTGTAACACTTTACGGAGCCAATGGGGTGATAATTACTCGTGGCCAGCTCGAGGTTAATGGGTCACATTCTCATTTGGAAGGGGCTGGGCAGGTAACTTATTGAAGGTATTATTTGCTGCTCATAGTTGCGACATCTACCAAATCCTCAGTCCCTGTAGTCCCTTTCAGGAACTAAGCCGCAGATGGGTGACCACAGCTTGCTGGGCAGGTACAAGTAGCACGGAAACAAAAGGATAGTATAACTGGGACACAATGGCAGGGAATTTACTAGGCTGGAGGGGAGAGGGTGAAGACATTACACTCTTAGACCAGACAAATAAAGGAATTCGTAAATCGCTTGCACGTAGGGGAGGCCACGCATTCCCAAAACATCTCTTACCTCGTGGTAGGGTTGTCTACCTCGGGCCACTAGGGTATCCAATAGTCGTCCTCTGGAGGCATCATACCCGGGCAATGCCAAACTGCGTGATCGATGTCTTCATAACCGTTTCCGCACCTACATACAATGCTATCGACGAGGTTAATTTTGTAGAGATGTGCGTCTAGCGAGTAGTGGTCGGACATAAGTCTTGACATCACAAGAATGAAACCGCGACTTGCATCCGGACCTTTGAACCACGATCTCGACGAAACATTTGGAATAATGGAATGTAACCACCACCCAAGAGAATTACTTGTCCAATCGTTTTGCCAACTTTGAAGAGAAGTCTGTAGGTATTGTCGTTGCACATAAGCCCATCGAAACGGAAATCTAGTCGTAGTTCTAACGATATTCCACAGATCGCGAATTCACTTCCGTTAGAAATCAAAACAGACTTGCTAATGGATGAGTGGAACCTGCTTAAATGTGAGATATATATGCAACAAGGAGAATTGAAGATCATTGAAATCAGTTCTTTAGCATGAAGACAACTAGAGTTGAAACTAAATATCCGTTGGTATTGGTCGTTGTAATGGCAGCTTTGACGGCATCCCATGGTGATGACGATGAAATACATATGGTGATATGCTGATGTCGAGCGAGAATTTTCAAGTTCGGTAAGGATCCTCACTGACGATCGATCATCGATGCATGAAAGAAAATGTAATTCGTTGATGGTGATCAAAGTTACATTGAAGTAATTCGGAAATAAGCCACATCTAGTTCTCATCCGCAAAGAACTGCTCATGATGGCTAACAAAGCATATGCTAATTATAAGCAACATTTGCTTAGCTTAGTTTAGCTCGACTGACTGCACCTATTAATGGTTTCTAATCCATGAACCAGTCTAATCATCAATCAATCTAATCAGAACCAGTGAAATTGCACAATGAATCAACTGAATGGGGCTGGGAGTAACCGGCCATTCTCACTGTACACGTCTCGGTGACTCAATTTCTTTAATAATCAATAACGGCGCCGATCACGTCCTTGCAATCAGGTGGCAATAGGGAAGGAAAGTTAGTGTGACCTTTGCTGTTTAGGGACCGTGTTTACCTCTGCATCCCCACAAAGATCACAGGAAGAAGGTTTTTTTTTATGTTAGTAGGTTAGGGCCCGATGGATCAAGATTCTTGATAAGTGATGTGATCATATTTATGATTCATAATCGTTAGGAAACTTGCGCCGACGAACAATAGATAACCGAAACAATATGAAACGCGCCATGCCTGATAACAAAATAGTGCCCAATAAAGCATCAACACAACCGTCCACAGCCAATGCTCGAAGCAAACTCTTTTCTTCGTAAACTTTTAATTTTCACAACTGCATTCTACAAACTATTATACTACTGTAACTAATATCTGCATAAATCTAGTAGAAGCTTCTAAAGAACAATCTATGCTAATCCACTTAAAATTACGATGGAGGGATTTGGTACAAATAAGAGTTCGTAGATGCATTTCATGCATTCTGGCAACTTCATGCTTCTATTGATGTCCAAGCTCATCGGGTTAGCACCAACTAAGGGAGACTTGGTGCTATACCCAATGATTTTATTATCTACAATTCACTCAACCAATCGCAATGTTTTGTGATATAGTGGGCGGAATATTATAATTTGAGATCAACTCAATGAAGACGTCCTCCAAATTTGGCAGATCGCCAAGCAATCAGTAGAGACCAACCTGTTACCTCATAGCAAGATGCTTAGAGGCGGATCGGAAGACTCGATGAGCTACCTCCCCCAATATGCTAATTATAAGCAGCGTTTGGAAAATCAACAACGGAAAAAGAAGGAAGAACGTGTAGAAAAACGAAAGGAGCTAGCAAAGTAGGAAGAAGCAGAGCCAAATAAGCAACACATGAATAACTTAAAATTCTTGATTGACAAGAAAGAAAGAACAGTGGAAGATTCTTCGCAAGGAAGAGGACGAGGAAGGGTGAACTACTGATAAGTACGTTCTGATAAATTTGTTAATCATAATGCCCGATTATTAAGGATTTCAAATTGTTTATGGAAGCAAACACGTGCCTCAAAAAAGCCACTGAAAACCATAATATGGTGGAAGCAGAACTGATTCACGCAATGCTTGAGGGAGTGTCAACTGTGCGAAAGCAAAAGTTTTTGAAAAAAAAAAACGAGCTGCCGATCATGTTCTTGAAGCTTTACAAAAAAACGTGCGTCTTATCACCGGTTTCTTTGCTGAGGAACCAAACAAATAGCACACGCTCAATAAAGTCACTTTTGATAAATGTTTAACTATTCCAAAGCCACTATTTGGTCACACGACATACACGAGTGGCACGATCTTCAGGAAGTCTGTCCAACTATTTGGCTTCGCCGACGACGTTGATATCGTAGCACGTAACTTTGAGACGATGGCGGAAACGTACATCAGACTTAAGGCTGAAGCTGGTAGGATTGGGCTTGTGATTAATGCGTTAAAAACAAAATACATGAAGGGAAGAGGCTCACGAGAAGACAATGTTAGCCTCCTAGCACGAGTTCAGATCGACGGTGATGAAATCGAGGTAGTAGACGAATTTGTGTATCTGGGCTCATTGGTGACCGCCGATAACGACACCAGCAGAGAAATACAAAGGCGCATTATGGCTGGCAATCGTGCCTACTTTGGACTCCGAAAGACGCTAAGATCGAACAAAGTTCGCCGAACCTCAAAGTTGACCATTTACAAGACATTAATTAGACCGGTAGTTCTCTACGGCCACGAAACATGGACTTTGCTAGTGGAGGACCAACGCGCCCTTGGAGTCTTTGAGGGCTGCGTACGATCTACGGTGGAGTGCAGATGGAAGACGGAACGTGGAGGAGGCGAATGAACCACGAATTGCACCAGTTGCTGGGAGAACCTCCCATCGTACACATCGCAAAAATCGATCGACTACGATGGGCTGGGCATGTCGTAAGAATGTCGAACGACAGCCCTGTGAAAATGGTTCTCGAAAGCGAACCGACAGGTACAAGAAGAAGAGGCGCGCAACGAGCAAGGTGGATTGATCAAGTAGAAGGCGACCTGCGGACTCTCCGCAGACAGCGAGGCTGGCGAGGTACAGCCATGGACCGATTACAATGGAAACAACTTCTGTGTACAGCAGAGGCCACACCGGCCTTAGTCTGATTGGTGCAGATGATGCAAAAGTTCATCGAAGAGTGTAGCTCATGTAATCGCCATCGTCGCTCTTCATGCTGCACATGTATGCAAAGTTCCTGCAAATCGAAGTTGGTTGTGCCTGCACGTTGATAGATATACCAGAGAATTACTCATTAGTAAAGAAAAAAATGAAGTCCTCTTCTCCACTGTGTTTGGTCTTGTAATACTGTAAAGCGATAACAGAATTTAATATGATATCCATATTAACTAGTCATTACAATGAATCGATAGAACTAGTTTTGGCAGAACTTCGTATTCTTCCGACCACGATGTACAACTTGCGATTCAACTGAATTGATTTGATGCTAAGACTTGCTGGACTACCTTACTGAAGATTATAAACGATTCTTGTTTTGGATTATGAGAGAATAATCTTCCTTGTATTGTTGTATTACAAATGATGATCTATCTCTACTTAGAAAAAAAAGTTTTATCATAGTAAGCCATGACAAAAAAAAAACATAAATTGAGGGCAACGTATCATCCAAGTGAAATTGCTTTTGTCCGCTAATTTCTTGGACTTTTAAGATATCTTCTTCAAGCTGAAGATTTCAGCTCACAAAGAAAACTTTCATCCTCCTGGCAGTGTACTTAATTAATTTGTGTGACCTTTTGTTCGAAATAAATTCACGTTGGAAGCCACTGTTTATAAAAGCATTTGAAATTGAACAACTGGTTTTTATCTTTCGAAAAAGATTTTGTATAAAATTAACAGCTTATGCATAGTATAAATAATTTTGTTAAAACTACATCTGCCACCACAATGCGTTGGTGAAGTACCTGGTAATAAACCATAAAATCAAATTCGTCAACCAGAGTGCATACCACAACATTAATTACAGTGTAATCCAGGTATCTTACCCACCAGACAACAACAAAAACTGTCCCCTAAGGCGGCTCCCTCCGTTGTAATTTACACCACTTATGATTCAGTTCCAATGACCCCGTCTCCGCTCCCATTACACAGAGATTTGCATTCGGCTAACGTAATCCCACCTCTGATTCTACAAAGCTGCTGCACCCCATTCAAAACAAAGATATCGACGCCGTGCCAAGTCAGTGTCAGAACAGCTAACAATACACTAGACGCGGCGCACATACCTAAACACCATCAACTGCAGCAGTATCGGAAGGGCGCGCAAGACAGTGTGGAAAATTTTCCATCATCATGACTCAAGCCGCCTCCACCCGCGCGAGCACGAATTACTTCAATCCACCCACCTGCGTCCCTGCTCCCCCCACAACATCATCAATTGGACGTGCAAAGCCTCACGACGACGAGCCTTCCTCCGCCGTCAGCGTTGACTGACTTGAACAGAATGGATGAACACAACCGTGCGGCTTCCCATCTATAAGCTATAAGTATAGAAGTAGAGGGTAGTTGAGTTAATTTGAGTGCGGATAGTGTGTATGTTTTCTGTTTGATACAGTTTTGCACCAGCTCTCTCCACACCGCTCGCCCCAGACGTCATCATGTGCGTCTTTAATGGTCCGCTTTCGTCGTCGTCGTCGTTGTCGATGTGATGCGTGTTCGGAACACGAGATTCTTGGACGACATTTGACATTTTTTTTTGTGTTATATGTCAATGTGTTCTAACTTTACCGTATTTTTTAGCGGAATTATTTCTTGAGGGACGTGGAACGTCCGTTTTTGTGTAAGTGACTAGATTAGTATCTGGAGATGATCTATTGTCGGTTTGTTTTTCTAGCAGGACGCCGCTGTCGTCGTTTGCCCTGCTGGACTTACTTTGATGATTCATTACGTACTTCAGTTGCGACAGTCTATGGATTGGATTCTGCTTGAGTGCGATGTAATTGTTGAATGAGATTCTAAACTTTCATTGAAAGCGATGGGGTCATTTAAATGTCGAAATCAGTATTGAGATGAAGTGAATGTTGATGGATACCACAAACAGTGGATATAACAGTTAGCAGTGATGCATGAACACTTCGTATTTTCAATGGCACAACATTTCAAAAACAACAAGAATTTAGTAAGTGAATTTTTTTTTGGGTATTTAGCTGGAGCTGCGTGACAGCTTGGTTGTCAAGACTAGACCCTTTCCCAACGTCACCTCTACTATGACCAATACCTTAGAAGCACTAGCCTATGTTTGCCGCTTGAGCACTAGTTGACGTTATTTAGTATTGGATCGTAGTATTTTTCAAAATTTCAGTTTCAATTTTCCCGCGATGATGTTGTGCTATGTAGTCGTAAAATGGAAGTTCAAATTAATACCCTATCCTAGATGTCACGAGCTTTGTTTAATGATTTCTAATGTTTCCTGGAGATGAAAAACCGGGGTAAAGTGATGTCTAATTCAATAGCCTCCAGTGCTGGTCATCTCCAGACCATATGCAGTAGTAACAAGATTTCAATAAGACATGTAAATTGCCAAACAATAATTCTAGACAAAATAGTCAAAAGGTCGAAAGTAACATTTGTTAAACAATTACTTCTAGCGTATTTTTCTGGGATCTGCTTGCTCCCACAAACAAAATTGCACCAGAAACAGATACAGGAAGTTATTACCTTCATGTTGGTAGTGAATATAGATGTTAGCAACCTGGCATTTCCTGGAAATTTACGTTTTAAAGGGTGTATTCGATAAAAATGGCACACAGAAAATCTTCTGTAACTTTTGAATCGTATGAGTAAAAAACCTAGAAATTTGAGTAGATCTTATCCATAGTGTATTATTTACATCTGCCAAGTTTCATAGTTATACATTCAGTAGTTCCAGTCATGTCGTCGAAACAAGAAATTGTCCGTGAGAAAATTTTGTGCACTCACAATCAAAATCCAGGGGCGTCCCACCGGTGGATTGCTAAAAGGCTTGGAATTGCAAATACAACTGTGTCTCGTGTAATAAGAACCTTCAAGGAGCGTCTGAGTGTCCAAAGGAAGGAAGGGAGTGGTCGTAAAAGTGGTCCAATGGACAGTAAAATGGCCAGGAAAGTCGTACAACAATTCAAGAACCGTCCAAACATGTCAATTCGAGATGTCGCTAAAAAGTCTAAGGTGTCAGTCGGTTTTGTGCAGAAAACCATGAAGCGTGCTGGGTTACATGTTTACAAAGTGCAAAAAGCCCCAAACCGGAATGAAAAACAAAACATCACTGCGAAAACCCGCGCCCGGAAACATTACACGAAGCTGCTCACCAAATCCGGTTGCATCGTGATGGATGACGAAACATACGTCAAGGCCGACTTCCGTCAACTTCCTGGGCAAGAATATTTCGTTGCCAAGTCGAAGTTCGATGTTCCGCAGGATGTTCGAAAGAAGAAATTATCGAAATTTGCAAAGAAGTTTCTAATCTGGCAGGCGATTTGCGGATGTGGTGAAATAAGTGCTCCCTTCATCACTTCCGGAACAATAAACGGTGCGATTTACACGGAAGAGTGCCTTAAGAAGCGTCTCTTGCCATTCATTAAGAAGCACAAAGGATCGACTCTGTTTTGGCCTGATCTAGCATCCTGTCACTACGCTCGAAACGTATTGGAGTGGTACCGAGCCAACGGAGTCAATTTTGTGCCAATGGATATGAACCCACCAAATTCACCGGAACTTCGTCCAATTGAAAAATTCTGGGCAATTATGAAAACGGAACTTCGCAAACATCCCAAAACTATAAAAACAGAGCTAGAATTGAAGAAAATTTGGGTAAAAACAACAAAAAAACTGGGAAAATCGGTTGTACAAAATTTGATGGGTGGAGTGAAAAGGAAGGTGCGGGCATTCGGGATGGGAGACGAAATTGAATAAAACAAATGTTGTAAATCAAAACTCATTAGTAGTTCTTCATTCCCTGAAAATTTCAAGAAAATCCGATAATCAGTTTAATTTTGATGAGTATATATGTGTGTGCCATTTTTATCGAATACACCCTTTAAATCATTGTTTACAATTGTTACTTTCAACCTTTTGACGATTTTGTCTAGAATTCTTAGGGGCGACATTCAGGCCTTTGATGTAGTCTATGTTGACAACTAGTAGTACTGAAGTCAACCCCAAGAAGTATTGCAACCAGAGTATGCATAATATTTATTATTCATATAGCGAATTATATTTCTAGACAACCCTCAATTGCCATGGTGCACCTATGTTATTTACAGCACTGCGGGATATTCTAATAATAACCCTAAAAGTTTGAATTAGTATGTAATGAGCTTCCATTTTAAAGTGTGTTATGAGGGTCCGTCAGTCAGTCAGGTTGTCTTATGCCAATGGCGTTCATTTTACAACCCCGAGCTATTTAGATTTATCTACCTTAGAATTTAGCTCAGTTTTCTGATAATCCAGGCTTTACAGTTCCATATAAACATGCATACCATTTTCTTTCCCATTACATACAGCTTACGGTTTCCATGGTACTTCCTGATTTGAGTTTTACTTGGGCAGCATTCAACTCTTGAAACCCGGAATGATCACTCGTTGCCTCACAGTGACTCAGGTGTAGATAGTAGAAATAAAGAGCAAAGGAAAAAGAATAAATGAAACCGTGATTAGTTGATTGACATTGAATTGAACTTGAGTTAAAATGAAATGGTTTCAAAATTACACTGAATTGGAACCGAAACGGAATTGAAATGGAATAGAAATGGATGCAAATTCGAAACAGAACCGATATAGAATCGAAACGGAACCGATATGGAACTGAACCGGAATTGAAATGGAACTAACGTGATTAACACCCCCCCTCTAAAGAAAGTCATTTACTAGACCCTCACTGAGGGGAACCTCCGCACTGTTGCTGAAATAAACTACTTGGAAAGGTTTAATCTACTGCTCATGCTTCCTAAGCGGGCCCTCCGCGTCCTATCTCTAATATACATGCTTGTCATCGTCAGTCTAAAGTAACACTTTTCTGTGGCTATGTGCTTCATTTCGAACCGTCAGATATTTACCATGATCAAAACATCCACCCTTTTCGAAATATTGCGAAATATTGTGAATTGCGGCATAACCCGCCAGTATCACACCTGATGCCTTTATATAAACGTTCTACGATGTGGCAGTGAAATAAATGTGCAGAATATGTCATACTTTCATTACTGGTCAAATTCTTGATCTCACATCCATGTTAATAGCATGAGATAAGCCCTCTCACCGTCGACAAGGTTAAAAATTTGACCCGCGAGAGGGAACAAATATTTAGTACGTGGAATTGGAATCATTTGCAGCATATAAGTGATTCAAATTTCACCTATGAAAAATTTGAAATTCAGAAATATGTGTCATTAAAAATCCGAATACAGTTTAGCATGTCATATCTGTGTAGTTTCATGATTGGCCGTCTGAGGTTGCTACTCAGTTATTTCCAATTTAGTTGTAATTACACAGAGAATCAACAGATGATGCTTGGGACTAACATATATCCTCAGTGTGTAAAAACTGTGGATCCTAAAAAAGGAATGGAAAGGAATATGTTGACGTGATACTCGCTCGTTTGGAAACCGAGAACAGCTCTGCCCTTCCACGAGATATCACTGAGATGTTGGGTTGATTTGGCAGCATGATAAGTTTTGTCAAACGACACGCTTAATTCGCGCGACGTCTGGTAAATTATTTACACATTAGACTGATTCCCGATTTGCACCGGTTTTTGGCGTGAAGCGATGACGAACTTGGAAGCAAATGTAGGGAAAACTTTGTACAAAACACTGGCAATGTGGTTAGCTTTTCCGTCCTGCAATTGCATCGGAAGTTACCCAATGGAATAAAAGTGTCATTGAATGCAATGATCCTTTTTCAAAATATAACCTCCTTGATAGATTAGTAATTTCCATTTAATTCCAAGTACTTTGTTGCTTAATCTTGACAGATACGCGTATTTCATCTACAATGTGTAGACTTCTTCAGTGTCTTGTACTAATACTCGACTAGTACACGACACTGTATTAGTACACGACACTGAAGAAGTCTGCACATTGTAGACGAAATATGCGTATCTGTCAAGATAAGCAATAAACAGGGTGGCCACAGATTCGGAAAAATCGGGAAATGCGGGAAAAATGCGGGAATCCAAAATCGGAACGGGAACAAGTTGGGAATTTCAGAATCCATCGGGAATTTTTGTTGGAACCATGCTCACACCTTTTTAAATTGATAATTTGAGTAGCGTTTTTGTCATCTACTCGGTCCAACGATGTCATTTACGGAATGAAACGGTGTTTTTTTCTCTGAAAATCCAGCGTTGCTGAAAGATAGCTCAGTGCTCTATGGACCAAAGAGCCCCCCCGCTTCAAGTCCTCAACATCGTAAAGGGCGAACACGAAATTATTGCGACACCGAAAATGTCATGCCAATTTTCTTATAATGTTTAGAATCAAACAAAAATTTTAGGGTAGTTTTATTCATATATTTACTTCAAAAATCAAAAGAAAAGTTAATCGATGGAGCCTTGAGTGTAAAATTGAACGCATTTTCGCTTGATGCCCTCCATCAAAGTCTTTACAGTGTCATCCGGTACTAGTTTTTAGTTTTTTTTTCATTTTCTTAACATTCTTCTGTTTTGACTGTCTTCTTGCTCTTCCGAAGTTCCCGCTTATATTGCAGTACTGCTCCCGGGCGCGCTCCGGACAGTTTGGCGGATTCATCTCCTTTGGAACAAAATGGACAGAATTGGCCTCATACCACTCCAGGACACTTTTAGAATAGTGGCATGATGCCAAATCTGGCCAAAATAGCGGAGCTTCGTCGTGCTGCTGCAAGAACGGCAAAAGGCGCTTCTCGAGGCACTCAGATTTGTAGATCTCGCCATTTACTGTGCCCTTTGTCACGAAAGGCTCACTCCTCAGTCCGCAAGAGCAGATGGCTTGCCAAATGAGATATTTGGAGGCGAACTTCGACATTTTCTTCTTCTTAAATTTGTCGTCCACATAGAACTTGCTCTTGCCGGTGAAAAACTCCAACCCCGGAATTTGCTTAAAATCGGCTTTTATATACGTTTCGTCGTCCATCACACAGCAGCCATATTTTGTCAGCATCTTCTCGTAGAGTTTCCGTGCCCGAGTTTTAGCCGTCGATTGTTGCCGCTCATCGCGGTTTGGGAAGTTCTGTACCTTGTATGTATGTAGTCCAGCTCTCTTCTTTGCATTCTGGACGTAGCTCTGCGACATGCCGATCTTTTTAGCCAAATCACGGCTTGAGACGTTGGGATTTGCTTTAATCATCCGCTTCACCTTTCCCTCCGTCTTTTTGTTCTCCGGTCCCGGTTTTCTTCCAGCTCCTTTGCGTGGTCCAACGTCAACCGCTCCTGGAACCGCTTCAACACTCTGGAGACGGTTGAATGGTGAATGTTCAACCTTTTTCCCCAACTGCCGCTCGCGACAGGTCAGGAAATTTCAGGTGTTTGGAAAGAATTTGTTCTCTCGACTCGCGTTGGTTCACCTCCATTTTCGTTGAATCGAAAAACACGACTTCGAGTTTGACAGCATGTAAACAATACACATCAATGAGAAAGTGTGCAAAATTTGGTTGATTTTTACCCAATGGTAAAAAAGTTATGCCCTGTTGAATGTGTCGCAATAATTTCGTGTTCGCCCTTTAAGCTGCGGTTTGCACGTTGTACACAATTCTTTTTTGGAGGGGCTGAGACAAAAAGATGGGCTTACCGCTTAAATTTAACTTCACGGCAGTGACAGGTGAGGTTAAGCATATGACGTACTTTTGCTTTTATTTTACTTGACTGGCACTCCTTGGGTGATCTTTATGATTGAAGTATCACCATTGTGTGCAGACTATAAATTTTAGAAACCTATAGTATCAGACACCTTAAAGTCAATCGACTTTCAAACAGAGCTTTCGTCGGTATTCCGATTAAAATTGTTCGATGCTGTGGATTATGCGGTAGACGATAAGATACTGGTACCAAAGCTGAATTTTGTCAGCAAGTCTGCAGCAATGGTCGAGTCGTTTTTCAGGGAATACCAGACCTAATTTCCTATAGCTGCGTTTCTTTTCGACGATTTCCGCTATGGATAAAATTGTTAGGCCCGATCGTCTGACAGTCAAAGCAAAGTCGGCCATTGAAATAGAATTGACGGAGAGCAATCTTCTGCCAGCCTTATCGGTTTTGCCTCTAAATTGGCAATCAAAAACAGCGAGAGAATTTGCAGAAATGTCCGACAAAGTGCTTTTTACTGTGTTTTTTTTTTTTGAAAACCTACTCAACAAATCTGCTTTGACATACCGTTTAATGGGTCACGTCACCTGCATTAACCCTGATGTTATAACTCACTTCACGGATATAGCTAAAAAGCGTCTGGAGCTGTGTCAAGAAACGTTCGTAGATAAAGACTATCTGAGCGCTGCAGTTGCACACAAAGTGAAAGAAGAATTTGGACAGCTGTGGTCAATGCCTTCTTCAAAAACGGTGCTTGCCGGAATCCAGAGGAAAAGAACAGCGTTTGGACAAATTTTGGCTAAAACTGATTGGTCATTCCAAGAAGGAGCTGCCAAATTTGACAACTTTTGTTTTTCATCCTGTCCCAAATGCGATGGAATAAGTATTTCAAAAAATTAAAATGGTCGGGCGGTAAACCAAATGGAAAAGTGTTTGGTAGCTGAGAGAATTGTCAACGACGTTGAAATCACGAAGTCCTTGATAAAATATGCATAATCTTGTACTTGAAAATCTCGAATGCTTTACTATTTTTCTTTGATGTTTATGCTTCTATAAACTTGAAAATCAATGGCTTACATAGAGCGATCTTTGTTCTCGTTTGCAAAACCAAAGCAGGCTACGCAATAGCCCGATTTGCGGCTGCTATCCGTCATTTTGCCTAAATGAAACAAGTCAGAATTTCAGATTTAACAATTTCCTCAGAAACATTCAAACATCATTTAATCATTAAATCCAATTTATTTTAACTAAAAACAAAAATACCCCAGTCCGGAAAATTTGGCAAAAAAACGGGAAAAATGCGGGAATTTTTAAATAAAGATTGTGTGGCCACCCTGAATAAAGGTAGTTGGAATTTATTTCTTATTGGTAATTAACCCATTACAGGCGGCAAGCACGACTTCCATTGGCATCTAGCCCCGTATTTGCTGGATTACGGACTTGAATTGTGCCAAAGTTGATGCCTTGTGCTCATTCATCTTGACAACATGGTATGGCCACTCAAACTAGAGGAGGGGATTGTGATCCGGCTTGGAGGCCATTCATCTTCGGTCAAAAAGTCCGACAAACTATTCGTGCATTAGCTCTGGAAAAGATTTGCCGTATGGGATGTTGCTCCATCTTGCTGGAACACGTAATAGCCACTTCCAAACATTGACCGGATACTTGGTTTAAAAACTTTCTTCAAAACTTTATAATAAATGGCATTAACCTTAACGCATTTTTCAATGAAAATGCAAATTCCATCCTAAACCCTGAATGACGCCGCACAATAGAACCGTAGAATGTTCCTGCCTCTATCTGGCACAATTTTGGAAGTGGAAGCTATTTTCGTTCTGTACGTTGTAGGACTGCTGCAAGATAAGTGATTTTTCGCCAGATATGACGAAATCCATGAATCTTTCGTTTTTTTTGAACGCATAGAGCCCGATATCTTGTTTCAGAATGCTGTGCAAAGCCGACTTCAAAAGTTCTCTTTCTGCTTTCGATTGGTGCGGTTGAGTTTTGTTTATTCGCGCGACAGCCTTGTTCTCTACGGCATTGTAATCAATTTGCATTGTTCTTTTTTCACCAACCCGGTCGCTTTTGTTATAACAGCAATGTGCGAGTTGAAAAATACTGTGCGATTTACCTTCGGCAATGTAGCGGATAAACCAACCTTAGGCGTTGTGGCAAATTTCGTCAAAGGCTTGCATGCGGAGCGTGATGAAATTAAAGCTGCATATTGGATAGCAGATGAAAAGTCCCTCCTCGTCAAGTTCAAGTCTGAGCGGCAGCCTTGGTGAAAACACCAAACTTGATCGTGCGGAAAAAGTTTCCGGCGGATCTGGGCATTCGCGCCTACACTGGTGTACGTGGCCAACCGGAAGGGACACATGTACTACGAAGGCAACAAGGACAAATGCTTCATCTGCAAAGAAGTGGGACACCTGATGGCTTCTTGTCCCAAGCGGAACATCCAGAATCAGCCGAAAGTGCATCGGCAAAAAAAAGAACAGAGCGGTAAATTGAAGAAACGTACGGATCTGCACTAACCGGAGGCACAGCCAACGTAGGATCAGAAGCTGAAGGTGAGAGTGAATTGGAAACGCTAGAGGTGCTGGATGATAAAATAAAGGAATCTGTCATGATGCCGGTGGATACCGAAGTCAGTAACGCTAAACCGAAGGAGTTAGACCAATACATTCGCAATGTATGGCGTAATTCGACGACCACATCGAAAATATAAAGTGTAAAGGCCGTTAACACCAAAATTTCTGTATCCATATTTATCCTGTTTCTTAGTCAAATCACTACGAAATGGAATGAAACTTGTTGTGTACATAACCAATACAAAGACAAACGTGAATAACACACATTGTTTACAAAAGCGCGTTCTGTATTCAAGATGGCGCCATCTGAACTAGCACGCAGGAAATCAATCTTGCACAATTATTTGGAAATGGGCTATAGCCCAGTTAGCAAGCGCCCACTTAAAAAGCAGCCCAGTTAAAAAGCACCCAGAAGTTAATATATATATATATATATATATTTTTTTTTTTTTTATTTTTTTTTCGTCCCTCTTTCTTCTCTTGTTGCCAATATCGGAGGCAAGAACGACGCCCCCACCACCCCCACCCCCAACCAATCACTACTAAAAATGAGGAGGGACCGACCGCTTTACTTCCCTTCCGAAGGAAGATGAGACCAAATTTTTCCCCCCCAAAAAAACCCCCGCCGCCACTGGGGTTGAACCCCACCCCCCTGGGGCCACAAGTAGCAGTTGCGGTATATAAAAATGAATTTCTGTCTGTCTGTCTGTCTGTCTGAACCTTCTAGATTCGAAAACTACTAAACCGATCGGCGTGAAATTTTGTATGGAGGGATTTTTGTTGCCGGGGAAGGTTCTTATCATAGTTAGAGACCCATCCCTTTTCTGGAAAGGGGGCCCCCATGCAAATAAAACACCAATTTCTGCATAACTCGAGAAATAATCAAGCAAAGGAAACCAAATTTGGCAGGTGGGGGTTTTTGAAGACAAAAATGTTTCAATGGTAGTTTGAGACTCCTTCCCATTCTGGAAGGGGGAGGGGGGCTCTCAAACAAATGAAACACAAATTTCTGCATAACTCGAGAACTACTTAAGCAAATAGAACCAAATTTGGCAGATGGGGGTTTTCGAAGGCCAAAAAGGTTTTTATGGTGGTTTGAGACCCCTCCTCTTTCTGAAAGGGATGTGTCTATCCTAGTTTAAGACCCCTTCTTAAGGGGGAGGGGGCTCTCATACAAATGAAACACAAATTATTTGCATAATTTGAGAACTAATCAAGCAAATAAAACTACCTTTGGCATGTGGGGGGTTTTGAAGGCAGGATTTCAATATATATAAAAAAGAATTTCTGTCTGTCTGTCTGTCTGTCTGTCTGTCTGTCTGTCTGTCTGTCTGTCTGTCTGTCTGTCTGATCCTCATAGACACGGAAACTACAGAACCGATCGGCGTAAAAATTTGTATGCAGGGGTTTTTGGGGCTGACGAAGGCTCTTATGATGGTTTGAGACCCCTCTCATACAAATGAAAAACAAATTTCTGCATACCTCAAGCAATTGGACCCAAATGTGGCATGTGGGGGGTTTTGAAGGCAATTATTGTATGGTAGTTTGAGACCCCTCCGTCTTCTGGAAGGAAGAGCTCTCATACAAATGAAACACAAATTTCAACCAAACATGCGAATCCAGGTAACTTAAACACAAAATGTGTATTTCTCGGGTAAGAGGCATGTTCTGATAGAAGTTTGAACCCCTTCACAGTCAAGAAAAAAAATCATTCCGAAAAACAACCATAAACGTGCCAGTTCTTCTAAACTTTCATTCATTTAGTTGCAAGCGTAGCGGCGCTCGCACCGGGTTCAGCTAGTGATTGATATTGATATATGCAATGTTGCCGTAACGTTTGTTTCGTTAAGAATTTGGCCTCACAAAAGGATGCCTTCTCCGAGAGGAAATAACGTACGAAAAATTTAAGGTTTTTTACCCTACTACAAATTTTTTTCTTTCTATATTTCTTCTTCATTCCCTTTCTTCTTCCCCTTTCCTTTCTCCTCCCATTCTTCTTTTTTTTTTTCCCTTCTCCTCCCCTTCACGTCGATACTTGGTTTTGCTCCCTTCTCACCTTCCCTTTGTTATTTTCCTCAATCCCCACCCTAAATCACCCCGAGATCCCAGCAGAGCTGGTAAATCTCACGGCCATCATGTGACGAAGAAAAAACAGGCCATCTCACTGTCACTAGAAGAAATTTTGAACTATCATGAGACTTTCTTGTCAATCTCACACCATTCTGCAGTCATGAGATTTTTTCTCATACGATTTTGATTCACAAATTTCTTATTATTTTACTTGAAATTAGCCAAGCAATAATATGTTATCGATAGTGTGGAAATTTTATTTGAACTTTTGTGATGAAACTTACAATTATATTCATAAATGTGCTTGTAATAGCGATGACCAAAACACTATCACGTGCTGTCATGACGAAAATTCAATCGATGAGATTTAGAAGACAATCTTCGTCATCGTTCCTTCTCACCCGATGAGATTTTCAGACGTAATTCGGTAAAAATCGTTGGTCATTTTTAAATTTGAAAATGACATTTGCCAGCCTACTGAAATATTCAAAACGCTTTTATTTTGTTTCTCGCTCGCAACGCGCAACAGTAATTAAAAAGAAGCGGCCAAATAATAACTGAAACGGACTTTAGGACACAACCTCAATAAAAATCTGTTGTATCTTGTTTGCACTTACTTGTGTCCACACTCTATGGACTGTATCGTTGATTATGAGTACACCTAAAAATTGCTGTATTATTCTTATGCACATTACTACTATACACAGCTTTATTAGAAATTTATTTTTGTTGTAAATATGTTTTATTTATTTTGCAACTCTAATTCATTTACATTGTTTATTGACCATCAAAAAGCCCATTACATCAGTATTTATTTAATTTTTCGTAGATCTGGCCAGCTCTCGCACCTGCTTCTTGATGTTCCTCATGAGGTTTTGCACAACTGTTCCGTCGTTGGTTTAGCTTACGTTTAGCCAGTCTTTTTTTAACTTGATGATGTCACCTGCTCCTCTAGCCTTCTTCCGCAGCTTTCCTTTCATCAAAGCCCAAAATTTCTCAATGGGCCTTATTTGGGGCAATTTGGAGGACTCATCGCCTTTTCCACAAATTGGACATTGTTCTCTTCATACCAGTTCAAGGTTGTACGCGCATAGCGGCAGGATGCCAAATCAGGCCAAAACAGTGTCGAACCTTTGTGTTTTCGGATTAGTGGCAGAATTCGTTTTTGCAGGCATTCCTTCCGGTACATTTCGGCGTTCATATTTGCGGTAGTGAGGTGTCAATGTCATACCGCACTGGCAAATTGCTTGCCAAACCAACACCTTTTTTTTCCAAATTTTTCGCAAAAAATCGATTTTTCCGAATTTAGGTCATCCGTTCAACGCTTCACGGTGTAAAACTGTGCCCCTGGAAGTGCTTTGTAGTTTTTGGCGTACGTCTCATCCTCCATGATAATGCACATGTTATTTTTGGTCAAAACGTCGTCGTACAGCTTCCGAGCCCGAGTTTTTACGGAATCCGCCTGAATTTGGCTGCGTTTCGGACATTTTTGTTTCCGGTACGTCTTCAGGGAATTTCGCTTCTTTGCGCATTGGACCATTCCAATCGTCGTTCCACACTTTTTTTGCGCAATCTCTGATGGATGCCTCCTTGTTTCCTTCAAAAACTTTGCAAATTTGTTTGTCCAAATTTGGGTTTGACGCACCTGTTTTTCTACCACGGCCGGGTAAGTCCTTCAATGTGTTATGCATAACAAACCGGTTGATCGCATTTTGGATCGCACAGACACTAACACCTTCTTCTTTTGCTAATTTTCTTAGCGACAATCACTTTTCAGTGCAGTACTTGGTCACAATCGATTTTCGCTTTTCTTCCGTAAGACCTCGCATTGTTCCGCTTGAAGTAAAACTTTAACTTTTAATGAAGGTTTTCGTTTGTTTACAAGGCAAGCAACACACTGACACTAAACAGCTGTCAAAATAAGTCATAGTCTTTTTCATACAGAACCTCAAAGGTGTACTCATAATTAAGGATGCAGTCCTTAGAAAGTAAGGCTAAGGTAGATTGATCTCACGATGATGCAGCTACGCAAGTATGGAATCAGGGCAATTGAGATGGTAATCTTATTTCTTGCAGTCCAAAGGTTTTTATTTTATTGGGATTATTATTTTCTTCTTGTGTCCGGACATGTTGAGTAGGAGCATATGTGTTTGCGACTGGGGATTATGATTGTATCCTCCAAGAAGGAACGAGTGCCATCTGAGATTTGTAGTTTCACGTTTTGTACATTGCCAATTGGCTACCGGTATAAATTTCGCTTAGTTCAACCTTTTTGTAATTCTATAAAGCTGAGTAAAACAGAAAAGTGTACAGTCAGCCTTGAACTTCAGATACTTACTCGAAAGGTCCATTTTATTTACTTTAAGCTAAACGTACACTGTTTAAGCGTCAAATATTACACCAACAGTGTACATCAAATAGTCCCTTTTTTTTCATTTATTATAATTTCATAACGATATATCTTCAATATCTTTCCTGATTCGTTCGGTTTTCCCGGTTAGGTGGCCACCCTGGAATCCACAAATCCAGGAATCAAGTTAAATTTTGAGCGCTGTCTCCAAGAAAGCAGGAGAAGAATCATCCTTTACTTTGCAACGGTTGCAGCTCACTTATTCTATATTATTGTCCACATTCCGTTACACCCTTCAGAAATGGAGGACATCGCATCGATTGCACCAACATTTGGATGTCCCTTTCTCGTGATCCAAGGAAATGACCTTGAAATGGACTTCCCTTTTTTCGCAATCCTCCACACTTCTGTGCAATAGCGCTGCCCCTCCGGCGAAAAAGGAAAAGTTCGCTTTCCTAATTTCCCGATGTCGGATACTACGCCCGCCACCCTCGCCAATCCCGCCTCAAGGGTTCATCTTTGCCGCTGTCATCACGCGATGATGGCATACGACAACGAAGACCAGCAGCAGTTTCTTCTTCGCATCTTTGTAGCTTTGAGATGCGGCCTAACGGCCAGGTGTTTAATCAATATTCGCCACCCACACCCTGGCGGGTGTTTTCTTGCTTTCGCCCTGGACTTCATTGTGTCCTGTTGGCATTTGTTTCATTTCGATTTCCAATTCACAATACACAAACACAAAAAACAGCTACGAGAATTTGACTGCCTCATTCGGAGTTGACAAGTTGTCAAGAGTCAAAAGAGACTATAACCTACTGGCTAGTCTCAGAGCGACGACGGGATGACGAACGAATGATGATTGCTTTTGCTGGCTACGGAAGAAAATATATTCTACAGAGTGATGCTTGCATGATGGACGATCGGTCTGTGAGTCTCTGCAATGGTATGCTGCTGGCACGTTTGTTTGTATGACTGTGGCCTATAATCATGTGATTATTTAGGTGTACCAGTGAATGCGACCGACAACGACGGCCGCGGCGTCTAATTGGGGACCAAAACAAGAGTAACAAAAATAGACTGAAACGGTCAAAAGTGGAGGGAAAAACATAGCTCCACACGACGGCGATGGTTCGGCCAAAATATCATGTGGACTGTAATGAATGAATCATGATGCACCGCTTGTTGTGATGAGCGCTAACGTCTTGTTGATAAAAATTAATCGTTTACTAAATGGTGGTCGATGCTTCGGAATACGTGGAATTACGAATAATATTCTTTGAGTGTTATATTAAAAATGCCGGATTGTTACAGAATTCTTTGATGAAATTAATAAAATCTACGCGCCAATATTGGTAATCTACATCAAAATAAAAAATGAACCATTCAGTCATGAATTTTTCGGCTTTCACTTGAACTCTTATTGTAGAAAATTTTCCACAGATGGAGGTATGAATTCTTGCTAATAATGTTTAACTCTTATCCATTCATCGTATCTTTTAGGCATTCAGAAAATGATAAAGAAAATCATATCTCTTTTGTTTCTGAACCGATTTTTATAATTCATGCCCCAAAAGAACCGGATATGTCTCCAATTTAAAATTTAAAATTAGCCACATGGTTCGTTAGTTATTCCGAGGTGTAGTGGGGTAGGTTTTTTTTCCGGATATTACCCTTATTATTTCCTTCTGAAACCTAGCTTGTGACGCACAGTGATCGGAAAAGCCTTTTTTCACGGCGAAATTAATAACTCCTAAGGGTTACGTTTCCGAATCATGGTGTATTCTACAAAGTTTTACCTAAAAAAGTTGTCCATCTTGTGGTGATCTTTTCGCAGTTCCAAACTTAACTTTTTAACAAAGCACAATAGAAGGGTAATCGCAAAAGCAAGTTTGTTGGGAATATAATTTACAGCAACTTCGCCGAAGACATTATTTTTCTATATCTCACCAGGATAGAGCTATTTTTCTGCTTTAAATCAGGGTGTCTCTAAAAAAAAAACTTTAAATCTGGGTGTCTCTCAACGCTGCAGGCTGCTTACTCACTGGCGCTTGCGCACTGCTTTGGTTCGGAACTATTTTGCTGGTTTAGATTAGTGTCCTTAAGAAATCAGATTTTTCATTCTAACTTTTTAGTTTCAAATGTTAGGAAAAATATTCTTCAGACAAAGTGTAGAGCAAGCTATGGTGCATGTTTTTGCTGAGCTAAGTACCCAACACTCAAAATATTTTATTTTTCAAAATTTAGGGGTGATTTTAAATGTCCGATTATAAACAGTCCCCGCTCGTGTGCCCCACGAGTATCTGTGCTCATTTATATAGCATTATGTTCCTTGATATGCATTAAAACAAGAATTTGATGGTTTTCTGGCCAATTCTCGCCTAAACAATCAAAAGGTCAAAATGAAAAAACGCATAATTTTAATTAAAATCTCGAGTAATTCATGTTACGGGCCTGAAAGCCATTTGTAAACAATGACTTTAAATGTCGATTTCTCTTGATTCTTAAATCACTCTCGTGAAATGAAAACAGCATCTGGTAGAAGAATGTTAGTTCTACCATATGGAGTAGCTGGATAAAGTAGGATTCTCGTGATTCGTGAGAGATCAACGTTTAAAGTCATTGTTTACAAATGGCTTTTAGGCACCTTATCATGAATTACTCGAGAAATTACCCCTAACTTTTGAATGATAAATGAAAACAATTTTCAGCAAAAATGTGCGCTAGAACGTTTTCTATATTTTGTCTCAAGATCACTTTTTCTCAAAATGAGAAACAACAAAGTTAGAATAAAAAAAACTCATTTTTTTAGAGACACCCTGATTTGAAGCAGAAAAATAGCTCTATCATGGTGAAATATAGACCTAAAAAAAATGTCTTCGGCATAGTTGCTTTAAATTATATTTCCTACAAACTTGCCTTTAACATCACCTTTCTATTGTGCTTTGTTAAAAAGTTAGTAACAGCGCCGCCCTAGCGGTAAAGTTTGGAACTTCGAAAAGATCACCACAAGATGGACAACTTTTTTAGGTACAACTTTGTAGAATACACCGTGATTCGAAAACTTAACCCTTAGGAGTTATTAATTTCGCCGTGAAAATCACTGTGTGACGTGTTGGCGTGTTGGAGAACATTATAAGTATTTTTGGTCACTTTGGCCGCATTCCGGCGTATTCCGGAGATCTGATTCCACTGGGGAAACTAGGTTTCGCAAGATAGGTTTCCGAATCGATCAGATTGTGGCCATTTCCCCGTGCTAATCTCCGGAATACCCCGGAATGTGGCCAAAGTGATCGAGAATCCTTGCAATGTCTTCCATTGAACTTGTTTCGCAAACTCATGAAGTTTGTGATGTCGCCGACTAGGTTTTAGAAGAAAACAATAAGTTATCCTTCATCCGGAAAAAGACTCCGGAACCATGTGGTCAATTTTAAATTTTCACCAGAATTTAAAAAAATTGGAGACATAACCGATTGTTTTGGGGATGAATGGTGAGAGTCGGTTCTGAAACAAAAGAGATGTGATTTTCTTTATCATTTTCGGAATGCATAAAAGGTACGAAGAATGGATAAGAATCAACGGTCGTAAGTAACAATGAAAAACTCTTTTTCCAACGTCCTCTATCTTCTTCTCTTTCTCTTGACGTACTACACGGCCTGCCGTTTTAACTCAGTTTTGAGTCGTTTTGGACTCAATTTCGTCAAAAGTGGAGTCACTCAAATTTGAGTAAATGTTACTGGAATTGACAAGTCGACAAATCAAAAACATCCATCTAATTTGAGTCGATGTTTTTGATTTATCGACTTGTCAATCCCAGTAACATTTACTCAAATTTGAGTGACTCCAATTTTGACGAAATTGAGTCAAAAACGACTCGAAACTGAGTTAAAATGGCTGGCCGTGTAGGTTAGTCGAAAAGTTTTGTAAGCGACATCTATTCAGCAGTAGACAAACCAAAACTTCTACGCCATTTTAATATTTAATCTTTCATAAGAACGTATCATTTTGATCTGTCAATTCATTCTTTATTTACAAGCCTTTTGAAGTTGACGCGTCAGTGTATTTTTTAACAAAGGAAAAATCCGAACATCGTGCAGTGATTAAATACTTTGTTTTGGAAGGTTTATCGGCTACTGAGATCCATGCAAAGATGGTGAAAGTATTAAATGAGTCTCCTCCTTAATTTCCAACCGTTCACCGATGGGTATTGCAGTTTAAGCGTGGCCGTACAAGCGTTGAAGACGATCCATGATCAGAACGTCCAAAAAGTGCATCAACAATACAGGATATCGTTTTGGAAGATCATCGATCGACTGTGGATGTGATAGCTGGCACCATAGGCATCTTACATGGAACAACATGGCATATTTTGGCTGAAGTTTGGGGTTTCAAAAAACTGTGTGCACAATGGGTGCCGCATTTGCTAACAATGCAACAAAAACACGTTCGAATGCGACTTTCTGAGCAACATTTGGAGCAATTTCGAAAGGATAAAAAGGATTTTCTGCGTCGATTCATCACTATGGATAAGACTTGGTTCTACCACCATGATCCTGAATCAAAACAAGAGGCTAAGGAGTGGTGTGAACCAGGCACTTCGGTTCCGAAGCAAGTTCGTTTCCAGAAATCGGCCAAGAAGGTGTTCCCTCTCGCGGGTCAAATTTTTCATCTTGTCGACGGTGAGAGGGCTTATCCCATGCTATAAACATGCATGTGAGACCAAGAATTTGACCAGTAGTGAAAGTATCACATATTCTAAACATTTATTTGACTGACACGTCGTAGAACGTTTATATAAAGGCACTTAGATCAGGTGTGATACTGGCGGGCTATGCCGCAATTCACTCTTCGACTTCTTACTTTCAATCAAAGGGAAACGACTAAATGTATACTTTTCCTTTTCGTGGCAACTTATGTTGTTGTTCATCCATTTGTTTTGTGGAATGAATAACCAAAATACCTGGTTTGCTCATGGTATAATAAGTGAAAGTAATTGCAAATTTTCGAAAAGGGTGAATATTGTAAATATCGTTCAAAATGAAGCACATTGCCGCAGAAAAGTGTTACTTTAGACTGATGATGACAAGCATGTATATTAGAGATAGGACGCGGAGAGCCTGCTTAGGAAGCACGAGCAGTAGATTAAACCTTTCTAAATTGTTTATTTCAGCAACAGTGCTGAGGTTGTTCCGCTCAGTGAGGGTTTAGTATTTTACTTACTTTAGAAGGGGGGGTTAATCACGGAAGTTTCATTTCACTACCGGTTTCGGCTCTATTTCAGTTCCGTTTCGAATCCGTTTTGCATCCATTTCAATTCCATTTCGATTCCGTTTCGGTTTCATTTGTAATTAAATAGCTCGGGGCTGTAAAATGAACGCCATTAGCATAAAACAACCTGACTGACTGACCCTCATAACACACTTTAAAATGGAAGCTCATTACATACTAATTCAAACGTTTAGGGTTATTATTAGAAGATACCGCAGTGCTGTAAATAGTAAACATAGGCGCACCATTGAAATTGAGGTTCGTCTAGAAATATCATTCGCTATATGAATAATAAATATTATGCATACTCTGGTTGCAATACTTCTTGGGGTTGACTTCAGTACTACTAGTTGTCAACATAGACTACATCAAAGGCCTGAATGTCGTCCCTAAGAATTATTGTTTGGCAATTTACATGTCTTTTTGAAATCTAGTTGCTACTGCATACGGCCTGGAGATGGCTTCAGGACTTGGGGCTTTTAACTTAGACGGCACTTTGCCCCGGATTATCATCTCTAGAAATCATCAAGCAAAGCTCCTGACATCTAGAATAGGGTATTAACTTGAGCTTGCATTTTACGACTGCATAACAAAACATCATCGTGGGAAAATTGAAACTGAAATTTAGAAAAGTACTACGGTCCAATACTAATTACTTCAACTAGTGCTCAAGCGGCCAACATAGGCTATTGCTTCTAAGGTATTGGTCGTAGTTGAGGTGACGATGGGAAAGGGTCTAGTCTTGACAATCAAGCTGTCACGCAGCTCCAGCTAGACACCCTTAAAAAAAATCGGCCAAGAAGGTGTTAGCGTCAGTTTTTCTAGATGAAAAAGGAATTTTATTGATAGATTATCTCCAAACTGGTAAGACAGTCAACTCTGCTTATTATTGTGACTTTTTGGACCAGTTGGATTAAAAAAAATGTTATAAAATACCCGGTTTACAGAAGAAAACAATCATTTTTCATCAAGACAATGCAGCTGCTCACACAGCTCAAAAAACCATCGCAAAAATCAGTGAATTGGCGCACGAATTTTTTCCCCCCCCCCCCCCCCCCCCATTTTTCTTCTCACCCCCCACAAAAATATTTTTTCGCAGTTTATCATCACCAAAAAATATAATAGTTGTCGCCGAGGATTATGTAGTCTGCCCCCCCCCCAGCACTTGTTCCATTTTTTCTTTTGTAGAGCACCACTATTCTCCGTCCCACCGCTCCTCCACCACCGACTTATTTTAATATTTCTTCCCTCCACAATATTTTTAAATTTTTTAATTTGCGTAGAAATTTGTAAACCCCCCCCCCCCCCCCCAAAAAAATTCTACGTGGCTTATGAATAGCCCCTAATGTATTAAAATGTATTGGTTTTAAGCTACACAGTTAAAATTATTTTTTAATTTTCAATTTATTTTCATGCACATAAGAAGAGCATACAAATAACTTCAAAATCACATGAATTTTTAATTTACACGACTTAAATCCTTGTAATATTAATTCAATTGAATTTTACTTGATCTACTTCAGATTACCGCTTCGTTGATTATTACATGAAAGCGTATTTTACATGATGGAGAGGAAGATACACATGATGGGGGAGAATTTTTTGACTTATCAATAATCTGATAGTCCAAAACTGCAAAACATGGGTTTCAAGAGACAAGAATAATCGTAAGGAACCAATCAATATGAAATGTCAAATTATCTTATAATTGATTTCTTCAAACCCTTTTGTTGAGAAAACTTTCAGACTGGGGTTGTAGTTCATCAAAATATGTATTCATCATGAAAAAAGACAAATGCCAAGCGTTCTAACCTCGTTTGTTTCATCTTTATTGGATAATCTGTGTTGAAAACAAAAAATGGTGAAGCTTCAAAACCTTCTGAATAAATTTAACTTGAGTAGATTCACGATGTGGAGAAATCTGAATTATCGATAGTGATCCGCTGCTTAAAACAACAATGAATTTGTAAACAGCAATTCAATAAAACTGATTCACTTGGTTGCAATTAACTTACACCAGATTTTTGCGTCGCAGTAACAAATAATTTTCTTCTGTTGTCTTCTGCCTATGGATCGTGAATGACAGTTGAACGCAAAAAAGCAGCAAAGCATATAAACAGAAGATTTATATTTACACGATCATGTCAATGCGTATGATTATACATTGGAGAACGAGCACACTGTGATTTTATATTTTGGAAAAGTGTACTCCTTTTTCCCTTCTTTTTACATTCAACTTTACTACTTCTCCCCCTTTTTTTTTTCTTTCCTTCTTTTTCCAATCTTCTGCTGTTTTTTTTCCTCTCTTTCTCGTTGATATCCCCCCCCTCTCCAATATTCTCTCCCCTTTTATTTTCCCCTCTTCCCACCCAATAGAAACAACCCATTAAATTTCTTTTTTCGGACTGTGAACGTACAAATTTAAGACGGAAAAAAGTACATCGATGTAATATTACCTATCATATTTGTATGACTACCGTTTGTTTAGTTATTGCATTTGTCTTTTGGTGCGCTCTGAGATATTGCATTCATGCTTTCTAAGAAAGTTTTTTAGCTGTTTATGCGATTGGATGTTTTGAAATGGCCAAGAAAATCTTCAATTAAGAAATGTGGAGGCAAAGCCGAATAAAGGTCTTAGAAAGTCAAGTAGAAGAAGAAGACAGTTTTACTTGATGTGGCGAGTTGATCTTTTCGGGGTGCTGAGCAAATGCTTCTCTAGATTCTGATTTAATTCAAATTCGTTTTTTTTTGTCAGTATATGAGATAATCTTTTTTTGGAGTTGTGAGCGAGTCTGTCTCAAAGTAATGATTCAACTCAGGATATTGATTTTATTCGAATCATACTCGAGTTTATCTCTGGCATATCACGCTTACTCTAAATTGAGTCCACATTTTCCTTCAGACATTTTCAAAATTGGGTATGCTTTTCATCCAAGAAGTGCTATGAAATCTGTTCATTCTTGATATTATTTAAAATTAACTAGTAAAAAACAAATTTAGCTTCAGTTCATGACAGAGATTCAGTGGAAAGTCCTTAGCGAAATTTCTTTTAAACATAGAAGATATTATTCTGAAACACACAAACCATTCCATATAAAAACATTCTCTAACGAATTTTATTTCTTCAACCTTCCAGAGGCACCCCGAAGTCACAAGAAGAAAAAGAACAAAGATAAAGACCGGGATCGCGACAAGGTAAGTCCCAATCCAAACTCCGACCTGCTTGAAAAAAAAACCCCACTAAACCCCTCAATTATCTCAATTCCCAACAGGAGCACAAAAAACGTCGCCACTCGAGCGACCACAGCGGCACCCTCGGAGGCACCGTTAGCACTTCGGTCACTCACAGTGCCAGTAGCTGCACCACCTCGAAGGACAAATCATCCAGCAATTCGTCGATCCAAAACAAAGAAAACCAACACCACCTGCAACACAAATCAGACAAACCGGAAAGGGTCATCATCCCCGTGCCGGTTGACTTTCCGGTCCAAATCAAGCAGGAACTGTCGGTTGAGTCAAACTCCGCACCGCTGCTAAACAGTGCTACCGGTGGACTAACGCCACCGGCAGTTGCTGTTGCAGCTGCCGTTGCTGCCGGTACACCAATTTCCCCCATAAATCTACTGCTGAATTTGGAACGGAGTAACAGCGAGAAAAGCAAGGTAAAAAAGCAGGACGTTTTCATCAAGAAGGAATACAAGCCACTCAAACCGGAAAAGTCTCGGGAAGACGTATCGAGGGCGTTGAACTTCAGCGAAGGCAACGGTCCTGTCTGTACAAGTACCAGCGCTAGCAGCATCAGCAGTAGCAGCAGCACCAGCAGTTTCGGCAATAGCATTAGTGCTGCCGGCAGTACAACTAACTTAAATAGTAATAAGAATACTAACATTTTGATAAAAATTGAGTCACCCAAGAATCTGGACGATAAACCAGTCGTCGTGAAGAAGGAAATTCTTTCTGACGTCGGAGCGACTCCGGAAAAAATGGTCAACGGAGGTACGACTGTTGTTCTCTCAAGTAGTAGCACCTCAACGATATCAACAATAACGGGAAGTAAACAAGAACCTTCGGTGGAGAAGACTACCTCTCACGAGCACCATGTTCACAAATCTTCGTCCCAGCTTGGAAGCAGTGTCAGTAGCACTAAGCTCTCCAGTTCATCCTCGTCCACTTCGGTGCACAAGAGCAGTAGTAGCAGCAGCAGCAGAGAGTGCTCACGCTGTTACAAACGATCCAAGATCAAACGGGCTAATATCGGGATTCAGTGCAAGCGGGAAAAAGTGGAAAATTCAATGAGTAGTGTCGTGCCGGTAGAACCATGCACGAGGATAGGCACGATTCATAGGGACACAAACTGCCACCGAAAGGGGCTCGAACATCTCAAGTATGGTCGGTTCATGCGGATAGAGGTGCACCCGAATGGAGGCGCCTCGGTGTTGCACATGTACCAGGACGAGATCAGTGTCCTGTCGGAGGTTGAGATGGAGGAACTGGTGAACGAATTCTTTGAAGTTTGCTTCAGCGAAGACGAGGAAGGGTTCGCCGATCACGTGATGGGGATCGTACACAATGCGGCCGACTATCTGCCGGATTTGTTGGAGCACATGGCCGAGAACTATGCCAACCTGACGGTGAAGGCCGGCGTTCTGGGTCGGAATTCGGACATCGAAACGTGCACGATGCATCAGTACAATGAGCAGGTAGGTTCGAAGAGGGATACCGTGACAGCACCATATTCAGGCGCACTCTTGAATTCAATCGAAAATTACTCGCATTTTACCCTCGAATGAATTGTGGTATTTTTGTTTTTGTTTATCCTTCACATTCGTAACAAATAGTTGAGAATTGATAATTAGTATACGTCAAAATAAAAGCAGTATAATGAAAACATCATCTGTCAGATGTGTCAATTTTAGTCTTCTCGACTCACTAGAGATTTTTTAAAGATCCAAATGTTAAAGTGCTCCAAAAAAAAAAAGACCAAACTAGTATTTAAATGACCCAGTTTGACACAGGTATATCTCGATAAAATTTACACGATACTAAGCTCTTCCTAGGTATTTCAATTTCTTTAACATGGCAAATCAATAACGGAAAACAAAAACATTACCAAACAGAAGGAACATTCGCTTACAACTTGATAATATGTGTTTGGCGAATTGATTTGCTATTTCCGAGAAATCGGTTTTAGAAGAGCTAAGCTGCCGTTATACGCATAATTGTCCCATGTTCTATGGGGTTCATATAAAGTAGGTATACCTGTATTTGCTTATATTTATACATGTTTATTCTACGAAAATATGAATAAGGAGAAGTTATTTGTAAATTAACCTATTTTTTTTTTTTCATTTGTCAAATCGTCAAATAAGTCTCCAAATTAGGAACACGAACAGCACTTTTAACATTTTGTTTTCCAAACAAGTTAAACATATTTTTTAAAACTTAAGTTTCTTTTGTTTAACAGTGTGTGAACTATGTGTGACATTTTATTGAAATTGGTTGATTATTTTATCTTCTGAATGCAACATTAGATTCTCGATTTCCTTAACGATATCAACAATAACCCCAAATATGGTGTCGTCACAGTTCTGGAGACTGAAGAAATGAAAATAAATCACCTTTTACTTTTACAGGTTGTCAAAAACTACTCTCACGGAACGGTCCGGTACGGACCGCTACACCAAATCAGTCTGGTTGGAAAGGTTCACGAAGAAGTCGGAGGCTATTTTCCCGATCTATTGAAACGACTCGAACAGAACCCATTCCTCAATAAGGTAAGCTTGGTTGGCTTCATCGGTGTTTGCAAAATATAGAGGGTTTCTTTGTTTTAGGCCATGCCATGGGGAGAGTTGTCAATTTAGCATTAGCATTGACGTTTGCACACCTCGTGGATGGAGCTACGATGAGGAATAATTCGTTGAAGATATTGCATGTCACCATGAAACGGAACCAGTTACTGATACGTTTCTTCACGCAATAATCTCCACAAATACACTCCTCGATCGCTCACCTGGCCACGTCCATGCAACCGTTGGAGATAGGGAGGATTTGGTATCAACCTTAAGAAGACACGGGGAACCCACGTAGCCTTCAGTAGATATCAAAGGAAAAGGGAAATGAATAGTCGGAGAGAATAGTTAAACAGAATGCCCTGTTTGGTGTACAGAACAAAAATTTATTTATATGGTCGTTGGGAGCATCGAGTCTAAGAAGGTTAAGTGATGCTCCATTTTTTCTCCAAACGGTTGAGACTTAAGCATTAACTTTAGTCCTAGCCCTATACGGCTTATGGTTATAGCGCCATTACTCGCTCTCTGAAATGAGAAAAATATCTAAGTACGGGTGTTGAAAGAGAACTTATCAGATTTCTCGGACTGCAGAAACAACATTGCATTACCTTAACATATTGTCAATTTAGGTTTCTTCTCTATATTTTGGAAATTTGCTCTGTACGAATAATAGAACATTTGATCGATTGAAATTGTGAAACTTGAAGAATTTTCACAAATTCTAGCTGGTTCAGGAAATCACAAACATTTAAAGATAGGAGAGGTTCATGGTGTGAGTTCGACACAAACCTTCCATCACAATGAATAGCAGTAACTTGTTTATGTTTAAAATCGCTTTTTTAGAAGTTTCTTTAACTGATTTAGGACAAACATGGTACTTGGAATGAACATAGTGACTGTATAGAAGGAATTAATTTCAGAGTTTTCTAAATTATTGTTTAAGGATGGCCTCTCAAAATAATTTGTAGGGAACGATGAGGAATATAGCCACATTAAACTCCAAGCTCAATTAATCAAAATACAAGTTGTTGTGTTTCTTAATAAAGATATTTGATAGGTGATCATATTTGCGTTGCAATGCGTTGCGTTAGTAATTAAATAATCCGTAGATTGCACGCTGGAAGCTGGTATGAGACTTACTTCATCACTCTTATTTCGATTGCTTATGAAAAGCTATTTGGGAAGTAATAACTGTCCAACCAGGATTCAGAGTAGATAAGCATGAAAACATCTATTGCCCACCACGCTGAGGCAAATCGGAAAAATGGGAAGATAAAGGTGATATAACATCAACTTAAATAATAAATAAATAAAACCTATATCTATATTCATTAGAAATCTGTAGCTAATTTGTTTATATTAGGAAGTATGTTGATGTAGCTTTTTTCAAATCATTCAAAAACATTTTATAACTATTTTAACAGGGGAGAAAACACCTTCAGAGACACACTCCGACATATTCAAACACCTCACCACAACAAGACAAATTTCCGTAATTTCTGGAACCACTCACACGCATGTTTACATCATTTGCAGCTGGCTGCCAATAAGCATAACTTTTCAATTTTGGTTTGACAGACATGTTGAAAAACAGAAACACCCAGGGAAACTTCTTCCGGCACCCCAAAACACGATTAACCCCCTGTTTTATAACGATTCAAAATAATACATTGGCCAAATATTGCGAGAAAGCAAGAAATCTTTTTGAATAAAAATATGTTAACTGACTGACCAATGACTGATCTTCAAATAGAAAGTGCACAAAAAAAAAAAAAAAAAGTTTGTCTATGTTGGCGATTTGTTTCATTTTGATTTCTTCTCTTGGAAATTTCACCGAATAATAAAACATTTGATCAGAGATTGCATCTTTACACCACAGTACATCATTTTCTAACACTTCCAGAGTGACTTATCACTGAGAATATTCTGGAACCATCAACCAAGCAGTACTAAAGACATCTTATTATGGAGTTCAAATTAGACAGGAATAAAACAGTAAGATTATAGGTAAATAGGTGGATACTGAAAAATACTTAGCTGATCGATGCGTGAAGCAATGGATCATCATCGGGGATGCAACATTGTTACTCTTGCAGGCAGTAGTCACAAACACTAATGTAACTCGGATTCATCTAAAAGTTCAATGCACTTTTCAAAATCACACTGATCTGGCCCATCCTACTATCACGCCAGTAAATTAATCCTTTTTCCACCAGACACTTCCGGAAGCTTGAAAACCAACTCGTACGCAGCCGTGCAAAATAGCAAACAATGTTCAGACAAAACAGCAACCGATTGTCTAACAATACAATCAATTTATACTCATTAACAAGAGAACTGAATTTCTTCACTAAAAACTATCGATTTTCATATTTCTGAAGAGCGAAAAAAAAATGCCACCGAGAAATCAAACTTGACGTCCGTCCACACGATAATTTCAAGTTCACTATATATTTTTAAAATACTACTTACGTTTACTACGCGCTCGGACTCAGGCAATTTTCGACGCTCTGACGGTAGTTCTTTTATGGGACACCAACTAATTACTTATACATATAATCCTCGATTCACTAAGCCGTACAGTTTTTTAGGACAAGCTAATACACAAAAATGTAAGTTAGAACTCATAATATTTTGCAAAACTCCCTACCTCTTACTGTAACAATAACAATAGTAGATCTCAAAATACTCACTAACATTAAATTTTAGATGTCAAATTTAAATGCGTTCATCAATCTGTTCCACAATTGCTTGTAGGAATGTAAACAATGCAATTGTTCTTATTATATTATCAGGAATTTTATAAGTTATCATCCCTAGGAATTTTATAACAACTTCGTATCAAATAAACAGTTATGAACTTGGAAACGCTCTTTGTTGTACTGTGTACCAACACACACCTTACAGTGACGTTACCCGCTGGGTGAAGTGGACCTCTCGATGTGCGTGGGACGTGTCTTGGCATAACAACCATGACCTGCCCTCAAGATCAGAAGATTCTAACTCGGCTGAGGATAGGATATACTCGGCTCACCCACGGACCTCGTCTTAATGGCAGTACGGGTTACCGCACAGGGGGGGGGGGGGTTTTAGAGTTATAAATTATAATAGGGGGAGTGCCCTGCTACGTCACAATTGAAGGTCGATACGGAAGTTAACGGCTCAATACGTGAGGCACGGACAGACGTTTAAGCAAGGACAAAATTAATCGATAACTTTGTGTAAATTTTCAAATCTCTAGCGTTAGCTATCACTTCTTCACTGACGCCACGTAGTTCACTTAGTCGAGGTGCCCACTGATGTGGCGAAGTTGCGGCATCTGCTAGCAAGTCAAAATATCACGCCGACGTTCGCCACACGCCACCCGATATTGACACGATGTTTTGACGTGCTATTAGATGCCACATAGCGGCAACAAAACTGACAGATTTGCTTTTGGCTAGTTGCTTATTAACATTTGGCGATTCCTTTTAAATTGACGGTTGCGGAATTTTACACACGCGGAGATTCAAGCTTGAATGATGGCTGTGCGTGAAGTATTGTATGAAGATCGTACTACAGAGTTACCTGCACTGAAGTACCTGAGCGCGTTAGATTTATATTATAAAATATAGATAACGGAGGTCGAACCTGAAAAGAAAGTGACTACTGACCACAGTCACAAACCTCAGGCAATTTGTAGACCGATTGTCAAGTGATGATGACAAGTCCGCCTTGGATGAACTAAAACGTCTACAGCAGACGTACAATTTAAAGAGACGTTAATACAATAAAGCCAACCTTTCTTGGAGTTATAATAAGAAACCGGCAGAGATTTCTTGAACATGAACATGGTTTTTAATCAGGGTTTCATTCATGTTCCACAAAGCATCAATGTATACTTGATCCGATTCAATTTACGTCCAGCTGCAGCCTTTTCATCCCACAAGACAACAGTTCCGGATGCAATTAGTTTAATAAATGAAACGGATTCATCAGCGATAAACTGTTGCGAAGGGTTCAAATCCATTTCCAGGATTTTACGCACACGCACTGTTGTGAACTTGGTGTAGGCTTCGAAATCAGCCGATGCTTATTCTCCAGCGGTTGTTACAGCAGTATGTAGCCAAAAATGATTCCGGAAACGACGAGCCAATCCATTCTAAGCTAGAAACTTACATCCCTCGAAGCATCCGTTTTGTTGGATAGTTTCAAAGAGAAGTTTTGCTTTGACCTTCAGCACGGAGGAAGAAATCACTGTTTTCGCATGCCTTTCACTTGTAGTGGAAATGAATTACGTGTGTAGTGTACAAAGTCTGAACAAGGAATGATTTTATTTTTCTAACTCTTTACATACTATCAACAACTTCCGGTTGCTATGGCCTGCTTACTGCGATCCTAGGTTATATCACTTCACTCCTCCTTAACGTACGATTCCAATCAGCTTCCGGAATTCTTCATGCTTTAACTTCGACAAAGCCTTTGTAAACCCATCTGCCGCTTGTTTCTTCGTGGAGATGTAGTCTATTTGAATATCACCATTTTCGATTACATCCTTCACGAAATGATACCGGATGGATATATGATTGGTCCGAGGGTTGAATCCATTGTTTCGGGCGATACAAATTGCGGATTGGTTGTCACACAAAACTGGTATCGCCGTTCAAATTGCTCCAGCAACTGCTGCCACCAGACCGCTTCTTGAACTGCCGCCGAGAGAGCCATAAATTCTGCCTCGCAAGACGATAAGGCTACAGATGACTGCCGCTTCACGCTCCACGAGACTGCTCCTCCCATTTTGATGAAAATGTATTGGTCGATTTCCGGGTATCTACATCTCCTCCCCAATCCGCATCGGTGTAGCCTGTTAGCTGGAGGTTTCCGTCCGCAGAATATTCCAGTCTAGTGCCAGCGGTTCCACGAAGATAACGTAAAATTCTCTTCACAGCTTCCCAGTGACGCTGCCCCGGATTGTTACAGAATTGACTCACTACGTTAACCGAATATGCAATATCCGGTCTGGTTGCCTGTGCCATATATAGAAGGGAATCAACTGCCTCTTTGTAAGGAACGCCTCGCATAGATTCTATTTCTGCCGGAGTGGTCGGGCTCATAATCTTGTCAAGCTTCAAGCTTGGATCCGCAGGAGTAGTCACGGGGTTGGAGTTCGCCATATTGTATCTCTTCACGACATCTTCAATGTAGGCTTGTTGATCAATGTAAAGCTCGCCGTTCTGACGATCTCTGGTGATCCTTATGCCCAAACAAAACTTTTCTTCGCCGAGATCCTTCATCTTGATTCGGCTATGAAGGAAAGATTTCAAGTTCTTCTTCATTTCTGCATCGTTAGTGAACATCAGAAAATCATCAACATACACGGTTACGAATGTAATTCTCTCTCCTTCGATGATGAAGTACAGACAAGGGTTTTTTTTGTATCTTTATTAAAGTGGCTTTCAGCCTCCTGGGCTGGTTCGCCAGCAGACAAGGGTTCTGTTTCGACCGAGTTAGACCGAACTCTCGCAATGCTCCGTCCAACTGGTTGTTCCAAACCCTACTTGATTGCTTCAGTCCGTATAACGCCCGCTTCAGCTTGCACACCTTCGTTGGATCACTAATGAATCCTTCATTAGTTGCTCCATATAGATGTCTTCATTCTTGAGCTTTCCTTGCAAGAATGCTGTTACTGCGTCCATTTGCTCAATGTCCAGATTGTATTGCACCGCCAAAGCCATCAGGTAGCGCATCGTAAAATACCGCACAACCGGAGAATAGATTTCGGTGTAATCGATGCCGGGCCGCTGCGAACATCCCTTCGAGCCGAGCTTTATATCTCTTGACCTGGCCATCAGCATCACGCTTGGTCTTGAATATCCACTTCGTTCGGATCGCCTTCCTTCTTGGTGGTAATTCAGTTAGATCCCAGGATCTCTTCCGTCAGTCCCAAAGCCTACGGTCATTTCGCTCTAACACCACAGTAACGGTTGTCGAATCATCAGAATTGTTCAATGTCGTCATGATTGATGAGTCATCGAGATCAATCGCCGTTGACACATTGGACTGCGAAGAAACGACTAACTGTGCTAAAACATATATACTCCGAATACTTGCCTGGAATTACGCGCTCCCGACTGCTGCGCCTCAATCCTTGCTGCTGATTAGCTGGTCTTATTTGTTGCAGTGGGAGCGCAGGATCAGGCTCGGCATCGTGAAGACCAACGGCATCGACATGGATTGTCTGATCTATGTGTTGATCATCAAGAACAGCCGGATCGGTCAGCTTAGCACCAATCCGCTCTTCAAGTTCGATCCAATTGTACAGTTCCATAAATTCAACAGGTCGCTGCTCATGCTCCATCGGGGATATTGACGCAACTTGTCCTTTGTTCAACATGCTTACATCTCGACTAATAACTACTTCTTTCAGTTCTGGATTGTAGATCCTGTATCCTTTTGAATTCTCGGCGTACCCAATGAAAATACCTTCTTTGGCCTTCGGGTCGATCTTCTTCCGCTTCTGCTTCGGGATATGATACATCGCCTTTGATCCATACAACTTGAGATGACGAAGATTAGGCTTCCGTTTCGACCACGCCTCTTCTGGCGTAATTAACTCCACTGACCTGGTCGGACAGCGGTTGACTAGCCGCCGTAGAAACAGCTTCTGCCCAAAACTTCTTTGGCAAACGAGCATCGTTCAACATGGATCTTGCTTTCTCCACGAGGGTACGATTCATCCGTTCTGCTGTTCCATTTTGTTCAGGCGTATACGAACACGATATTTGATGAACGACTCCATCTCGCTTCATGCTTCTTTTCATGGCTGCATTTACAAACGCTGTTCCGTTGTCCGTTCTTCTTTCAGCTTCCGTCCAGATTGACGTTCTGCCATCGCCTCAAATTTTTCGTATGTCTCGAAAACTTGGCCCTTTGCTTCCAGAAAATACACGAACACTTTCCGGCATGGCCCAATTAGCGAACACCCATCTAACGATTGCTGTACAAGCAAAGTACCATAGGGTGACCGTATTGCCTATGATATCTGAACAATATCAGCCTAGAATGTACGGTACGTTCGAATAAATGTTCAGCTACACATTTTCCTTAATGGCTTGGCTTGAGTTCGTTGGATTGTTTTATCTGGTTGGGCAAGAATAATTGCTTCTTCACGAGAAGTTGTAAGCCATTTCCGCCGGCGTCTGAATTTATCTACCGCCGATCCGGTTTTTTGAAAGTTCTTGCATACTTTTCTGACTCCAGAATAACTTGCTCCGTAAGTAGCTGCAAATTTACGCAAGTTTATCTCCTGTTGGCAATCACGAATACATGCTAGCAGTACTGCTGGGAAGATACGGGAAAGTGAAACGTGTTATTCGGGGAAATCTCCCGGTTGAATTTCACTTCGACCCGTACACAGGTGTACGTGGTGTGAACAAAGTATCCTTTGCAAGACGAACGGACACCGTTTGAATATATGTTTCAAGCGAAAGACCCGAAAGGAAAACGGCGGAGAAAAGCAGCTGCAAAACGATAAACAAAACAGCAGCACTACTTATGCCGGTATAGCGACGGAAAGCATATCTTCTGACAGAATTGCCCAGGAAACGGAGACATATGCAGATATGGACGTGGCGCCTCTGATGGCCGATGAAAGGATCGAAAAAACTACGAGCGGATTCGAAGTTCAGAAAAACTTCTGGAACGAGTTATCGGCAAATAAATCGCATTGAGTCGAGATGACTATTTACAGCACTGCTTCGTAAAAACTCCCGTTTCAGGGTAAATGAAGAAAACGTCATCATTTCGTCAAAACCAACAATACTGAACAAAGATTTGATGGAACATGCTGTTCAATGGGCGCTTCATCGCCACATCCCTATCTCCAGTTTCCCAATCTTTCTCATTGACTCAAGTTCTTATGTACTAGCACTAATCAATCTTTCACGCGTGAGGCTCCTGGCAAGTTTCTTACCCAGATGAAACTCAATTTTCCGGCATGCTTACGACGGCTGCTTACGACGCCTAGCCGTCGCCGGTGGTGGAGTAGTTAGCGTGACTGCTACGTGGCACCATAGTGGGTATGGCTTCAAATGGTCCCAGTTCAAGTGTTTTCGTGAATTTTCGAAGGCACAAATCCAAGAAACTACAAAGATTTTATAACAAGATTGTGTTGACTACATCACCAACCAAAAAGTGTTCCTATAATCAAAAGCTGAATCCCGTCAGAGCATAGAATGTGAAACAACACGACGCAAATTTCCTCCTCCTCTAGATTTGCATATTTTGCGGAGCAGGAAGGCGTTGTTCCTTGTGGTTGTAATATCCGACGCTAAGCCGGAATACTTCCTCCTTTGATTGCTGCAGCCATTGCTATTGCCAGCTCACTACTATTGCTGTCCTATCTCCAAGCCGCCACTGGTTTACAGAATTAGAATATCCTCAAGTAAAAGAATATCTCCCACACGACCAACATAAAGTCTTTGGTTTATTATTGTTCACTATTCCTCTTTCAACTTGATTGTAGTAAGATTTTGCTTATTATGAACGTCATTCACAGCACTGAACGATGGCTGTTATACTGCTTCAGGTTCATTAAACAACATTCACAATATTCTACCAAATTTCTTCGGAGAAATGCGCGTTTATAGGATGATGTGAAACAGTCGAGTCGACTGACTTGCTGACTCTTTTATTCTCCCATAAAAAGGCACGACCTAACTATACGGTCTAATGAGAAACCTTCTTAAATAGGCACATAACTCATTAAACAAACATATGGAAAACATGATTTAAAACTTCCTAACTACATGTTTTGAAAACTGAACTCAACCGCTTTCTGTCGGCTAACAGATCTGTCATCAGACGTGTGCCGCTCTGACGTCTGCAAACGATAAATCAACCGGTTCGTAGGGTTGTCCTCCCAACACATTGCAACGGTCCGATTCAGCTATCCAGTAGTTCATAGCAAATCCGATCCATCCGGACAAATCGCTAATCTTAACATCCAACTCATTCTTCTCCCCCCTTCATTTTAGGACTCGCATCAACGAGCTTCGAAATTTGCAATATTTACCCCGACTCACGGAGGCCCGTGAAACCATGATCGATGACCGCACCAAGGCTCACGCCGATCACGTCGGACACGGCCACGATCGGATGACTACCGCTGCTGTTGGTAAGTTTTCGACAATTTCGGAATCAATTTCTGTGCTTGTAAACCAATCGCTTTTCCTGGTCGCTTTTGCAGGTGTCCTCAAGGCTGTCCGTTGTGGCATACCGGACGAGTTGAATCGCATCACCAAAGATGTGGTCGCATTCGATGCCCACTGCTTCCCGCACTTGGTGGAAAAATTGCAGCTGGATTTGCATGAACCACCGATTTCGCAGTGCGTCCAGTGGGTGGAAGATGCCAAACTGAACCAGCTGCGGCGCGAAGGTATCAAATACTCGCGGATATCGCTGTACGATAATGATATCTACTTCTTGCCGAGAAACATTATCCATCAGTTCCGTACGGTGACGGCGGTGACCAGCATAGCGTGGCATCTACGGTTAAAGCGGTACTATCCGGACCAGGAGATTGTCCAGGAAATTGCTAATGGGTACGAGGTTGATCCCCCGCATTACAAGGAGAAGCAGACGATCTTGCCGCATCCTATTTCGGCGGAAGAAACTAAGAAGAGCACTCCGGTCAAGCGAACGCACGATGGCCGACCAAAGAAATCGGAGAAGAAGGATTTGAGTGCGATCCCGGCGCCCGTGGTGCCTTCGGTTCTGGAAGTTGCCGTGCCAGTAGTGAAAGGAGAAAAGCCCGAGATTATCACGGTAGACGTTGAAAAGCAGACCATTGAAGCTAAGATTGATATGCGAAAGCTGGTGAGGGATGACAAACCTTTGAAAGTTCAGAAAAAGAGCAGTTCAAGCCATAAGCACTCATCATCGTCGTCTTCGTCTTCGCATAAGCATCACAGCAGTAGCGTGGAAAGCAGCAAGAAGGCCAAGCATCGTTCCAATGGCGAACGAGATAAGGACAAAGATAAGGAGAAGCATCGTGAAAGAGATAAAGATCGAGAGAGGGAACGGGAGAAGGATAGGGATAAGGACAGACATCGTCACAATAAGTATCATTCCTCTTCGGGTAAATCGTCGTCTTCTTCGGCGAAACACGACGAGCGCAAGCGGAAGTTGTCGTCGTCTTCGTCGGAACGACATCCTCACAGTGCTAGCAGTAGTCGGCGTGAATCGACTTCAAGTGTGACGAAAGAGAAGGAAAATGCGATCGGTCTGGTACCGTCAGTTCCTCCTGTGGCAGCCGAGATCGAGATTGATAACAACGTCGACGTTTCCACTCATGGTCAAGTCATCCTGGACGATTCCACAATAACGGAAGCACCCGCACTCAATAGCAATTACGAGTCTGTGATAACTTGCAACGACGAAGCCAAGCTTACCGTCGCAATGGAAACAACCATCTCGGCAGAAGGCGATGAAATTAGCACCGAAACGTTGCTTCTTTTGAAATCTGAAGACGAAATTATCACGACCACCATCGTGGACGACGATCAGCACCTGAATGCAGTGCCAGTCGAGCAGCACTGTGTGTCGATCACCCATTCATCCACCTCATTGGAAGCCCATAATCATCGTCCACCATCTCCGCCGCCGCCACCACCCGCCGAAGTAGCCCCACCGTTACCACCATTACCACCCGCGCCGCCAGCACCCGAAACCCCCACAAAAGTAATGTACAACCTCCACAGCAGCAGCGAACACCATTCAGCAACGCCAAAGTTGAAGAAAAGTATTCATGTATCAGTAGCAAGCACCAATCACTCTAAACATTTGTCATCATCTGCTTCAACGTCGTCGCGATCTCTCGGCACAACACCTTCTAAAAAGTCCAGTGACCTGTTAAGTTCCATCATGGCAAGTATGGAGAGCACGCCGAATCGCAATGCAAGCAATTTCTAAATTCTATCGTGAGCGAAGTCTGGTTCACCCGAACGTTCGCGATTCGTCCCTTTTGCTAAGTTCAATTTCGATATTCAGTGTTCCTTGTTCGACGTCCTACAAACTCGTAACCTTCTATTTCTGTATACAGTGTATTAATTGTTGTCTGCTGTAGGAGAAAAGTTGTGCTATACATCACTTCAAAGTGTGTAATATGCTAATATTTAGGTAATCAGTTAAGTTAAAATTGGACACAAATTTTATCAATTTTAAGACACTCTTTCAATGTTGACGTGGCAGTTACCCATTCCATTTTGGGTAAATCAGTCACACCAACGTTCAAAGTGCAACATTGTTTGTAACATTTGTAGATATCTGTAAATACATTGGATGTTATCCACCAGTTGCACAACTTTTCTACCCGGGCGGAAACTGAAAGTACATACATACAAAAAAAAATCACACACTGCCACCTACCTTCAAATGGAAATACACAACAAAAAATCTAAAAAGCAAATAAGGAAAACAAATGTTCGGAAAACGCGCTCGCATCTCTTAATCAATAAAGATCTCCCATTTTGTTTTAGGAACAAGGCAGCGAAAGATTCGCACTTTCAAATGCTTTGGCAACCTTTCCCTTGAGAAAGTTATAACTAAATGTGTAGCAACATGAGCCTTACAACCTCTTGTGGCACAATAAAACGTAACACACACACACACACATATATATAAACACACAT